>JAUJYZ010000167.1:0-488218 GCA_033675265.1 Actinostola sp. cb2023 | reverse complement strand
ATAAACCAAGCACTTTGAATGACATTTAAATGACATTTAAATGGCTCGGTTTTAATGATTCATAATATTTTGATGTATTTTCACCAGTTGAAAATGTAAGCATTGCAGGTGCATTTGCCTGCAAACGGTCCTTCGTGATTGCATGATTTTGTAACTGGATTTGGTTTTAAATTTATTCTATTAAAGTTTTTGTGTACAGTTTGTGGACTAGAGGATGGTGTGACACTTCGACCCAAGCTTTTGGGATTTCGTGACCGCCACTTCTTGAAAATACCAACTTTAGCAGAAGCTGAAGCCAAAGATTCACTTTGTGGTGATACATTGTTAGAGCGACTGGAATCCTATAGACATAGAAACAAACAAACATTAGAATCCTATAGACATAGAAACAAACAAACATTAGAATCCTATAGACATAGAAACAAACAAACATTAGAATCCTATAGACATAGAAACAAACAAACATTAGAATCCTATAGACATAGAAACAAACAAACATTAGAATCCTATAGACATAGAAACAACAAACATTAGAATCCTATAGACATAGAAACAAACAAACATTAGAATCCTATAGACATAGAAACAAACAAACATTAGAATCCTATAGACATAGAAACAAACAAACATTAGAATCCTATAGACATAGAAACAAACAAACATTAGAATCCTATAGACATAGAAACAAACAAACATTAGAATCCTATAGACATAGAAACAAACAAACATTAGAATCCTATAGACATAGAAACAAACAAACATTAGAATCCTATAGACATAGAAACAAACAAACATTAGAATCCTATAGACATAGAAACAAACAAACATTAGAATCCTATAGACATAGAAACAAACAAACATTAGAATCCTATAGACATAGAAACAAACAAACATTAGAATCCTATAGACATAGAAACAAACAAACATTAGAATCCTATAGACATAGAAATATTCAAAACTGCTTTGAAAACCCCTTAAGGTGACTCCGTTATCATTCTCGGCGCACTCGTCTATGACAAACTTTGGGTCATAACTTCCCTCTGCTTTTATGCAATTGCCATAAAACATTGGCACTATTAGAGCTTTCATTCACCTATAATACAATATAATTCGATTGCACTGCAGAACATTTAAAAAAATAATATTAGAACTTAAGTAAACTCAATATTTTGGATAAATTGGATATTGCGAAAAATCTGTCCGGTTTTTTTGGATGAAAGTTTTGGAATCACTTTATATTGACATAATTCATAACTTGACCAAGTTTTAGCAAAATCGTTGGAGCGAAAGCAATCGTTGAGCTAATTTCCGTGCTTAATTTTGGTTGTTTTCATGCGGCCGTGCTTTAGCTCCAACGATTTTGCTAAAACTTGCTCAGGTTATGAATTATGTCAATTTAAAGTGATTCCAAAACTTTCATCCAAAAAAAACGGACAGATTTTTCGCAATATCCAATTTTATCCAAAACATTGACTTTACTCAAGTTCTAATATTATTAAAAAAAATGTTCTGCAGTGCAATCGAATTATATTGTATCATAGGTGAATGATAGCTCTAATTGTTGCCAATGTTTTATGGCAATTGCATAAAAGCAGAGGAAGTTATGACCCAAAGTTTGTCATAGACGAGTGCGCCGAGAATGATAACGGAGTCACCTTAAACACCGTTGGATGTGTTTTGAAATTCTTCACGGGTTTCTGCCGCTTTGGAATTACGTACTGCCATAGTGACATTATCATTGACAATTTCATTGGAGTATCGTGATTCCCAAGCAGCAGAAGTAAAGAATTTCAAAACACATCCAGTACACAAGGGGTTTTCAAAGCAGTGGCTAGGTTTTGCTACCAAAGTTCTCCACTCACTTAACTGTATTTCTCATGAATAATTAAACTTATTCATGAGGTAACCAGCCAATCAAATGCGCAGAATAATGCCACGTGATGTACCTTGAAAGTACGGAAAGTACTGGCGAAAATTTCCAGTTACTCTCCCCAGTACTTATAATGAGGGACGATTAGAACTAATCATCTCTCATGACTGTACATGAGTTCGGGACCTTGGACAGAGTAGAGGCAATACAACTGTCCGAATTCGCTTTAATCTGAAAGCAGGCTCTACTTCATGCTGCTCAAGAGTCCAACACATGTTGGATACGATGTCCTCGACTCTGCGCATGAGCAGAGTATATGCAAAGACTAGAATTCTTGCTTTTCCGGGCTAAAATCGTGGACCTCTTTATATATTGCCTTTTAGGCCATTCCATGTAATAATTAATGAAGATGAGAAGTCGTTCCAAAGCCTCGAATTCGGACTAGACGGGGTTTCCAGTCCTCGGCGAACCCCGCCTAGTCCTCATTCTCTCTGCTTTGAAACGTAAAGAACACTTTGTGTTATCAAATATGTTGCTCTATGTCAGACTGAAAAATTATAGAAAAAAAATTGACAGAAATGTTTTTATATATGTAGAATATAATAGTTTGGATTTTCAACACAAACCTCTTGCACTTTGCTCATTGATAAACATGATAAAGTTTGTTGTATGATTCCAGTTTGCGTGAATTTTGCACTAAAGTTGCGAGTGATATGAAGCTTTCAGATGATAGTTTCAAATTTTATTTTATTTTAAAATTTGTACGTCAGCGCTGACAATGTGTGTGAGCATAGTACTTTGTACTAAAATTTAAAATTTAGCAGTCACTTGTGGAGCATTTTCCAAGGTACACTAGATTTTCTTGAAACTTGGCACCAGTAATCCTTCATACTTGTACACTTGCTTGAGGTCATGTGAAAAAAATCCATCTTGGATTTTGGAAAATATAAGCATTTTCTCTGGAAATGGAGTGTTTCAATATCGATAACTCAACAAAATGTTGTCTTTATCACAATAAATTATTCATGAATTTGATAATTGAGGTTAAAATTTGAAGAGTTGTCTAGTTGTCACTAATAATAACTGGCCATGAGATTGCAGATGTTACGGAAATTCAGAAAGTTAGAATTTTTCAAGTAAGTATCGATGTTTATGGGTGGTTTTGGGTGCCGTCATGCTCGAGAATCCAGCGGTGCTCTTCGGCGCGGGCTCGGATGTTTTTTCATCCGAGCCCGCGCCAAAGAGAACCGCTGGATTCTCGAGCATGGGGCGCCGTGGGAGTCAAAAGGGTTTTAAATGGATAAAATCTTTTAGCCCGTGGACTGAATTGTGTTTACATATTCGGTGCATGACAGTGATTAATGATTGCATATTTCAACTTCAAGGACAAACAGCATAATAGCCCCACAAAGGAGAGCAGTGCACACATATTGATTGTACCTTACCCCATCAACAAAGGCACTGTCTAGTGAAGATGAGCTGTTACACCTCTTTATTCCCTCAATGTCCGATGAAAAGGAAATATCTATTGTACATAACACAAGCAGATCAATACAATGTAATAGACATAATTAATAATAATGTAATAATAATAAATATATCCTTAATTATTATATAGACAACCACTTGATATGAGCAAGTGCACGCTCTGACTACTCTACTAGTAGGCTATCAGCTCTTTAATAACCCATCGATAAATGTTTGGTCAAAACGGGTCACGTGGTACAATTTCACTGGACGAATGTCAGGTAATATCCCCCAGTTTTGCAATGATATTTCCCACTTTTGAGAAAAATGAAATGATCTAAATTGTAATGGCAGAACAACAGTCCCGTTTTTGGCGAGTGACCTGGAAATAAAGGTTTTGGTAGAAAATGCAGTCTGAAAAACATGAAAAAGTTCTCAGACCGAGAACAAGACAGTATCCAATTCCTTGCAAATTTCAAACCCACGATTACTCTATTCTTCGTTCAACCAGGGAGGTGGTTCAACCTGCAGGGAGGTGGTTCAACCTGCAGGGAGGTGGTTCAACCTACAGGGAGGTGGTTCAACCTGCAGGGAGGTGGTTCAACCTGCAGGGAGGTGGTTCAACCACAGAGGTGGTTCAACCTGCAGGGAGGTGGTTCAACCTGCAGGGAGGTGGTTCAACCCAGGGAGGTGGTTCAACCTGCAGGGAGGTGGTTCAAACTGCAGGGAGGTGGTTCAACCACAGAGGTGGTTCAACCACAGAGGTGGTTCAACCACAGAGGTGGTTCAACCACAGAGGTGGTTCAACCACAGAGGTGGTTCAACCACAGAGGTGGTTCAACCACAGAGGTGGTTCAACCTGCAGGGAGGTGGTTCAACCTGTAGGGAGGTGGTTCAACCTGCAGGGAGGTGGTTCAACCAGGGAGGTGGTTCAACCTGCAGGGAGGTGGTTCAACCAGGGAGGTGGTTCAACCAGGGAGGTGGTTCAACCTAGGCCTGTTATTTTGACAATGGCAGACTTCGCATTCTTTACATACCTCACTGTGACAAAAACTATAAGGTTCGCTCCGAAATTCTACAATGTCCATCAGACAGGGAGGGGGCCCGGGAGAAAGCGGAGGACCACGTACCGTCTGAAAATATGGCTATTATCATTCCAGATGATGTTCATCTTTAGTCAGATAATTAGGAACATTGAATGAACAAATTTAATGGTGACTGTCTACCATGGATATATTTTACAATTATAAATCCTTAGACTTTAGCTAAAGAACTACATTAGGGAACTATGTATTTCAGAGAATAGTGCTAAAACCTTGAACAGATTTACCCAAACTAAATAATTATGAACACAGCGTGACTAAAACAGTGTTCCATCACTCGTTGCGTGACTCAGTAGAGCATGCATACCGGTACGTAATTAGATGGACTTGGAAATTCATGTATCAAGTAGATTTTCTCTACTATATTGATGATATTCGAGCATGAAAGTGTAAATATAGCCAACTACATGTATAGTTCAATAGTTAATGAACATCTGTGATGAACTTATTTTTCAATTCGAACATTAGGGACTTGTCAGAAATTTGCAGGGGGGAGGGGTGAAAAATGAGGGAGGGTCATAACTTTTCGAGCCCCTGAAAAGGGAGGGTCGATCATGAAAAAATAGGCAGTGAAAAAGGGAGTATTTTGGTATGTTAGGCCAAGCCCAATGGGAGGGTCAGGAAATTTCATTCCCATCGCTAGGGGAGGGTCACAACATTTTCAATGCTCAATTTAAAATCTTCCTCACGAGACCGGAAATGACGTCTAATGAAATAAAGCAATTATTGTTTTTATTTAATGTAAGAACAACACATAGAAAGACAATAGAACAATAGCCAGGACTTTTGTGCAGCACGAAGACTTGACCCCCGGGTCTCATGGCGATTCACAAGCTCTTTGAGGTGGCTTTTCTCCTTCAGTTTTAGCTCACATTATTCTGCAATTAAGCTGCTACATGTAGGTAGTACTTTGTGATATTTCATCTCACAGTGTTTTTATTTGACGAATGGCGAACGTTTTAGGGCTTGAAATGAGACTAAAACCAATCGACAAAATGGCGGCCTTATAAACATGCGAACCATTCGAAACCCTGGCATACAAAAAATGTGCCATTTTTGCATGAACCGAAGACACGGTCTGCAATTTTAGACTAGCGCTACAACAGATATCCCGAGTAATGACTTTATCATTTGTTAAATGTTATCAAGTACCTGGATGTATACATACCTCCATCACTCATATTCAACATTGAGCTTGACAGATGTCTAGACTTGATTAAACTACCAGTGCTCAGAGATGATGAAGACATGGACACTTCATTCAAACTGATAGTGTCATCTGTCATGGCTTTACCACGACTCTTCTTGGGATGAGGGAGTGTCATTGTACCAGGGTTACGCTCAAACCGCCCACTCAACTGTTTCTGTTTCTCTGTTGCTATGACAATGACAAGTACACATATTTAATCTTTAAACAAACATACTGCCACTTAACTAAGGATAATCACAACAGGGGGGAACAGCCCAAACTTACATTTGTGTAGTATTGTGTAGTAGTATTGTGTAGTATTGTGTAGTATTGTGTAGTAGTATTGTGTAGTAGTATTGTGTAGTATTGTGTAGTAGTATTGTGTAGTATTGTGTAGTATTGTGTAGTAGTATTGTGTAGTAGTATTGTGTAGTAGTATTGTGTAGTAGTATTGTGTAGTAGTATTGTGTAGTATTGTGTAGTATTGTGTAGTATTGTGTAGTATTGTGTAGTAGTATTGTGTAGTAGTATTGTGTAGTATTGTGTAGTAGTATTGTGTAGTAGTATTGTGTAGTATTGTGTAGTATTGTGTAGTAGTATTGTGTAGTATTGTGTAGTATTGTGTAGTATTGTGTAGTAGTATTGTGTAGTAGTATTGTGTAGTATTGTGTAGTAGTATTGTGTAGTATTGTGTAGTAGTATTGTGTAGTATTGTGTAGTAGTATTGTGTAGTATTGTGTAGTATTGTGTAGTATTGTGTAGTAGTATTGTGTAGTATTGTGTAGTATTGTGTAGTAGTATTGTGTAGTAGTATTGTGTAGTATATTGTGTAGTAGTATTGTGTAGTATTGTGTAGTATTGTGTAGTAGTATTGTGTAGTATTGTGTAGTAGTAGTGTGTAGTAGTATTGTGTAGTATTGTGTAGTAGTATTGTGTAGTATATTGTGTAGTAGTATTGTGTAGTAGTATTGTGTAGTAGTATTGTGTAGTATTATTGTAGTAGTATTGTGTAGTAGTATTGTGTAGTAGTATTGTGTAGTAGTATTGTGTAGTATTGTGTAGTATTGTGTAGTAGTATTGTGTAGTGTAGTAGTATTGTGTATTATTGTGTAGTAGTATTGTGTAGTATTGTGTAGTAGTATTGTGTAGTATTGTGTAGTAGTATTGTGTAGTATTGTGTAGTAGTATTGTGTAGTATTGTGTAGTAGTATTGTGTAGTAGTATTGTGTAGTATTGTGTAGTAGTATTGTGTAGTATTGTGTAGTAGTATTGTGTAGTATTGTGTAGTAGTATGTGTAGTAGTATTGTGTAGTAGTATTGTGTAGTAGTATTGTGTAGTATTGTGTAGTAGTATTGTGTAGTAGTTGTGTAGTAGTATTGTGTAGTATATTGTGTAGTAGTATTGTGTAGTAGTATTGTGTAGTAGTATTGTGTAGTAGTATTGTGTAGTAGTATTGTGTAGTATTGTGTAGTAGTATTGTGTAGTAGTATTGTGTAGTATTGTGTAGTATTGTGTAGTAGTATTGTGTATTATTGTGTAGTAGTATTGTGTAATATTGTGTAGTAGTATTGTGTAGTATTGTGTAGTAGTATTGTGTAATATTGTGTAGTAGTATTGTGTAGTATTGTGTAGTAGTATTGTGTAGTAGTATTGTGTAGTATTGTGTAGTAGTATTGTGTAGTATTGTGTAGTAGTATTGTGTAGTATTGTGTAGTAGTATTGTGTAGTATTGTGTAGTAGTATTGTGTAGTAGTATTGTGTAGTATTGTGTAGTAGTATTGTGTAGTATTGTGTAGTATTGTGTAGTAGTATTGTGTAGTAGTATTGTGTAGTAGTATTGTGTAGTAGTATTGTGTAGTAGTATTGTGTAGTAGTATTGTGCAGTAGTATTGTGTAGTATTGTGTAGTATTGTGTAGTAGTATTGTGTAGTAGTATTGTGTAGTATTGTGTAGTATTGTGTAGTAGTATTGTGTAGTAGTATTGTGTAGTAGTATTGTGTAGTAGTATTGTGTAGTATTGTGTAGTATTGTGTAGTATTGTGTATAGTAGTATTGTGTAGTAGTATTGTGTAGTAGTATTGTGTAGTATTGTGTAGTAGTATTGTGTAGTATTGTGTAGTAGTATTGTGTAGTAGTATTGTGTAGTATTGTGTAGTATTGTGTAGTAGTATTGTGTAGTATTGTGTAGTAGTATTGTGTAGTATTGTGTAGTATTGTGTAGTATTGTGTAGTATTGTGTAGTTTACTTACTGATTCTGTCACTCTCCATTGCATTAGTCTGAAATTAACCAATTAGCAACAATGATTGATGTACAACAACAATATTTCTACAGTTGACTCATTTCAAGGCTGAATAAAAGTTTATCATTACCTCATCAATGCACTCTAGCAGTTCTTCTACGACTACTGTTCTTGATGGTTCATCACTGGCATTAAATGTAGCAAGAACCTTAACACACAGGATTAAAATGTTAGTCTGTCATCGGATTGGCTAACACACAGGATTGCAATGTTAGTCTGTCATCTGATTGGCTAACACACAGGATTAAAATGTTAGTCTGTCATCTGATTGGCTAATACACAGGATTGCAATGTTAGTCTGTCATCTGATTGGCTAACACACAGGATTGCAATGTTAGTCTGTCATCTGATTGGCTAACACACAGGATTGCAATGTTAGTCTGTCATCTGATTGGCTAACACACAGGATTGCAATGTTAGTCTGTCATCTGATTGGCTAACACACAGGATTGCAATGTTAGTCTGTCATCTGATTGGCTAACACACAGGATTGCAATGTTAGTCTGTCATCTGATTGGCTAACACACAGGATTGCAATGTTAGTCTGTCATCTGATTGGTTAACACACAGGATTGCAATGTTAGTCTGTCATCTGATTGGCTAACACACAGGATTGCAATGTTAGTCTGTCATCTGATTGGCTAACACACAGGATATACCTATTTCAAAAAAAAACGTCGACAACGTAATGGTCGTTCTGAATTGGATGATCTGAAACTTTTGACAATTCTGAAAATTCATGTTAACCTCTGCCAGACTCGTTCAAACATCAAGCGTGCTTCCAAACTTGAGGTCGAATGAATGAATTTCACGTGTTACTAACGAAAGACTCTCAGTTTCCCATAATTTGTCTTCATCTCAGATCATCCATTTCAGATCGCCCATTGTCACGTTTTTTGAAATAAGTGTATACAGACTGAACAAACTATGCTAAAAGATCTATATATATAGGTGTTATTTATTAAACAAGGCAAGTATATATAAAATTATATACCCGATACAACACAGCCTCTCATTTTATAAATGACTAACATTCATTAAGCATATGTTTAATAATGTTCCACCTGCCCCTGTCATATCTGAGGCTCAATTGATTGTTTTATCCATTCCTGGATCCGCCCCTGCAACCAATACACACCTTGCTTTGTATTCTTGAGTATAGTTGAATGCCATACAGGTAGTCTAATCAATCAACAACATCCATCAGATTAATCACTCTGCTATGCCCTGGCAATAATCCCCATGCTATACAGTACATGTATATTATTGTTATCAATCAATCACTCTGCTATGCCCTGGCAATAATCCCCATGGTGTACACAGTACATGTATATTATTGTAATCAATCAATCACTCTGCTATGCCCTGGCAATAATCCCCATGGTGTACAGTACATGTATATTATTGTTATCAATCAATCACTCTGCTATGCCCTGGCAATAATCCCCATGGTGTACACAGTACATGTATATTATTGTAATCAATCAATCACTCTGCTATGCCCTGGCAATAATCCCCATGGTGTACAGTACATGTATATTATTGTAATCAATCAATCACTCTGCTATGCCCTGGCAATAATCCCCATGGTGTACAGTACATGTATATTATTGTAATCAATCAATCACTCTGCTATGCCCTGGCAATAATCCCCATGGTGTACACAGTACATGTATATTATTGTAATCAATCAATCACTCTGCTATGCCCTGGCAATAATCCCCATGGTGTACAGTACATGTATATTATTGTAATCAATCAATCACTCTGCTATGCCCTGGCAATAATCCCCATGGTGTACAGTACATGTATATTATTGTAATCAATCAATCACTCTGCTATGCCCTGGCAATAATCCCCATGGTGTACACAGTACATGTATATTATTGTAATCAATCAATCACTCTGCTATGCCCTGGCAATAATCCCCATGGTGTTTTTCAGTACATGTATATTATTGTAATCAATCAATCACTCTGCTATGCCCTGGCAATAATCCCCATGGTGTACAGTACATGTATATTATTGTAATCAATCAATCACTCTGCTATTACTCAAAATCCCCATAGTGCGCAGTAACAAAAATTATTGTATCAAAACAAAACAAAAAGACATGGTGTACGTACATGTAATATTATTGTAATCATGTTATGAATGTGTGTAATCCAGATCAATCACTAATCAATAGAGCAGTGTAATGCCCTGGCAATAATCCCCATGGTGTACAGTACATGTATATTATTGTAATCAATCAATCACTCTGCTATGCCCTGGCAATAATCCCCATGGTGTACAGTACATGTATATTATTGTAATCAATCAATCACTCTGCTATGCCCTGGCAATAATCCCCATGGTGTACAGTACATGTATATTATTGTAATCAATCAATCACTCTGCTATGCCCTGGCAATAATCCCCATGGTGTACAGTACATGTATATTATTGTAATCAATCAATCACTCTGCTATGCCCTGGCAATAATCCCCATGGTGTAGATCACAGTACATGTATATTATTGTAATCAATCAATCACTCTGCTATGCCCTGGCAATAATCCCCATGGTGTACAGTACATGTATATTATTGTAATCAATCAATCACTCTGCTATGCCCTGGCAATAATCCCCATGGTGTACAGTACATGTATATTATTGTAATCAATCATCACTCTGCTATGCCCTGGCAATAATCCCCATGGTGTACAGTACATGTATATTATTGTAATCAATCAATCACTCTGCATGCCCTGGCAATAATCCCCATGGTGTACAGTACATGTATATTATTGTAATCAATCAATCACTCTGCTATGCCCTGGCAATAATCCCCATGGTGTACAGTACATGTATATTATTGTAATCAATCAATCACTCTCTGCTATGCCCTGGCAATAATCCCCATGGTGTACAGTACATGTATATTATTGTAATCAATCAATCACTCTGCTATGCCCTGGCAATAATCCCCATGGTGTACAGTACATATATGTATATTATTGTAATCAATCAATCACTCTGCTATGCCCTGGCAATAATCCCCATGGTGTACAGTACATGTATATTATTGTAATCAATCAATCACTCTGCTATGCCCTGGCAATAATCCCCATGGTGTACAGTACATGTATACATGTACTAAGGGGAAATGTATTCAATCAATCACTCTGCTATGCCGTAGGCTATGCAATAATCCCCATGGTGTACAGTACATGTATATTATTGTAATCAATCAATCACTCTGCTATGCCTGGCAATAATCCCCATGGTGTACAGTACATGTATATTATTGTAATCAATCAATCACTCTGCTATGCCCTGGCAATAATCCCCATGGTGTACAGTACATGTATATTATTGTAATCAATCAATCACTCTGCTATGCCCTGGCAATAATCCCCATGGTGTACAGTACATGTATTTTATTGTAATCAATCAATCACTCTGCTATGCCCTGGCAATAATCCCCATGGTGTACAGTACATGTATATTATTGTAATCAATCAATCACTCTGCTATGCCCTGGCAATAATCCCCATGGTGTACAGTACATGTATATTATTGTAATCAATCAATCACTCTGCTATTGCCCTGGCAGTACAGAATGCCCATTAGTAACATGGGTGTACAGTACATGTATATTATTGTAATCAATCAATCACTCTGCTATGCCCTGGCAATAATCCCCATGGTGTACAGTACATGTATATTATTGTAATCAATCAATCACTCTGCTATGCCCTGGCAATAATCCCCATGGTGTACAGTACATGTATATTATTGTAATCAATCAATCACTCTGCTATGCCCTGGCAATAATCCCCATGGTGTACAGTACATGTATATTATTGTAATCAATCAATCACTCTGCTATGCCCTGGCAAATAATCCCCATGGTGTACAGTACATGTATATTATTGTAATCAATCAATCACTCTGCTATGCCCTGGCAATAATCCCCATGGTGTACAGTACATGTATATTATTGTAATCAATCAATCACTCTGCTATGCCCTGGCAATAATCCCCATGGTGTGGTACATGTATATTATTGTACAATCAATCACTCTGCTATGCCCTGGCAATAATCCCCATGGTGTACAGTTGTAATTATTGTTATCAATCAATCACTCTGCTATGCCCTGGCAATAATCCCCATGGTGTACAGTACATGTATATTATTGTAATCAATCAATCACTCTGCTATGCCCTGGCAATAATCCCCATGGTGTACAGTACATGTATATTATTGTAATCAATCAATCACTCTGCTATGCCCTGGCAATAATCCCCATGGTGTACAGTACATGTATATTATTGTAATCAATCAATCACTCTGCTATGCCCTGGCAATAATCCCCATGGTGTACAGTACATGTATATTATTGTAATCAATCAATCACTCTGCTATGCCCTGGCAATAATCCCCATGGTGTACAGTACATGTATATTATTGTAATCAATCAATCACTCTGCTATGCCCTGGCAATAATCCCCATGGTGTACAGTACATGTATATTATTGTAATCAATCAATCACTCTGCTATGCCCTGGCAATAATCCCCATGGTGTACAGTACATGTATATTATTGTTATCAATCAATCACTCTGCTATGCCCTGGCAATAATCCCCATGGTGTACAGTACATGTATATTATTGTAATCAATCAATCACTCTGCTATGCCCTGGCAATAATCCCCATGGTGTACAGTACATGTATATTATTGTAATCAATCAATCACTCTGCTATGCCCTGGCAATAATCCCCATGGTGTACAGTACATGTATATTATTGTAATCAATCAATCACTCTGCTATGCCCTGGCAATAATCCCCATGGTGTACAGTACATGTATATTATTGTAATCAATCAATCACTCTGCTATGCCCTGGCAATAATCCCCATGGTGTACAGTACATGTATATTATTGTTATCAATCAATCACTCTGCTATGCCCTGGCAATAATCCCCATGGTGTACAGTACATGTATATTATTGTAATCAATCAATCACTCTGCTATGCCCTGGCAATAATCCCCATGGTGTACAGTACATGTATATTATTGTTATCAATCAATCACTCTGCTATGCCCTGGCAATAATCCCCATGGTGTACAGTACATGTATATTATTGTAATCAATCAATCACTCTGCTATGCCCTGGCAATAATCCCCATGGTGTACAGTACATGTATATTATTGTTATCAATCAATCACTCTGCTATGCCCTGGCAATAATCCCCATGGTGTACAGTACATGTATATTATTGTTATCAATCAATCACTCTGCTATGCCCTGGCAATAATCCCCATGGTGTACAGTACATGTATATTATTGTAATCAATCAATCACTCTGCTATGCCCTGGCAATAATCCCCATGGTGTACAGTACATGTATATTATTGTTATCAATCAATCACTCTGCTATGCCCTGGCAATAATCCCCATGGTGTACAGTACATGTATATTATTGTAATCAATCAATCACTCTGCTCTGCTATGCCCTGGCAATAATCCCCATGGTGTACAGTACATGTATATTATTGTAATCAATCAATCACTCTGCTATGCCCTGGCAATAATCCCCATGGTGTACAGTACATGTATATTATTGTAATCAATCAATCACTCTGCTATGCCCTGGCAATAATCCCCATGGTGTACAGTACATGTATATTATTGTAATCAATCAATCACTCTGCTATGCCCTGGCAATAATCCCCATGGTGTACAGTACATGTATATTATTGTAATCAATCAATCACTCTGCTATGCCCTGGCAATAATCCCCATGGTGTACAGTACATGTATATTATTGTAATCAATCAATCACTCTGCTATGCCCTGGCAATAATCCCCATGGTGTACAGTACATGTATATTATTGTAATCAATCAATCACTCTGCTATGCCCTGGCAATAATCCCCATGGTGTACAGTACATGTATATTATTGTATCAATCAATCACTCTGCTATGCCCTGGCAATAATCCCCATGGTGTACAGTACATGTATATTATTGTAATCAATCAATCACTCTGCTATGCCCTGGCAATAATCCCCATGGTGTACAGTACATGTATATTATTGTAATCAATCAATCACTCTGCTATGCCCTGGCAATAATCCCCATGGTGTACAGTACATGTATATTATTGTAATCAATCAATCACTCTGCTATGCCCTGGCAATAATCCCCATGGTGTACAGTACATGTATATTATTGTAATCAATCAATCACTCTGCTATGCCCTGGCAATAATCCCCATGGTGTACAGTACATGTATATTATTGTAATCAATCAATCACTCTGCTATGCCCTGGCAATAATCCCCATGGTGTACAGTACATGTATATTATTGTAATCAATCAATCACTCTGCTATGCCCTGGCAATAATCCCCATGGTGTACAGTACATGTATATTATTGTAATCAATCAATCACTCTGCTATGCCCTGGCAATAATCCCCATGGTGTACAGTACATGTATATTATTGTAATCAATCAATCACTCTGCTATGCCCTGGCAATAATCCCCATGGTGTACAGTACATGTATATTATTGTAATCAATCAATCACTCTGCTATGCCCTGGCAATAATCCCCATGGTGTACAGTACATGTATATTATTGTAATCAATCAATCACTCTGCTATGCCCTGGCAATAATCCCCATGGTGTACAGTACATGTATATTATTGTAATCAATCAATCACTCTGCTATGCCCTGGCAATAATCCCCATGGTGTACAGTACATGTATATTATTGTAATCAATCAATCACTCTGCTATGCCCTGGCAATAATCCCCATGGTGTACATGGTGTACAGTACATGTATATTATTGTAATCAATCAATCACTCTGCTATGCCCTGGCAATAATCCCCATGGTGTACAGTACATGTATATTATTGTAATCAATCAATCACTCTGCTATGCCCTGGCAATAATCCCCATGGTGTACACAGTACATGTATATTATTGTAATCAATCAATCACTCTGCTATGCCCTGGCAATAATCCCCATGGTGTACAGTACATGTATATTATTGTAATCAATCAATCACTCTGCTATGCCCTGGCAATAATCCCCATGGTGTACAGTACATGTATATTATTGTAATCAATCAATCACTCTGCTATGCCCTGGCAATAATCCCCATGGTGTACAGTACATGTATATTATTGTAATCAATCAATCACTCTGCTATGCCCTGGCAATAATCCCCATGGTGTACAGTACATGTATATTATTGTAATCAATCAATCACTCTGCTATGCCCTGGCAATAATCCCCATGGTGTACAGTACATGTATATTAGTACTGTACACCATGGGGATTATTGCCAGGGCATAGCAGAGTGATTGATTGATTACAATAATATACATGTACTGTACACCATGGGGATTATTGCCAGGGCATAGCAGAGTGTGATTGATTGATTACAATAATATACATGTACTGTACACCATGGGGATTATTGCCAGGGCATAGCAGAGTGATTGATTGATTACAATAATATACATGTACTGTACACCATGGGGATTATTGCCAGGGCATAGCAGAGTGATTGATTGATTACAATAATATACATGTACTGTACACCATGGGGATTATTGCCAGGGCATAGCAGAGTGATTGATTGATTACAATAATATACATGTACTGTACACCATGGGGATTATTGCCAGGGCATAGCAGAGTGATTGATTGATTACAATAATATACATGTACTGTACACCATGGGGATTATTGCCAGGGCATAGCAGAGTGATTGATTGATTACAATAATATACATGTACTGTACACCATGGGGATTATTGCCAGGGCATAGCAGAGTGATTGATTGATTACAATAATATACATGTACTGTACACCATGGGGATTATTGCCAGGGCATAGCAGAGTGATTGATTGATTACAATAATATACATGTACTGTACACCATGGGGATTATTGCCAGGGCATAGCAGAGTGATTGATTGATTTACAATAATATACATGTACTGTACACCATGGGGATTATTTGCCAGGGCATAGCAGAGTGATTGATTGATTACAATGGTTGATTACAATAATATACATGGGGGGATTATTGCCAGGGCATAGCAGAGTGATTGATTGATTACAATAATATACATGTACTGTACACCATGGGGATTATTGCCAGGGCATAGCAGAGTGATTGATTGATTACATTGTACTTACACCATAATATTGCCACATAGCAGAGTGATTGATTGATTACAATAATATACATGTACTGTACACCATGGGGATTATTGCCAGGGCATAGCAGAGTGATTGATTGATTACAATAATATACATGTACTGTACACCATGGGGATTATTGCCAGGGCATAGCAGAGTGATTGATTGATTACAATAATATACATGTACTGTACACCATGGGGATTATTGCCAGGGCATAGCAGAGTGATTGATTGATTACAATAATATACATGTACTGTACACCATGGGGATTATTGCCAGGGCATAGCAGAGTGATTGATTGATTACAATAATATACATGTACTGTACACCATGGGGATTATTGCCAGGGCATAGCAGAGTGATTGATTGATTACAATAATATACATGTACTGTACACCATGGGGATTATTGCCAGGGCATAGCAGAGTGATTGATTGATTACAATAATATACATGTACTGTACACCATGGGGATTATTGCCAGGGCATAGCAGAGTGATTGATTGATTACAATAATATAATGTACTGTACACCATGGGGATACAGAGTGATGATTGATTACAATAATATACATGGTACACCATGGGATTATTGCCAGGGCATAGCAGAGTGATTGATTGATTACAATAATATACATGTACTGTACACCATGGGGATTATTGCCAGGGCATAGCAGAGTGATTGATTGATTACAATAATATACATGTACTGTACACCCATGGGGATTATTGCCAGGGCATAGCAGAGTGATTGATTGATTACAATAATATACATGTACTGTACTGTGGGGATTATTGCCACCATGGGGATTATTGCCAGGGCATAGCAGAGTGATTGATTGATTACAATAATATACATGTACTGTACACCATGGGGATTATTGCCAGGGCATAGCAGAGTGATTGATTGATTACAATAATATACATGTACTGTACACCATGGGGATTATTGCCAGGGCATAGCAGAGTGATTGATTGATTACAATAATATACATGTACTGTACACCATGGGGATTATTGCCAGGGCATAGCAGAGTGATTGATTGATTACAATAATATACATGTACTGTACACCATGGGGATTATTGCCAGGGCATAGCAGAGTGATTGATTGATTACAATAATATACATGTACTGTACACCATGGGGATTATTGCCAGGGCATAGCAGAGTGATTGATTGATAACAATAATATACATGTACTGTACACCATGGGGATTATTGCCAGGGCATAGCAGAGTGATTGATTGATTACAATAATATACATGTACTGTACACCATGGGGATTATTGCCAGGGCATAGCAGAGTGATTGATTGATTACAATAATATACATGTACTGTACACCATGGGGATTATTGCCAGGGCATAGCAGAGTGATTGATTGATTACAATAATATACATGTACTGTACACCATGGGGATTATTGCCAGGGCATAGCAGAGTGATTGATTGATTACAATAATATACATGTACTGTACACCATGGGGATTATTGCCAGGGCATAGCAGAGTGATTGATTGATAACAATAATATACATGTACTGTACACCATGGGGATTATTGCCAGGGCATAGCAGAGTGATTGATTGATAACAATAATATACATGTACTGTACACCATGGGGATTATTGCCAGGGCATAGCAGAGTGATTGATTGATAACAATAATATACATGTACTGTACACCATGGGGATTATTGCCAGGGCATAGCAGAGTGATTGATTGATTACAATAATATACATGTACTGTACACCATGGGGATTATTGCCAGGGCATAGCAGAGTGATTGATTGATTACAATAATATACATGTACTGTACACCATGGGGATTATTGCCAGGGCATAGCAGAGTGATTGATTGATTACAATAATATACATGTACTGTACACCATGGGGATTATTGCCAGGGCATAGCAGAGTGATTGATTGATTACAATAATATACATGTACTGTACACCATGGGGATTATTGCCAGGGCATAGCATTGATTAGTGATTGATTTGATTAGCAAGTAATATACATGTACATGTACTGTACACCATGGGGATTATTGCCAGGGCATAGCAGAGTGATTGATTGATAACAATAATATACATGTACTGTACACCATGGGGATTATTGCCAGGGCATAGCAGAGTGATTGATTGATTACAATAATATACATGTACTGTACACCATGGGGATTATTGCCAGGGCATAGCAGAGTGATTGATTGATTACAATAATATACATGTACTGTACACCATGGGGATTATTGCCAGGGCATAGCAGAGTGATTGATTGATTACAATAATATACATGTACTGTACACCATGGGGATTATTGCCAGGGCATAGCAGAGTGATTGATTGATTACAATAATATACATGTACTGTATTGCACCATGGGGATTATTGCCAGGGCATAGCAGAGTGATGATGATTGATTACAATAATATACATGTACTGTACACCATGGGGATTATTGCCAGGGCATAGCAGAGTGATTGATGATTGATTACAATAATATACATGTACTGTACACCATGGGGATTATTGCCAGGGCATAGCAGAGTGATTGATTGATTACAATAATATACATGTACTGTACACCATGGGGATTATTGCCAGGGCATAGCAGAGTGATTGATTGATTACAATAATATACATGTACTGTACACCATGGGGATTATTGCCAGGGCATAGCAGAGTGATTGATTGATTACAATAATATACATGTACTGTACACCATGGGGATTATTGCCAGGGCATGCAGCAGAGTGATTGATTGATTACAATAATATACATGTACTGTACACCATGGGGATTATTGCCAGGGCATAGCAGAGTGATTGATTGATTGACTGTACAATAATATACATGTATTGTACAATAATATACATGGGGTATTATTATTGCCAGGGCATAGCAGAGTGATTGATTGATTACAATAATATACATGTACTGTACACCATGGGGATTATTGCCAGGGCATAGCAGAGTGATTGATTGATTACAATAATATACATGTACTGTACACCATGGGGATTATTGCCAGGGCATAGCAGAGTGATTGATTGATTACAATAATATACATGTACTGTACACCATGGGGATTATTGCCAGGGCATAGCAGAGTGATTGATTGATTACAATAATATACATGTACTGTACACCATGGGGATTATTGCCAGGGCATAGCAGAGTGATTGATTGATTACAATAATATACATGTACTGTACACCATGGGGATTATTGCCAGGGCATAGCAGAGTGATTGATTGATTACAATAATATACATGTACTGTACACCATGGGGATTATTGCCAGGGCATATTGCAGAGTGATTGATTGATTACAATAATATACATGTACTGTACACCATGGGGATTATTGCCAGGGCATAGCAGAGTGATTGATTGATTACAATAATATACATGTACTGTACACCATGGGGATTATTGCCAGGGCATAGCAGAGTGATTGATTGATTACAATAATATACATGTACTGTACACCATGGGGATTATTGCCAGGGCATAGCAGAGTGATTGATTGATTACAATAATATACATGTACTGTACACCATGGGGATTATTGCCAGGGCATGCAGAGTGATTGATTGATTACAATAATATACAGTACTGTACACCATGGGGATTATTGCAGGGCATAGCAGAGTGATTGATTGATTACAATAATATACATGTACTGTACACCATGGGGATTATTGCCAGGGCATAGCAGAGTGATTGATTGATTACAATAATATACATGTACTGTACACCATGGGGATTATTGCCAGGGCATAGCAGAGTGATTGATTGATTACAATAATATACATGTACTGTACACCATGGGGATTATTGCCAGGGCATAGCAGAGTGATTGATTGATTACAATAATATACATGTACTGTACACCATGGGGACCATGGGGATTGATTGATTACCAGGGCATAGCAGAGTGATTGATTGATTACAATAATATACATGTACTGTACACCATGGGGATTATTGCCAGGGCATAGCAGAGTGATTGATTGATTACAATAATATACATGTACTGTACACCATGGGGATTATTGCCAGGGCATAGCAGAGTGATTGATTGATTACAATAATATACATGTACTGTACACCATGGGGATTATTGCCAGGGCATAGCAGAGTGATTGATTGATTACAATAATATACATGTACTGTACACCATGGGGATTATTGCCAGGGCATAGCAGAGTGATTGATTGATTACAATAATATACATGTACTGTACACCATGTGGATAGCAGAGTGATTGATTGATTACACCATGGGGATTATTGCCAGGGCATAGCAGAGTGATTGATTGATTACAATAATATACATGTACTGTGTACACCATGGGGATTATTGCCAGGGCATAGCAGAGTGATTGATTGATTACAATAATACTACATGTTATTGCCAGTACTGTGGCCATGGGGATTATTGCCAGGGCATAGCAGAGTGATTGATTGATTACAATAATATACATGTACTGTACACCATGGGGATTATTGCCAGGGCATACAGAGTGATTGATTGATTACAATAATATACATGTACTGTACACCATGGGGATATTGCCAGGGCATAGCAGAGTGATTGATTGATTACAATAATATACATGTACTGTACACCATGGGGATTATTGCCAGGGCATAGCAGAGTGATTGATTGATTACAATAATATACATGTACTGTACACCATGGGGATTATTGCCAGGGCATAGCAGAGTGATTGATTGATTACAATAATATACATGTACTGTACACCATGGGGATTATTGCCAGGGCATAGCATTGATTGATTACAATAATATACATGTATTGGGGATTTGCCAGGGCATAGCAGAGTGATTGATTGATAACAATATACATGTACTGTACACCATGGGGATTATTGCCAGGGCATAGCAGAGTGATTGATTGATTACAATAATATACATGTACTGTACACCATGGGGATTATTGCCAGGGCATAGCAGAGTGATTGATTGATTACAATAATATACATGTACTGTGTACACCATGGGGATTATTGCCAGGGCATAGCAGAGTGA
The DNA here is from genome assembly GCA_033675265.1 of Actinostola sp. cb2023. NCBI lineage: Eukaryota > Metazoa > Cnidaria > Anthozoa > Actiniaria > Actinostolidae > Actinostola > Actinostola sp. cb2023. The sequence goes on along the minus strand of JAUJYZ010000167.1, from coordinate 467,010 downwards.
TTGATTGATTACAATAATATACATGTACTGTACACCATGGGGATTATTGCCAGGGCATAGCAGAGTGATTGATTGATTACAATAATATACATGTACTGTACACCATGGGGATTATTGCCAGGGCATAGCAGAGTGATTGATTGATTACAATAATATACATGTACTGTACACCATGGGGATTATTGCCAGGGCATAGCAGAGTGATTGATTGATTACAATAATATACATGTACTGTGTACACCATGGGGATTATTGCCAGGGCATAGCAGAGTGATTGATTGATTACAATAATATACATGTACTGTACACCATGGGGATTATTGCCAGGGCATAGCAGAGTGATTGATTGATTACAATAATATACATGTACTGTACACCATGGGGATTATTGCCAGGGCATAGCAGAGTGATTGATTGATTACAATAATATACATGTACTGTGTACACCATGGGGATTATTGCCAGGGCATAGCAGAGTGATTGATTGATTACAATAATATACATGTACTGTACACCATGGGGATTATTGCCAGGGCATAGCAGAGTGATTGATTGATTACAATAATATACATGTACTGTGTACACCATGGGGATTATTGCCAGGGCATAGCAGAGTGATTGATTGATAACAATAATATACATGTACTGTATAGCATGGGGATTATTGCCAGGGCATAGCAGAGTGATTAATCTGATGGATGTTGTTGATTGATTAGACTACCTGTATGGCATTCAACTATACTCAAGAATACAAAGCAAGGTGTGTATTGGTTGCAGGGGCGGATCCAGGAATGGATAAAACAATCAATTGAGCCTCAGATATGACAGGGGCAGGTGGAACATTATTAAACATATGCTTAATGAATGTTAGTCATTTATAAAATGAGAGGCTGTGTTGTATCGGGTATATATATATACTTGCCTTGTTTAATAAATAACACCTATATATATAGTTCTTTTAGCATAGTTTGTTCAGTCTGTATACACTTATTTCAAAAAACGTGACAATGGGCGATCTGAAATGGATGATCTGAGATGAAGACAAATTATGGGAAACTGAGAGTCTTTCGTTAGTAACATGCGAAATTCATTCATTCGACCTCAAGTTTGGAAGCACGCTTGATGTTTGAACGAGTCTGGCAGAGATTAACATGAATTTTCAGAATTGTCAAAAGTTTCAGATCATCTAATTCAGAACGACCATTACGTTGTCTACGTTTTTTTTGAATAGGTATATCCTGTGTGTTAGCCAATCAGATGACAGACTAACATTGCAATCCTGTGTGTTAGCCAATCAGATGACAGACTAACATTGCAATCCTGTGTGTTAACCCAATCAGATGACAGACTAACATTGCAATCCTGTGTGTTAGCCAATCAGATGACAGACTAACATTGCAATCCTGTGTGTTAGCCAATCAGATGACAGACTAACATTGCAATCCTGTGTGTTAGCCAATCAGATGACAGACTAACATTGCAATCCTGTGTGTTAGCCAATCAGATGACAGACTAACATTGCAATCCTGTGTGTTAGCCAATCAGATGACAGACTAACATTGCAATCCTGTGTGTTAGCCAATCAGATGACAGACTAACATTGCAATCCTGTGTATTAGCCAATCAGATGACAGACTAACATTTTAATCCTGTGTGTTAGCCAATCAGATGACAGACTAACATTGCAATCCTGTGTGTTAGCCAATCCGATGACAGACTAACATTTTAATCCTGTGTGTTAAGGTTCTTGCTACATTTAATGCCAGTGATGAACCATCAAGAACAGTAGTCGTAGAAGAACTGCTAGAGTGCATTGATGAGGTAATGATAAACTTTTATTCAGCCTTGAAATGAGTCAACTGTAGAAATATTGTTGTTGTACATCAATCATTGTTGCTAATTGGTTAATTTCAGACTAATGCAATGGAGAGTGACAGAATCAGTAAGTAAACTACACAATACTACACAATACTACACAATACTACACAATACTACACAATACTACACAATACTACACAATACTACTACACAATACTACACAATACTACACAATACTACTACACAATACTACTACACAATACTACACAATACTACACAATACTACACAATACTACTACACAATACTACTACACAATACTACTACACAATACTACACAATACTACACAATACTACTACACAATACTACTACACAATACTACTACACAATACTACTACACAATACTACACAATACTACACAATACTACTACACAATACTACTACACAATACTACACAATACTACACAATACTACTGCACAATACTACTACACAATACTACTACACAACTACTACACAATACTACTACACAATACTACTACACAATACTACTACACAATACTACTACACAATACTACACACAATACTACTACACAATACTACTACACATACTACTACACAATACTACTACAATACTACTACACAATACTACTACACACTACTACACAATACTACTACACAATACTACACAATACACAATACTACTACACAATACTACACAATACTACTACACAATACTACTACACAATACTACACAATACTACTACACAATACTACACAATACTACTACACAATACTACACAATACTACTACACAATATTACACAATACTACTACACAATAATACACAATACTACTACACAATACTACACAATACTACACAATACTACACACAATACTACTACACAATACTACTACTACTATACTACTACACAATACTACTACACAATACTACACAATACTACTACACAATACTACTACACAATACTACTACACAATACTACTACACAATACTACTACACAATACTACACACAATACTACTACACAATACTACACAATACTACTACACAATACTACTACACAATACTACACACATAATACTACACAATACTACTACACAATACTACACAATACTACTACACAATACTACACAATACTACTACACAATACTACACAATACTACACAATACTACTACACAATACTACACAATACTACTACACAATACTACACAATACTACTACACAATACTACACAATACTACTACACAATACTACACAATACTACTACACAATATTACACAATACTACTACACAATAATACACAATACTACTACACAATACTACACAATACTACACAATACTACTACACACAATACTACTACACAATACTACTACACAATACTACTACACAATACTACACAATACTACTACACAATACTACTACACAATACTACTACACAATACTACTACACAATACTACTACACAATACTACACAATACTACTACACAATACTACTACACAATACTACACAATACTACTACACAATACTACACAATACTACACAATACTACTACACAATACTACACAATACTACTACACAATACTACTACACAATACTACACAATACTACACAATACTACTACACAATACTACACAATACTACACAATACTACACAATACTACTACACAATACTACACAATACTACTACACAATACTACACAATACTACTACACAATACTACACAATACTACTACACAATACTACTACACAATACTACACAATACTACACAATACTACACAATACTACTACACAATACTACACAATACTACACAATACTACTACACAATACTACTACACAATACTACTACACAATACTACACACAATACTACTACACAATACTACACAATACTACACAATACTACACAATACTACACAATACTACACACAATACTACTACACAATACTACTACACAATACTACTACACAATACTACTACACAATACTACTACACAATACTACACAATACTACACAATACTACTACACAATACTACACACATACTACTACACAATACTACTACACAATACTACACAATACTACACAATACTACTACACAATACTACACAAATGTAAGTTTGGGCTGTTCCCCCCTGTTGTGATTATCCTTAGTTAAGTGGCAGTATGTTTGTTTAAAGATTAAATATGTGTACTTGTCATTGTCATAGCAACAGAGAAACAGAAACAGTTGAGTGGGCGGTTTGAGCGTAACCCTGGTACAATGACACTCCCTCATCCCAAGAAGAGTCGTGGTAAAGCCATGACAGATGACACTATCAGTTTGAATGAAGTGTCCATGTCTTCATCATCTCTGAGCACTGGTAGTTTAATCAAGTCTAGACATCTGTCAAGCTCAATGTTGAATATGAGTGATGGAGGTATGTATACATCCAGGTACTTGATAACATTTAACAAATGATAAAGTCATTACTCGGGATATCTGTTGTGGCGCTAGTCTAAAATTGCAGACCGTGTCTTCGGTTCATGCAAAAATGGCACATTTTTTGCATGCCAGGGTTTCGAATGGTTCGCATGTTTATAAGGCCGCCATTTTGTCGATTGGTTTTAGTCTCATTTCAAGCCCTAAAACGTTCGTCATTCGTCAAATAAAAACACTGTGAGATGAAATATCACAAAGTACTACCTACATGTAGCAGCTTAATTGCAGAATAATGTGAGCTAAAACTGAAGGAGAAAAGCCACCTCAAAGAGCTTGTGAATCGCCATGAGACCCGGGGGTCAAGTCTTCGTGCTGCACAAAAGTCCTGGCTATTGTTCTATTGTCTTTCTATGTGTTGTTCTTACATTAAAAAAAACAATAATTGCTTGATTTCATTAGACGTCATTTCCGGTCTCGTGAGGAAGATTTTAAATTGAGCATTGAAAATGTTGTGTCCCTCCCCTAGCGATGGGAATGAAATTTCCTGACCCTCCCCTCGGGCTTGGCCTAACATACCAAAATACTCCCTTTTTCACTGCCTATTTTTTCATGATCGACCCTCCCTTTTCAGGGGCTCGAAAAGTTATGACCCTCCCTCATTTTTCACCCCCTCCCCCCTGCAAATTTCTGACAAGTCCCTAATGTTCGAATTGAAAAATAAGTTCATCACAGATGTTCATTAACTATTGAACTATACATGTAGTTGGCTATATTTACACTTTCATGCTCCAATATCATCAATATAGTAGAGAAAATCTACTTGATACATGAATTTCCAAGTCCATCTAATTACGTACCGGTATGCATGCTCTACTGAGTCACGCAACGAGTAATGGAACACTGTTTTAGTCACGCTGTGTTGTCCATAATTATTTAGTTTGGGTAAATCTGTTCAAGGTTTTAGCACTATTCTCTGAAATACATAGTTCCCTAATGTAGTTCTTTAGCTAAAGTCTAAGGATTTATAATTGTAAAATATATCCATGGTAGACAGTCACCATTAAATTTGTTCATTCAATGTTCCTAATTATCTGACTAAAGATGAACATCATCTGGAATGATAATAGCCATATTTTCAGACGGTACGTGGTCCTCCGCTTTCTCCCGGGCCCCCTCCCTGTCTGATGGACATTGTAGAATTTCGGAGCGAACCTTATAGTTTTTGTCACAGTGAGGTATGTAAAGAATGCGAAGTCTGCCATTGTCAAAATAACAGGCCTAGGTTGAACCACCTCCCTGCAGGTTGAACCACCTCCCTGGTTGAACCACCTCCCTGCAGGTTGAACCACCTCCCTGGTTGAACCACCTCCCTGCAGGTTGAACCACCTCCCTGGTTGAACCACCTCCCTGCAGGTTGAACCACCTCTGCTGGTTGAACCACCTCTGTGGTTGAACCACCTCTGTGGTTGAACCACCTCTGTGGTTGAACCACCTCTGTGGTTGAACCACCTCTGTGGTTGAACCACCTCTGTGGTTGAACCACCTCCCTGCAGGTTGAACCACCTCCCTGCAGGTTGAACCACCTCCCTGGGTTGAACCACCTCCCTGCAGGTTGAACCACCTCCCTGCAGGTTGAACCACCTCTGTGGTTGAACCACCTCCCTGCAGGTTGAACCACCTCCCTGCAGGTTGAACCACCTCCCTGTAGGTTGAACCACCTCCCTGCAGGTTGAACCACCTCCCTGCAGGTTGAACCACCTCCCTGGTTGAACGAAGAATAGAGTAATCGTGGGTTTGAAATTTGCAAGGAATTGGATACTGTCTTGTTCTCGGTCTGAGAACTTTTTCATGTTTTTCAGACTGCATTTTCTACCAAAACCTTTATTTCCAGGTCACTCGCCAAAACGGGACTGTTGTTCTGCCATTGCAATTTAGATCATTTCATTTTTCTCAAAAGTGGGAAATATCATTGCAAAACTGGGGGATATTACCTGACATTCGTCCAGTGAAATTGTACCACGTGACCCGTTTTGACCAAACATTTATCGATGGGTTATTAAAGAGCTGATAGCCTACTAGTAGAGTAGTCAGAGCGTGCACTTGCTCATATCAAGTGGTTGTCTATATAATAATTAAGGATATATTTATTATTATTACATTATTATTAATTATGTCTATTACATTGTATTGATCTGCTTGTGTTATGTACAATAGATATTTCCTTTTCATCGGACATTGAGGGAATAAAGAGGTGTAACAGCTCATCTTCACTAGACAGTGCCTTTGTTGATGGGGTAAGGTACAATCAATATGTGTGCACTGCTCTCCTTTGTGGGCTATTATGCTGTTTGTCCTTGAAGTTGAAATATGCAATCATTAATCACTGTCATGCACCGAATATGTAAACACAATTCAGTCCACGGGCTAAAAGTTTTTATCCATTTAAAACCCTTTTGACTCCCACGGCGCCCCATGCTCGAGAATCCAGCGGTTCTCTTTGGCGCGGGCTCGGATGAAAAAACATCCGAGCCCGCGCCGAAGAGCACCGCTGGATTCTCGAGCATGACGGCACCCAAAACCACCCATAAACATCGATACTTGTTTGAAAAATTCTAACTTTCTGAATTTCCGTAACATCTGCAATCTCATGGCCAGTTATTATTAGTGACAACTAGACAACTCTTCAAATTTTAACCTCAATTATCAAATTCATGAATAATTTATTGTGATAAAGACAACATTTTGTTGAGTTATCGATATTGAAACACTCCATTTCCAGAGAAAATGCTTATATTTTCCAAAATCCAAGATGGATTTTTTTCACATGACCTCAAGCAAGTGTACAAGTATGAAGGATTACTGGTGCCAAGTTTCAAGAAAATCTAGTGTACCTTGGAAAATGCTCCACAAGTGACTGCTAAATTTTAAATTTTAGTACAAAGTACTATGCTCACACACATTGTCAGCGCTGACGTACAAATTTTAAAATAAAATAAAATTTGAAACTATCATCTGAAAGCTTCATATCACTCGCAACTTTAGTGCAAAATTCACGCAAACTGGAATCATACAACAAACTTTATCATGTTTATCAATGAGCAAAGTGCAAGAGGTTTGTGTTGAAAATCCAAACTATTATATTCTACATATATAAAAACATTTCTGTCAATTTTTTTTCTATAATTTTTCAGTCTGACATAGAGCAACATATTTGATAACACAAAGTGTTCTTTACGTTTCAAAGCAGAGAATGAGGACTAGGCGGGGTTCGCCGAGGACTGGAAACCCCGTCTAGTCCGAATTCGAGGCTTTGGAACGACTTCTCATCTTCATTAATTATTACATGGAATGGCCTAAAGGCAATATATAAAGAGGTCCACGATTTTAGCCCGGAAAAGCAAGAATTCTAGTCTTTGCATATACTCTGCTCATGCGCAGAGTCGAGGACATCGTATCCAACATGTGTTGGACTCTTGAGCAGCATGAAGTAGAGCCTGCTTTCAGATTAAAGCGAATTCGGACAGTTGTATTGCCTCTACTCTGTCCAAGGTCCCGAACTCATGTACAGTCATGAGAGATGATTAGTTCTAATCGTCCCTCATTATAAGTACTGGGGAGAGTAACTGGAAATTTTCGCCAGTACTTTCCGTACTTTCAAGGTACATCACGTGGCATTATTCTGCGCATTTGATTGGCTGGTTACCTCATGAATAAGTTTAATTATTCATGAGAAATACAGTTAAGTGAGTGGAGAACTTTGGTAGCAAACCTAGCCACTGCTTTGAAAACCCCTTGTGTACTGGATGTGTTTTGAAATTCTTTACTTCTGCTGCTTGGGAATCACGATACTCCAATGAAATTGTCAATGATAATGTCACTATGGCAGTACGTAATTCCAAAGCGGCAGAAACCCGTGAAGAATTTCAAAACACATCCAACGGTGTTTAAGGTGACTCCGTTATCATTCTCGGCGCACTCGTCTATGACAAACTTTGGGTCATAACTTCCTCTGCTTTTATGCAATTGCCATAAAACATTGGCAACAATTAGAGCTATCATTCACCTATGATACAATATAATTCGATTGCACTGCAGAACATTTTTTTTAATAATATTAGAACTTGAGTAAAGTCAATGTTTTGGATAAAATTGGATATTGCGAAAAATCTGTCCGTTTTTTTTGGATGAAAGTTTTGGAATCACTTTAAATTGACATAATTCATAACCTGAGCAAGTTTTAGCAAAATCGTTGGAGCTAAAGCACGGCCGCATGAAAACAACCAAAATTAAGCACGGAAATTAGCTCAACGATTGCTTTCGCTCCAACGATTTTGCTAAAACTTGGTCAAGTTATGAATTATGTCAATATAAAGTGATTCCAAAACTTTCATCCAAAAAAACCGGACAGATTTTTCGCAATATCCAATTTTATCCAAAATATTGAGTTTACTTAAGTTCTAATATTATTTTTTTAAATGTTCTGCAGTGCAATCGAATTATATTGTATTATAGGTGAATGAAAGCTCTAATAGTTGCCAATGTTTTATGGCAATTGCATAAAAGCAGAGGAAGTTATGACCCAAAGTTTGTCATAGACGAGTGCGCCGAGAATGATAACGGAGTCACCTTAAGGGGTTTTCAAAGCAGTTTTGAATATTTCTATGTCTATAGGATTCTAATGTTTGTTTGTGTTTCTATGTCTATAGGATTCTAATGTTTGTTTGTTTCTATGTCTATAGGATTCTAATGTTTGTTTGTTTCTATGTCTATAGGATTCTAATGTTTGTTTGTTTCTATGTCTATAGGATTCTAATGTTTGTTTGTTTCTATGTCTATAGGATTCTAATGTTTGTTTGTTTCTATGTCTATAGGATTCTAATGTTTGTTTGTTTCTATGTCTATAGGATTCTAATGTTTGTTTGTTTCTATGTCTATAGGATTCTAATGTTTGTTTGTTTCTATGTCTATAGGATTCTAATGTTTGTTTGTTTCTATGTCTATAGGATTCTAATGTTTGTTTGTTTCTATGTCTATAGGATTCTAATGTTTGTTTGTTTCTATGTCTATAGGATTCTAATGTTTGTTTGTTTCTATGTCTATAGGATTCTAATGTTTGTTTGTTTCTATGTCTATAGGATTCTAATGTTTGTTTGTTTTTCTATGTCTATAGGATTCTAATGTTTGTTTGTTTTCTATGTCTATAGGATTCTAATGTTTGTTTGTTTCTATGTCTATAGGATTCTAATGTTTGTTTGTTTCTATGTCTATAGGATTCCAGTCGCTCTAACAATGTATCACCACAAAGTGAATCTTTGGCTTCAGCTTCTGCTAAAGTTGGTATTTTCAAGAAGTGGCGGTCACGAAATCCCAAAAGCTTGGGTCGAAGTGTCACACCATCCTCTAGTCCACAAACTGTACACAAAACTTTAATAGAATAAATTTAAACCAAATCCAGTTACAAAATCATGCAATCACGAAGGACCGTTTGCAGGCAAATGCACCTGCAATGCTTACATTTCAACTGGTGAAAATACATCAAAATATTATGAATCATTAAAACCGAGCCATTTAAATGTCATTTAAATGTCATTCAAAGTGCTTGGTTTATTCCAAGGCAGATCAAAGTGTGTATGTAGAAAATAACAACATTTTTAGACATGAAGTGGATAAGATTATGTGCAAGAATAATGCATTAATTAATTATGTATGTTGCTGGCCTTTATAAGACTACTATTAGCTGATGCCAGTCAAAGGTAATAATGCATTAATTAATTATGTATGTTGCTGGCCATTATAAGACTACTATTAGCTGATGCCAGTCAAAGGTAATAAAGCATTAATTAATTATGTATGTTGCTGGCCATTATAAGACTACTATTAGCTGATGCCAGTCAAAGGTAATAATGCATTAATTAATTATGTATGTTGCTGGCCATTATAAGACTACTATTAGCTGATGCCAGTCAAAGGTAATAATGCATTAATTAATTATGTATGTTGCTGGCCATTATAAGACTACTATTAGCTGATGCCAGTCAAAGGTAATAATGCATTAATTAATTATGTATGTTGCTGGCCATTATAAGACTACTATTAGCTGATGCCAGTCAAAGGTAATAAAGCATTAATTAATTATGTATGTTGCTTTTCCCTTATTAGTAGTATTCTTTATATAAAGAATACTAATAAGCAGTGCATTACCGGGTATAAAGGTACATGCACGTGATGGATTTCGTCCTTCTGATTGGACGAATTGGTCATTAATTAGGCATGAGTTTTTGAAGGACTCATCAATACATGGGTTCGTTTGTTTGCCGAAACTGAGATCATGGTTGACTGTCAGGGCTTCCCTGATATTTATTTGTTGATTTTGGAACCCCGAACTGACATAATTCATAGCGACCACAATGCACTTCGGTCTGGGAATGCAATAATGGAACAAAACCTAGGACAACGTTTTTTGAATCACGACTCGTACATTTTGCGATGCTTTCATGTCAAAGAGATAATATTTGCTATATTGGATCAAGCAGGCTGTACGTTAAAACCAGTACTTATCTACCAATGTTGACTGAAGTTATAATAATACTTAGAATACTTTCATTATATCTGTGAAACAAAATTAAAATAGCTAAATAGAAACTAATTTCACCATAAGAACAATAAAAAGGCCACAAGGAATGATGTTACGGTTCAATGATATCACCTACCTATAAATATATACAACAATACTTGTTTGATTTTGTTTCACAGGTATATTAAATATTCAAGGTATTTAAAATGGTAGTAGTGAGTAGAAGTAATTAATCATCAAAGGCCCTGGTCAGGTCACGTTCCAAAACCATCAAACACGTGTTGTATCATGGTTTGTGCCTGACCAGGCGATATGTATGTTAATGAAGTATTTATGAGTATTTCATGTATGTATGATCAGATATTCCCAGTCATGATGTATTGCAATCAATCTCTAGAGACTTAATTAATGTTTGTTATCAGGCACCAACATGGCTGCCATGACATCACGTGCATCCCAGCAATTAATGCTATACAAGCATTTTTTGAGCTGAGGTGATCATTGCGTCCAATAAATAATGGATGCCAGCAGCTTCCTGGTACACCATTTCAAGAATGATCATAAACAAGAATGGTTTCCAAGAATTCCAATATTTAGTGTTTTTATTGATGCATATTTTTATAGTGCACAGGTACTGTGGTTTATTTTATAAAATACTGTACTTAGTAATGGCAATAAATAAACATTGACCATGAATTACAAACTTACAATACTCAAATGCTCCCTGCTTGCTTGCACTTATATGAGGGTCAGGTTACCCACTAGCGCGGTAACCTGAGTATCAGGCCTTCAAAAAGGAAAGGGGAGGGGGAGAGGCCCGGGGAGAAGAAAGAGGAAGAAGGCCTGACACAAGTGCATTGATCTGCCCGTGTCATGCGTCCAGATTCTGGACGTTGATATGATTGGATAAAACACAAAGGCTTGAAACGTCCCCAGGGAAACGTCACAGCCGACCGGAAATGATACATCGTATTCTACAAGAATAAGCTCGATTTCCTTTTATTTATGATTGAAAATAATTTAGAGCTATGAAGCCTTTCCTGGAATTGAATTGAAGAAATAACAAGAACTTTGTCTTCAAACTAACAAAAACAACGTGCTTGGGGTTTTGCCGACAGGCTGATTTATCAGCTGTTTCTTAGTTTCATCTTGTAAGTAAGTAAGGACTTTATTTAACGAGGGTAGCACGATAAAACCAAATTGAAGAAGATACAAACGGTGCTTGTAGAACGTACTGAAACGGTTTTAAAAACTCCAACAGCACTGAAGGTCAAGCTCCTTGACATACGACAGTCTTGACATGACAGTTGGCAAAGCGGAAGTGATTTTGATTGGTTGTTATTTCCAGATATATGTATCGTGCTGCGAGGGGGCGGAAGGCTCAAATCAATAGGTCTGTGTCAGGCTTTTCTTCCCTTCTCTTCCTCCTTTCTTTTTCTCTCCCCCTCCGCCAAAAAAGCCTGATACTCAGGTTACGGCCAAGGAAAGGAAAATATAGAAAAATCACACTAATAAAGTCTCACTGAAGTTTTTCCCGGCATCTTCAACTGACACTCGTTGGTACATTTTCAAACAGGAACAAATCAATAGGCCACTTGCACTAAGAGGTCACGTGACCCCAACCCCCTCGAATCAATAGGCCACTTGCACTAAGAGGTCACGTGACCCCAACACCCTCGAATCAATAGGCCACGTGCACTAAGAGGTCACGTGACCCCAACCTCGAATCAATAGGCCACTTGCACTAAGAGGTCACGTGACCCCAACCCTCATAAATCGAACAGCAGCATGGCTCTTGCCATCCAATGCATTTTCCAAACAAAATCTTAGAAAACGAGCGATTTTATTTTTTTAATCATTTCTCCTGTGTCAGACATGCGCTGAAACGCCGCCCTTTTACTAATTTGCGAGGTGCTCTTTTCATTTCTCGAGTTCATTTTGACACTGCTGTTCGATTGGCTACTCTACTAGTAGGCTATTTAGTAAATAAACCCCTTCTGGCGACTGGTATATCGGCTGATAATGTCCGCGGCTGAGAGATGGTCCGAAAAATGAACAGTTGGCCGAGAAGCGAAGCTTCGAGGGCAACTGATATTTTGAGGACCATCTCTAAGCCAAGGACATTACCAGCCGATATACCCGTGTAAGCCAGAAAGGTGTTTATTTATTTTATAACCCTTCGATAAATTTTCTACGTCGTTCGGAAGAAACTTATATTCTTATGCAATGTAATTTTTGTATTTTAGATTGATGTTCAACTTTTTATAATTATATTTATAGATTTATAGATTTATTTAGTTTAGGTTAGAGGGCCACAAGTTTATCAGTCTGAGACTGTTTAGTGTCACCCTCATAAAATAAAGTCTTGATTTTGATAAAGTCTTTTGAAACCGAAACAAAATGACGGATGAAGAAAACAAGTTTCATCGAGTTCAAATATCCGTTCCGTTTGTGATCTTTTCATGTGTAAACTTCTAAAAAAGTATTCGAAAATAAAAGATTGATAGTTTTTGAAGCTTTTTGAGTGATTTTCTTGATATATTGGGTTTTATTTGAGTGACTTTTTGGGCACCGATTTTGACGTTTGTTCGTAGTTCAAGGATCGAAAAATTATAAAAATACCTGAAATACCTGTCGTATCGACGTTAAAATCCCCCAAAAGGAACAAGTAAACCACATGTATGTTATACATGCTAATTTGCCTATTAAAAATGCATTACAGTCTTAAAAAAGTTCAGATAATTTCATTTTTCTCCAAAGTGGGGGATATCATCTCAAAACTGGGGGATATTTAGTAAATAAACCCCTTCTGGCGGCTGGTATATCGGCTGATAATGTCCGCGGCTGAGAGATGGTCCGAAAAATGAACAGTTTGGCCGAGAAGCGAAGCTTCGAGGGCAACTGTGATATTTTGAGGACCATCTCTCAGCCAAGGACATTATCAGCCGATATACCTGTAAGCCAGAAAGGGGTTTATTTATTTTATACACCCTATGCATAAATCGATTTGTGTAATTTGCATAAATTTGCAAAAACTGAAAGAATAACGAGTTAAGTAAAGGTAAAATAATAGATTGAAAGATCAGCCACAGTTTAGTAATTACCCCAAAAGTGCATTAATAAAAATGAAACCATCATAAAGTAGTAAGCGTTTGAAAGGTGCAAAATACATGGAAACGAGGCTGGTAGGCCCAAAGTCCGGATTCTGGCACAAATCTTTGTAATTTCAAGTCACTATATATTTTCAAGATTTCGTAGTACAGCCCTAAAATTTGGTGTGTTCATTTTTGATAACACTCTCTTCAAAGAGATGGTCAGATATTACTGTAACATATTCCCAATAACGAAGTGAATGTGATTTTACGATTCTACCATTTATGCATAGGGTGTATAACCCTTCGATAAATTTTCTATGTCGACTTCAATGTTGAAGAAACCGAAACAAAATGACAGATGAAGAAAACAAGTTTCGACCGAGTTCAAATATCCGTTCCGTTTGAGATCTTTTCATGTGTAAACTTCTAAAAACGTATTCGAAAATAAAAGATTGATAGTTTTTGAAGCTTTTTGAGTGATTTTCTTGATATATTGGGTTTTATTTGAGTGACTTTTTGGGCGTTTGTTCGTAGTTCTACCCTGCTAGCAGAGTTTCCTCTTCGGTCAATGGTTTTGTATTTATCTTTTGCTGTATAGGCTTTTGCTTCTGTTTCTTGATCGTCCGAGAGTAAACTCTGCCAGGATTCGCCACATTTCTCGTTGAGCATGCGCGACGGTTTCTTCCAAATTCTTGGATGATAGAAACTGGTTTAAACCGGTTTACAGGCGCACGCATAAAATAAACATGTTTCATCTGGCTATAAATGAGCCCACGGTATGCGCACGCAGAGTCTAATGAATTGCCGCTGGTTAGAATATTGAGCCTTCGTTACCAAACAAATATGGCGTACGTCCACTGATTCGAAATGTTATTTTCGATGGAGCTGTTGTTTCACGTAGAGGAATATTAGAGAGGATGTCAATACATCAAGAACTGGCAATCAAGGTGGGAATGTGTTTGGATGTTTACCAGTTTATACGGCGGTTCTAATAAAACATCGCAGTCAGTGGACAATCGTTTCCCAACTGGCAAATCCTCTAGCTATCGTTATAACTCCTCTGAACTTATTAATTGCTGACCAAATAGAAGATTGTACAAATCTAGGAATAAAGTATTGTAAAACTGAAAAAGACTTTATTGATTACCGTTAGTCAACTATGCATTGTCGTCGCTACGCAACCCATGACGTAACCGTCGCGCATGCTCAACGAGAAATGTGGCGAATCCTGGCAGAGTTTACTCTCGGACGATCAAGAAACAGAAGCAAAAGCCTATACAGCAAAAGATAAATACAAAACCATTGACCGAAGAGGAAACTCTGCTAGCAGGGTATCGTAGTTCAAGCTAGGATCGAAAAATTATAAAAATACCTCAAATAGCTGTCGTATCGACGTTAAAATCCCCCAAAAGGAACAAGTAAACCACATGTATGTTATACATGCTAATTTGCCTATTAAAAATGCATTACAGTCTTAAAAAAGTTCAGATAATTTCATTTTTCTCCAAAGTGGGGGATATCATCTCAAAACTGGGGGATATTAGAGGGATATTATAGGGAAATTCATTGGATGACAAGGGAATTTCCGCGACTTGTGCGATATCGCCTTTTCGAGTGAATTCAACGTGGAATTCACGAGTCATCCAATGAATTAATCCCATAGCGTTCTCTTTGTTTTAGAAAAATATAGTTTTTAGACAATTTTGAGTCGCTTATATCGCGCGTCGCTAAGAAAGCCAGTGCAGTGTTCAATCTTTCGCTACGCTAGCCAATAGGAATTAAGCAAAATTGAAGACTAAAATCAGTTTATTTGAACGACAAAAGTTGTTTTCTTCAGTCTTTTTAACGTCTACATTTACTGACAATCTACTCAAGCATGTTAAGGCCTGGGATTTTAAAGAATTCCCCTAAAACGTTAAATTTACCTTATTTGTGTTTGGAACAGAAAAACAAAACGATTTTCGGCTACATAATATATCTCATGAAACTTAACATTTTGGTACGTATTTCAAAATAAGGGATGGGTCACGTGACCTGTTACATCACAAATCACGTTTTTCAATTTGGGGAGACGGAGACAAAAGGTATCAAAGTTATTTTTGTGTTTTTACCTCTGTATTAATGTCCTTATTATGAATCTGCCTTAACACCTGGACCATCATTCTCATTTAAGGAGATATTTAACTATGTAATAGAAAAAATCTAGTCACGTGACCTATTTTACATAATATCTCCTTTAACATGAATGATGGTCCAGGTGTTAAGGCAGATTCATAATAAGGACATTAAAGCAAAGGTAAAAACACAAAAATAACTTTGGTACCTTTTGTCTCCGTCTCCCCATATTGAAAAACGTGATTTGTGACGTAACAGGTCACGTGACCCATCCCTTATCTTGAAATACGTACCAAAATGTTAAGGTTCATGAGATATATTATGTAGCCGAAAATCGTTTTGTTTTTCTGTTCCAAACGCAATTAAGGCAAATTTGAGTGTTTTACCCAAAACCCAGGCCTTAACATGCTTGAGTACAACAGAAACACATCCATAGATCTAGATATGGATAACATTCATAGTTAACGAAAACTTACACTGACCAGAAAGACTAAAAGCGATGACACGCTGAGAAGTTCTCAAGTTTTCACAATCACTGAATCAGTCTTGACAAACTTGCAAGTAACTTACTTTTCTGATAATTTTCTGTTTAACAAAGAAGTTAATCGGAAACTGAGATATAAAACTACGGTCTTATTCTATCCTCACACTGACTTTAATAAATCGTTCAAATTTTCTAAACTGACGTTTCTTGTTGTCTTTCAATCCGATCAGATAGCTGCCGCTTGTGTTACACAACAGAATCACTGATTTTACCGATACTATTAATTGCTGTATATTCTCAAAACACTTCTAGATAAGCTAAGTCAATACCATTAAGACTTTAGTTCCTAGAACCAGATTGTCAGTTCCAGATCATGCAATTTCTTATTTTCTTATCATTTAGTCTCCTCCTATTTTGGCATAGATTCACACACAATTATCTACCACACCCAAAGACACTATACTTCGTCAGAACTTCTTATTCCTATTTTCCACTTACAATGCTTTGACATAATCAGATAACTTATAATTTTCACTATCCAACAGTATAACTTTGTTGCAGTGTATCAGAATCTAACTATATAGAATCTTTAGATAACTTGTTCGATCCAAATGCGTCAGATTTGATAATTGTAATCTAGAAGCACATAGGATATAACCAATCACGAACCTAGATCAAACTGACATTGATATAATGATAGACAGTTAGTGCGCGTCACTATAAAGATGACCCCACCACAACTTGTAATTAGTCCTAGCCAGCCAGAGCTTGAATAAAGACCTGATACAGCCTACCTAGAGCCTCCCTTAACACTTGCACGAGAAGCTGAACTTCAACTTTTCACAGGACGTCGACATAGACCAAATCGGCTAACGCAATGTTGTACCCAATTCAGATCTTTTGGGAATACGGTTCTTTGTCTGTTGTATTTCGATTTCAATAGAGCATTGACATGGAAATGTTTGGAACAAAAAGCTCTTATTCCCAAAGGTTTTGAATTGGGGTAAAGAATGTAAACATTGCGTTAGCCGAATTGGTCTATTGATCGATTTGTTAACTACGTTCCCGTTGAATGCTAATGATTCTCAGGCAAAAGATTTCAGACAAAGACATATATATCGATAAACAGAGCCAGAGGCGATCGCTCTGATTCAGTAATTGTGAAGCTACATCCAGTACATGTACAACTACAATAAGTGAACAAGTCAAAGCCGGCAGCCGAGCGACAAACAAAGCCAACTGGATAATTTGCAGTTTTGTATGATTTTGGCCATATTACAGGTACATATCTTATCTATTGGCTTCTATTAGATTGTAGTTGTTGCTGGAGCCGGTTTGATTAAAGGGGCACTGTCACGACACGCGCATGCGTGAATCTTGGCTTCAATCTTGAAATCGTTAACCAACGCTTTCAAGAGACCCGAGGAAAATTCAAATTCAGTGTGTTAATATATCGAGTTATATCATTGTAATCCTTGCACTCTAGAAGATGATACTTATTCAGTACTTAGATTGATTGTTGTTTCGTATTTGTAGGTAGTTATTTTTGGTTTGAAGTCCAATTTTATACGCTTTTTATTTAATCGGCGAGAGCGATGGCGATGGCTTCTCATGGCGGCCGCCGGGATGTAGTGGTTGACAACGAATGTATTCAGGCGACAGGTTTATAAGTTTTGGTTTACTGGGAAGATAGAATACGGTTATACTACATATTCTGAGTTCGCTATACTTCTCTTTAACAGCTCTGGAGTACCAAAGGAGGTAGGAAAGTATTCCGAACGACAACAACAATGTTTGACAACGCGTTCATTGACTTATTCACTCGAATTATTATGTTCTCAAAAAGAACTCAGTTGCATACATCATATCAATGTATTCCTTCGAGTTCATATGCATGTACTGAAGCTATTGCAAACAACTGTCACATTGTATGAGTTTTTATTTCTGCGAGGTTTGGAAGTAGTGACACAACCGTGACGGCAAAGAGAACTCAGTGATTATACTTTTCACACGGGAATTATTTTGTGCAATTCTCTTTTGTACTTTTACAATTTAAGAAAACACGAGTACCTTATACAGTAGTGACATGTACATCTTCGTTAGTCTTTTTTGAAGCAAAGAAGTAATATGGACTTGGTTTTTAGCGATGTGAAATGTGAATAACTTCATCTGAGACCTGAGTTGTCACCTCGGATTGTCTGCTATTTAATGCCGTTCCTTCACCAGAAGTCGCTATAATAAGTACTTATTTCATGAAATATTTAGGTCACACGCTGTAAAGGTTGTATATTCTGAATAACTTGGAAGCACTCTGCGAAAACTTGATCGTAAAACACTTTCAAAAACATTGAAATTTACTAGCGCGATTCTCTTCGTAAACACAGACGAGTTCGTTGACCTCTGCATATCATTAAAATCTCTGAATATCATTAAAATTGACGCATGCGCGCGTCGTGACAGTGCCCCTTTAAGCTAGCTTACGGCAGTGACTGCTATGACTTATACTTCCTGTAATGTCGTAACGTTACATTAAGTAGAAGAGCGCGTGACAGACATGCGCACTAGGCTGTACGGGAAACGGACTGAATGGAGTCGAGCAAAGAGAGTATTAAAAGTCCATAAAATACACATTCATTTGTGGTAGTTTCTACAACTGGCGACGAGGATCGGATTCTATCCTGCTCGTCAACACGGCTACGACGTAGAGCCCTGCGAGAAGATATTAATCTCAAAGCTCTTCTCGACTATAGCAGAGGATTTGAAATGTCTGAACAACAAGCTAAAGGCATCGAGGAACACGAAACACTGTGCAAAGCAACGGAAGTACAGATGGTCAAACCACGAAACGTGAGGACAAAGACGGATCAAAAGCAGTGCTACAGATGCGGAGGAAACTACTCTCACCAAGGTCGTCCCTGTCCAGCTCTGCATGAGACCTGCAGGAACTGTCAGAAGGTGGGTCATTTTGCCAAAGTGTGCAAAAGTAAATCAACTAGCAAGAGAGTCAACGCAACTAAGGAGAAAGAATCGGATGATCAGTCTGATGATTCCACTGATGAAGAATACACTTATCGTGTTACACTGCACTCTCTCCAAGACAAAGGTGATCCTGTTAGTGAAGTCACCATTGGAAACAAGACAGTCAAGTGTCTTATTGACTCTGGAGCTGGTGTAAATGTCATTGATTCGCATACTTACAACAAGTTGAACATCCCCTTGTCACCTACTTCAAAGAAGATATATAGTTACCAAGCAACCAAGCAGCCTCTACCAGTACTGGGGAAGTTTGAAGCCGATGTCATCTCAGCAGTCACCAATACGTCAAATATTGCTCAATTCTATGTTGTGGATGGAGCGGATGGAAATCTTCTGGGCTACAAAACGGCCACCGACCTCAGACTGCTGCACATTGTGAACACCCTATCAACACCCAAAGGAACAAGCATCGTGGATGAATACAGTGACTGTTTCAAGGGACTGGGGAAGATGAAAGACAAGACTGCAAAATTACACATTGATAGCAGCGTCAAGCCACTTGCTCAGAGACATCGAAGAGTACCATTTCACATGCGCGACCAAGTTGAAGCTGAGCTCAAGAATCTACAAGACCTCGTCATAATTGAAAGAGCTGAAGGCCCTACTCCTTGGGTCTCACCCATAGTGATAGTCCCCAAGAAAGTAGGAATACGTATATGTGTCGACATGAGAGCTGCCAATGAAGCCATAGAACGAGAACGACACCCAGTGCCCACAGTGGAGGATCTAATTGTTGATCTTAATGGGTCAACTGTTTTCAGCAAGATAGATTTAAACCAAGGCTACCACCAGCTGGAATTAGACGCAGACTCCAGGAACATTACTACTTTTGCTACTCATCTTGGTCTGTTTCGTTATAAGCGTCTGAGTTTTGGAATCAACTCAGCATCAGAAATCTTTCAGAAAGCCATAGAGGAAGCAGTACAAGGAATTGAAGGTGCAAGAAACATCTCTGATGACATAATAGTCTTTGGCAAGCAACAAGATGATCATGACAATGCACTTCGAGCTGTCCTCCAGAGAATGAGAGATAACAATCTAACTGCAAACCCAGACAAGTGTTTGTTTAACCAATCATCCATTGACTTCTTTGGCCATCACTTTTCTGCAGAAGGCATCAGCGCAGATGACAAGAAAATATCATCGTTGATTAACACAAGCCCCCCAAAGAACGCCAACGAAGCACGCAGTTTCATAGGTTTTGCACAATACCTAGCACGTTTCATCAAGGACTTTGCATCCATCTCTGCCCCCATTCGACAACTCACACACAAGGATGCAAAGTGGGTGTGGGGACCAGATCAACAACATGCGTTTGCTTCCCTCAAAGCTAGCATGGCAGCTCCTGAAGTAATGAAGTACTTCGATCCACTGCTCAAAACTGAACTGATTGTTGATGCCAGCCCAGTTGGACTTGGGGCTATTCTAGCACAAGTGACACATGACCAAGGAAGAAATGTTGTAGCATATGCAAGCCGCTCCCTCACCGATTGTGAAAGCCGCTACAGTCAGACGGAAAGAGAAGCGCTGGCAGTTGTCTGGGGAACTGAACACTTCCATTTATATCTTCATGGATCATCCTTCCAATCCATCACTGATCATAAACCACTTGAAAACAATCTTCAACAAGTCAACCTGCAAAGCAACTGCAAGACTTGAGAGATTACAGCTGCGCTTACAACCGTACAAGATCACAGTGGTCTACAGACCAGGGGCAGATAATCCCGCTGATTACATGAGCCGGCATCCAGATCCAAAACATTCCACCAGTCCTAATCATTTGTCAAGAGTTGATAGTTATGTCAATTTTGTTACTGCAAACGCTGTACCCAATGCAGTTACTCTCCAGGAGATTCAGGATGCAACAGCAAAAGATCATACACTGCAAAACCTGGCAAAAGTGATACCCACTCAAAGATGGTATGAAGCTGGAAGAGATGTCCGTGAATATCAGCAAGTCAAACAAGAGCTAACTGTGGCAAATGGAGTGATTTTGAGAGGTACTCGCATAATAGTTCCTGAAACCCTACGTCAACGAATGATCATGCTTGCCCATAGTGGTCATCAAGGCATAGTCAAGACAAAGCGCCTTCTGCGAGACTCGGTTTGGTTCCCAGGAATAGACGGAATGGTTGAAGAGATGATTAATCAATGTCTACCATGTCAAGCAGCAAATCATAACTCACGCCCAGCATGTGAGCCTTTAAAGATGTCCCCTCTACCACAAGGACCATGGCAAGAACTGTCCATAGACTTCTGTGGTCCCTTTCCCAATGGGGACTACCTACTAGTGGTCGTAGATGATTTTAGCAGATTTCCAGAGGTTGAAATCTTGAGGTCGACCTCAGCAAAGGCAGTAATTCCACATCTAGACAGCATTTTTTGCAGACAAGGAATTCCAGATGTAGTCAGAACCGACAATGGGCCACCTTTCAACAGTGAGAACTTTCAAATGTTTGCTACTCATCTTGGCTTTAACCATCGTAAGATAACACCAATATGGCCTAGAGCAAATGGCGAGGCAGAAAGACTGATGCGAACCCTAGAGAAAGCCATTAGGACTGCTGTCATAGAGCACAAAAGCTGGAGACAAGAGCGCTTTTCACCTTTCTGCGACAATACAGAGCAACACCCCATAGTACTACAGGAAAATCACCTTCAGAATTGTTGAATGGAAGAAAGTTGAAATCTACAATGCCTCGACTACAACAGGATCAAGCATCACCAGAGGTCAGGCAAAATGACGCCAAGAGGAAAGAACAGATGAAAGAGTATGCAGACAGACATAACCATGCCAGAGCGTCAGACCTCAAAGTTGGTGACAAAGTACTAGTCAAACAACCAAAGAAGAACAAGATGTCAACACCGTTTAAACCTGAACCATTGGAAGTAAAAGAAAAGAAAGGAAGCATGATTACAGCTCACAACGCAGAGTACACTGTGACCAGAAACACATCCTTCTTCAAGAAAATACCTTCTAGCACACAAGTACCACTCACGTTAAGTGATGAGGAGGAGGAACTCCACCCAAACAACGAGAATGATGAGACATCAAGTCAAGAGTCAAATGCTGATCCACAGGATCCAGGGACAACACCTCCCTTGCGAAGATCATCATGAAACCGGAGAGCTCCTGAATACTTGAATGACTATTCTACTTGAACAATGTACAATGTCACATGCAGTCATTGTTATTTACTAACTGTTATGAGTTTCATACGTTATATAGATAAAGACATGAACATTTTCTCTAGAGGAAGGAAGAGATGTAATGTCGTAGCGTTACATTAAGTAGAAGAGCGCGTGACAGACATGCGCACTAGGCTGTACGGGAAACGGAGTCGAGCAAAAAGAGTATTAAAAGTCCATAAAATACACATTCATTTGTGGTAGTTTCTACACTTCCGTCGTGGTCTCTTTCTCAAACTTAATACAGTAGGTGAAAGTTTTGTAAATAAATAAATTTTTATCTCGCTGAGAAATTTCAATAATTATCAGTGCATCGATCTGGAGTATCATTCATTCAGAAGAGTATTAATTTAAGCTTGCAAGGTATACGTTTTACGATTGTTTTGTTTTCAATGTTGTTGTTTTGCGAAAAGCCAACAACATCAAAAGTGCGGGCTTCCTGTTTTTTCATTGATTTCAGCTTTTCAAATTTCTTGATTTTAATCTCATTTGCAAAACAAAAATTCATTATTTCTGTCTGTAAATGTTTTTGTTTGTTCCTTTTGTAAGCAATCTCAATGTTTATTTGTTCTCTTGGTGAGAAACAAAGACGAAAATCGAACTTGAATACAAAATTCGTTGAATTCAGCTTTTCAAAGTGTTGAATTCCACGCTGAATTCCCTCTCATCCGGTTTGCTTCTCAGCCAATCAGCGCGCGAGTTTAATATGAGCTATGGGATTCTATAGGTAAATTCATTGGCTGACGAGGGAATTCCACGTTGAATTCACGAGAAAAGGCGATATCGCACAAGTCGCGAATGACCTGAAATCGCTACCAGAGACCAACAACGATACAAACAACACTACAGGAAGGTTAGAGTTCATTGGCTTTATTATTTACGGAGTTATCGACCAGAGCCTAAGGTCCCATACAAAGCCTTATATACAGCTCGATAACAAGCCTCTCATAGATACCTTGGGCTACCTGTGCTAGCTGGTTCAATCTCGTCCCCAGAGCCCACGTTCCTCTTGGTCAGCACCGAGAAACGAAAGGCTCTGGCTGCAACCGATTTTTGTAGCATTCCGATTGGTTTGGCAAAACAATAGAAGGACCAGTTTTAGGAACGTGGGCTCTGGGGACGAGATTGCTGCTGGTCGAATCTGCTGCTGGCGAATCTGCTGCCAGAATGAATCTGGTATCAGTGACAGGCTCGAAGTTCAGCTCAAGTTTTCACAATCAATGAATCAGTCTTGTCAAACCTGTAAGTATGCTTTTCTGATGTTATTCAGTTAACAAAGAAGTTAAATGGAAATACACGAAAATACGGACTTATTCTATTTCTTATTCTAAGACTTAAATAAATCGTTCAAATTTTCTCAACTGACCGTTTCTTGTTGCTTTCAATCCGATCAGAGAACTGAGTGCCGCTTGCATGAGAAGTTCAATCTATAGTGAACTTCAACATTTCACAGGACACAGTGATGGATTTGTTAACTACCTTACTGAATGCTGAAGATTCTCAGGGGTCTCTCAGGCAAAGCCATATTTATTGTTATCGAAGTCATGAATAATTAATGAGGGAAATACAATAGAAATCATAAGCGTAGCAGACATCTGTAAATCGGCAAGAGATTCGTCCTCATTTGCATTCAACTTTAACTTGGATTTTCTTGGCCAAACTGCTCCCTATCATCCAAAATATATAGTAAAACATCCATTTATACATCGTTGGATTCGATAAGTAAGATACAATATTCGCGTCCGATCTGTATGGGAAATACAAACTCTCGCCTACGGCTCGAGTTTGTAAATCCCATACAGATCGGCCGCTCATATTGTATCTATTACATAAAGATGCAGAGGCGATAGCTCTGAATTAGTCAGCTTAAATGTGAAGCTACATGACTTGTACAAAACAAGTACAAGGCTCAAAGATCGACAAGAAAAGCCACGGGATAAATTTGCAGTTTTGTATGATTACAGGTACAGATTTTGCTAGGTGTAAATGCTGAATTAAATTGGACTGATTTTGTTGTTTATCTGTTGGCTTAATCTATTAGATTGTGGTTGCTTTATATAAGCTTAATACTCAGTGACTCATTGAACCTGTCTGAAAAATTTTCGCGATGATTTGTTGTCGTTGTACTTCGTGGTCTCAGAAAGAAAGAAGAAGAATACTTTATTTGCACTTTACAGGGGCGTAGCGTGCATATACGTGCATACGCACGTGCGTACAATTTAAATTCCTTGAAATACAAATATTATATGAAGGATAAAAAAAAAAAAAAAATAAAAAAAAAATCTAAGACCAAATCTTAACAGCTGACTCAGTGTAAACTTCCTGGAAACTACTCTCAGAAGGCAGGAAATGCTATTTCAGAGACCCTATATTTCAAACATTTTCGGGGAGCATGCCACCGCACCCCCTATCAGCTCTCGCGTTCGCCGCTCGTCAAAGTTATCTGCAGCGACGTAGTCGTCTCTCGACCAATGAAAATCCCGGAGAAAACATGTAGCAGCCCCAGTGAACAGTCTCTCAAACAAAATAAATACCAAAAAAAAACCGGCTTCGCCTATCGGGTTGTTTTATCGCTAATAGACCTCGGTAACAGTATATAAGCTTTATATAAATCCTTTACATAAATCCCAAAAAAAACTGAGTGATAGATGCATTTTACTATGTATTTATGTAGCGAGAAAAGTCCGCTGGAAAACGAAGAAAATGGTATTTCCAAGACACTAGATTTCTAAATTTCCTCACCCCCCTAGAAACTCACGCCTTCGGCGCTCGTAGCTCTGTGCGTACATTGGAAAAAAAGCACGCTACGTCGCCCCTGCTTTACATAATCTCTTTCAAACATCGATTTTCATCTCGCTTAGATTTCTTTACATCGAATGTACTTAGTGTTAGAGATGCTTAAGCCAGATTCAACGATTTGCTTTGCTTTCGTGTTCAGCTTAGATTTAAGTTGAGAAGACACTTGAAGTACAACTGGAAACGGCGTACTTCAACTTTGCATTTCAAAACAAATCATTTGTATTATTTACTTGTCAAACTACCTATTTGCCTTTTCTTTTTGAACTCAATTTTGGAAACCTTGTCTATTTGTTTGCCTTTCTTTTGAAGTAAGTTTGTACGAAAGGTCAAACGTGAAAAATGTTAGGAGAAAATGAACAAGGCGCGGGATCCCTATATATCGTTGAATTCAGCTTTTCATGAATACCCACGCTTCGATAGCCAATCAGCGCGCGAGTTTCATGAGCTATGGGATTCTACCTGACATCCGTCCAGTGAAATCGTACCACGTGACCCGTTTAAACCAATGGGCGCGCGCGAAAATTTATCGATGGGTTATATACCCGATACAACACGGTCTCTCATTTTATAAACGACTTCTAAAACTCAACATTCATTTAAACTGATATTTAATAATTTCCAATGGAAAAGGTTAAAGAAAATCACAAATTTGTAGGCAAGGCGCTCTTAATTACTTCAAAAGAATCCGCCTCATTATCTATTGTTTTAAATGAGAACGGCTACTGAACACCAACATTCGTCCCACATTTGAAAGAGGTATTGTAGGTGTCAGTAGGAACCTAGTAATATTAGGGATGTCCGTTTTAGCGGCACTGGCACAAGCTGTGCCGAGCATAATTGATTTTTCTAATAGATTTTCTCTTTACAGAAGTCGTTCACTAATTATTTGAATTGAGAACGAATTAATTTCAATTTGACACGGTTTTCTTTGTTTTTCCAACTTTTTTATGAAGAAAAAAATATTTGATAAATGCCGGCATATCGGAAATCGAACCCATTTCCTTTGGCTTACCAGACCACACTGTACACTGTATACCATTGAGCTAACTGATAAATATTTCTGGACAAAAAATGCTTTAGCTGTTTTGATGAAGCTCGTTAACATTACAGTATACAGAATGGAAAAGCATTTGTTTTGCAATTCCTCTTGGGAAATCAGGAACCATAACCTGATTAATGACGTCCTTCTCATAGGACCGTGTTTTGTTTGAAAATCTTTGTCAAACTTTCGCTCGGGGTTATGGTATGGAATATATTAGCCTCGAGCGACCTCGGTGAATATATCCCATAACCCCTCGCTACATGTCGATAACCTACACATAGATCTTTGTAAACTATGTTCTTGATACTTTGTCAGTCTCAACAGTTGCCATGAAATGTAATATGATCTTTGAACCCTTATTGTAAGAAAATCAGTTGAAAAAACCTCCGGGAGGAAGGTAGACTCTTTAAGCATGACGGATGTCTTTGCGTTCTTGCATCATGGTTAGTGCATACGTTATCAATCCAACTAGAGTGGGTGGTAATTTAAGGGGCAAGGCTAATTAAGGTTAATTTTAAATATTATACTTTTCCACGATATGTAGTTGGACCAATAAACTTCATGACAACCTGCATTACTTTCATCCTTCTCATTTCATATTTCCTTGAAATGGAGACCACAGAGTCTGATTCGTACTATTAGTCAACACTTTTTAGAATTAAAGTATATACTTCTTGATCAAATGAGTTACAACTCATTTTTGATGTGATTACATGCAAACATTTTATGGACAAAAATCGTGCTTTACACCTGTAATTTCATTTGATGAGTAATTAAGCCAGTTTTCACTGACGCAAGAAAACATGAATACATCATTCTGACAATGGCATATTTCAACGAAGGTAATAACATTTTTTCTGAGAGCTGCTATTTATATTGATACTGGCTACACAAGTACTTATGCTTGCATCGCTAGTGAAATCCAGGTGGCGGATGTTCAAAGAGTGGATAACGCTATCCGTTGGATACAGTTTCAATGGATAACAGCATCAACTAATCCACTCAAAGATCCAACGGATAACGCTACCCACTTTTTGAACAACCTGGGACCAGGATGTACACTGCGTCAGCAGATGGGTATTTTGTCTGCGCATGCGTGAAATGCCAACATGAACACGAAGACCCTCTGACACGCGCATATATCCCGCGCCATCCCGCGCTAATTTAAATACCAGGAATAACAAACAAGATGGCGAAGTTCTTTCTCCTATATTTATTTATTAACTTGTCTATATGAACATATGCAACTCTAAAATGATGGATTCTATTTTATCAATGCTGAAGGCATACTGCAGTTGTCATAACCAGTATTTACGATGTATTATGAGTTGCATATTGCAAGGTGAGGGAGGTCCAGACATGACAAGCTAAACTGACAATGGCTGCCGTCTTCGCCGTATACATGCACTTTGAACATTCATAGCAGGAGCTATACATTTTTTGAAAGTCATTTATTGTATTGAATGGAATGACTATTGAATAATCTTCGCCTCCGTAACATTAAGCAGCTTGGGGGTCGGTAGAAATCGAAAGATAATTTGACTTGAATGCTTGGAGTCCACATTTCTGCTCGTCGCGAGTCCCGTAAATGGTAAGCAAAACTATTGCAATGCAAAACAGTGGAAACAAGTTTTAATTTTCTTAACAACTATTTTTTCTGCAAAGTCTGTTCTCTCATTTATACTTTCAAAGACTTAGAATAAGGAAATAGACGAAGATATGATAGAACCATGGCTTCGAGAAGTAACACAAAACATCAATTCCGCCATTACACCGAGTATAGGGTGAGAAGAATCTATTAAATCTGACAGCTATGCATTTTTTGAAGCCCCATTCTCTATAAAAACTGAAAATATATAAAGGAATGAATGCTGTGGTAATTATCTCCAACTTGGGGGTCGGTAAAAATTTCAAGAAATATCTCGTTAAAGTTCGACCTAAATTGAACACTTCTACATATTCACCGGGCCATAGCTCGAAATCGCGTCCACCTGAAAGACCATTTCATTAAAATTCTAAAAGTTTACTTTCATCAGAGTTACCAAGCGTTAATCTAGTGCTGTAGAATACTTGATTGTAGAAATAATTAACGCTGAACATCCAACTCCAAACACCACAGTCGCATTTCAATGTAAAATATCTCGCCATCAAAAGAAATAACAGCGGCCAAAGATATACCCAGGGGAAGAAGTGTTTATCGTCTTTAAAAATGCGTAAATTTTCATGACGTTTAAACTTTAGAAACGCGTAGATCTCCTACAAAATATCCTTAAAATGAGCTATCGAGCTGGAAAATGGTTCAGACGTCACTGGTCAATGCTGTGTTGGCGCATGCGCAGACAAAATACCCATATGCTCACTGCGTCTAGTCACTATCTTGAAAAGTACTCTCTCAAGTTGATGGGCCTCTGCAGCCTCCTTTACCGAAGATAATAACTCTGGAAGGGCATCCTCTATTTTTCTTTTTTTCTGCTCAACAAAATAAGAATATGAAAAAATGGGAATATAGTACGAACTCACACTGCTAGACGTATTACATGTAAAATATTATACCATGGAATTTTCTGTTTTCCTGTATAAACCGGTATAGGTCAGTAGCCGGCCAGATGGTTTCGTATCTTTCGACAATGTCAAAAACTATATATCTGACAGAATATAATTATTTTTAGAGAATACCAATGAAATATTGTAATCAGTAAACTTGCCACGATTCATCTGCATGCTCGAGACTGATCCAGCAGTGCTCTTCAGCGCGGGCTCGGATGAAATGTCGCCCCGCCAGAGAAGCCTGCTAGAACGACTTCTGGCGGGGCGACGTTTCCGAGACCGGCCGCGCCGAATAGCACCGCTGGATTCTCAAGTATGGAACATCTGTCGTGGCATTGATCGATGTTTTTACCGTAAATAAATTATGAATGTAATTCTGTCAAAACTCACCATAATGGACCAAATCGGCTAATGCAGTGTTTACATTCTTATATACTTTGACCCATTTCAAATCTGCATTGACATACATGGAAATGAAATGGAATTGTTTGGAACAAAAAGTTCTTTGTTCCCAAAGGTTTTGAATTGGGTTAAATAATGTAAACATTGCGTTAGCCGATTTTATCTATGAAGTATTCAAAATCATTTTGGAGACTGTTCTTTTCCAAATTCTTTCCTCGGCGGCTTTGTTTACAAACAATGACTTACTGTGAAATACAGTCACAGCTAACTGGTTTTAAACAATGGTCCCTTAATTTGTGCCAAACTTGAGCTCTATTACATTCCAAAAATGGCTATGTGTGAGGTCAGTGATGCTATACCAAAACTGAGACCGAAACTAAGAACGGCTGCGAGGGAGACTACATACAGACCTGTGTTTCGGGTAGTCAGTTGGTAGAACTGATTAAAGGGGCAGTGTCAAGCCTCACGCATGCGCATTAAAATCAAAACAATAACACTCGGTTGAGAAGCCTGCCTTGCCCGGTAGCGTGTTACAAAACCCCCCTAAAACCGTTCTAATCGCTAAATAAACGACCTACAAGACTCATGTAGATACTAATCTTTATTTAGAAAGCAATTTTAGAACTTCAATATATCAAAAGGATTGAATTCTAGATGTGAATTCACGGCGATATCATTTTCCAACGGCCGATCAAATAAGACACAGGAAGCCCAACATCTACATAAGTAGATGGTGGGAAGCTCACCGGTTTACAAGTCGTTCTACGTGAGTTTTTCTCTTCAAAAGTCATGAACAGTACTGCACCTACGATTGATGATCAAGATTCCTTCGCAATCGACCAGAATTGCCGGTTTACAATTCGGTTTTCTTCACTCGAGGATGATGGCGGCCTGCCTCTCAACGGCTGTTCGACACTTTTTTCAACGGCTTCAAAGTTACCCTGCTAGCAGAGTTTCCTCTTTGGTCAATGGTTTTGTATTTATCTTTTGCTGTATAGGCTTTTGCTTCTGTTTCTTGATCGTCCGAGAGTAAACTCTGCCAGGATTCGCCACATTTCTCGTTGAGCATGCGCGACGGTTACGTCATGGGTTGCGTAGCGACGACAATGCATAGTTGACTAACGGTAATCAATAGTCTTTATTTTACAATACTTTATTCCTAGATTTGTACATTCTTCTATTTGGTCAGCAATTAATAAGTTCAGAGGAGTTATAACGATAGCTAGAGGATTTGCCAGTCAGTGGGAAACGATTGTCCACTGACTGCGATGTTTTTATTCGAACCGCCGTATAAACTGGTAAACATCCAAACACATTCCCACCTTGATTGCCAGTTCTTGATGTATTGACAGCCTCTCTAATATTCCTCTACGTGAAACAACAGCTCCATCGAAAATAACATTTCGAATCAGTGGACGTACGCCATATTTGTTTGGTAACGAAGGCTAAATATTCTAACCAGCGGCAATTCATTAGACTCTGCGTACGCATACCGTGGGCTCATTTATAGCCAGATGAAACATGTTTATTTTATGCGTGCGCCTGTAAACCGGTTTAAACCAGTTTCTATCATCCAAGAATTTGGAAGAAACAGTCGCGCATGCTCAACGAGAAATGTGGCGAATCCTGGCAGAGTTTACTCTCGGACGATCAAGAAACAGAAGCAAAAGCCTATACAGCAAAAGATAAATACAAAACCATTGACCAAAGAGGAAACTCTGCTAGCAGGGTACTTCAAAGTCAGTTCTAAGATGAAATAATCCCCACTAGGAATTGTTGAAAATGAAGAACATGCTTTGAATTATTACTAGTGATCCATTAGACGCTTGAACAAACATGATTAAGGTCGATGGAAACGGATTGAAAACATCGATAATAATAAAAGTCCACGGTTGACTTTTATTATTTCTCGCTTCTTCGTACCCAGGCTTACGCGGTCATATGGCTTGACACTGTCCCTTTAATGAAACATGAGTGATCTATCACTTTTATAACCTGGCAGGTCTGTATGGGGGTATAAAGGTCCATGCACCTGACCAAATGGTCAGCTCCCATTGGCCTAATGGCTCATGAATTATTAATAAGTTTTAGAACGGTAGATATAGATCCGATACAACACTGACGCGAATGCTGTAAATGGCTTCTAAACCTCCATCCCAATAGGCCATATGCACTAACGGGTCACGTGACCCAACTTTCTCAAATCAAGTAGCAGTGTCAAAATGAACTCCAGAAATGAAAAGAGCAGCTCGATATTAGTAAAAAGGCGAAATTTCAGCTTATAATGTTTAACACAGCAGAAATGGCATGAAATATAAAATTGCAAATTTTATTAAGATTCGTATGGAAAAATGTGCTGGATGGCAAAAAATGCCATCCAATGCATTTTCCAAACAAATTATTAGAAAACACTCGATTTTATATTTCATGTCATTTCTCCTGTGTCAGACGTTATGACCTGAAATTTCGCCTTCTTACTAATATCGAGCTGCTCTTTTCATTTCTGGAGTTCATTTTGACACTGCTGCTTGATTTGAGAAAGTTGGGTCACGTGACCCGTTAGTGCATATGGCCTATTGATCTTGATTTAAAACAGTATACGAAATCTAAGCAAATACAACCTCGTCCCCAGGGCCCTCTCTTCTCGCTATTTTCAAAATGGCGGACGCTCGAGAGAAGACCCTGGTGTAGGCTGAACTAAAACGCATTTTGATTGGATAACACAACAAGCCTTCTAATTGGTCCATATCGAAGGTTGCATAAATTAAAATTCGAATCGCATCGAGTGAATTTATAGTTTCAACGGATAGTTCTTTTCTGGTCCTAAATGTATCGAATTAGGAAGATCGAAGCCGCTGCAAGTGATGTGTGAGTGTTATCGAAGCATTGAAATGTCTTAAGGAACATGAAAAAGGGAGCGAGTAGAGAATACCCGTCCACTTTTGAAGGCACTACCCCCCAAAAATGCGTTCCGTGGTCACGTACTGAATGCAATATAGAAAGCAAACTGTAGCAGTGTGGTACGTAAAAATATGTGGTCCGCGGTCTGCAGTGTTAATTATACTTAGACGTTAAAGGAAGTGCTACCGCAGTCCGCGGTCCTGTAGTGAGATCGAATGAATTATAATAAGTGTAAGGTAAAATATCCACTGCCACTGCCACCGCGGTCCCACAGTCAACGAATGATAAAGAGTGTAAGATATAACATTGACTGCCACCGCGGTGCGGTCCCACAGCGGTCCGCGGTCCCACAGTCAAGAATTGATAAAGAGTGTAAGATATAATATTGACTGCCACCGCGGTCCGCGGTCACATAACGAATTATAATAAGTGTAAGATATAACATTGACTGCCACCGCGGTCCGCGGTCACACAGACAACGAATTATAAAAAGTGTAAGATATAATATTCACTGCCACCGCGGTCCGCGGTCACACAGTCAACGAATTATAATAAGTGTAAGATATAACATTGACTGCCACCGCGGTCCGCGGTCACACAGACAACGAATTATAAAAAGTGTAAGATATAATATTCACTGCCACCGCGGTCCACGGTCACACAGTCAACGAATTATAATGATACATACAGATGTGTATGATCGAGACCATAATTGAATAGAGACATAAAAGTGAAATTGTATTTCATGAAATTATTTATTGAGGTATTCATTTGTAATTAATTATTTACAGAATATGGGTAATAGACTGGAAAATATATAATACCAATAATAACATGTAAAAGGCTCTATTAAATATTGAGCTTAAATTGCAATTATCAGAGATGTAACTTAACAAATATAGGCAATCTTTACATGTATCCATTGCTTTGGAGATATTGCCTCATTGAGGCAGAGATATCTTTGTGAACTGGTTTGCCAAACACAGTGTCAAATTGCTCTCTGTTCACTGAGGTGGTGTTAGGCCAGTTGTCGGGCTTACTTTTAACGAAAACTTTGCATGAGCCTGTGGCCCTTGGAACAGTGAACTCCACCATTCTACCAAAACCATCTTGCTGAAGTGAGGTAGCTGCTCTGAAATACTCAGGCTCAGCGATGGATCTTGCGGATCGTTTGCTATGCTTGAAGGAACGATAGCTGACCACAGGTCCTTGACTAAGGAGGATGGTATCTTTTACCATGTCCTGCGTGGGTTGTTCGATCGTCTTATCACAAACAGCATTTGTAATTTGTTTTAGGAACTGGAAAATAAACAAATTAATCTGGTTATGAATCTAAGTCAGTTTATGCAAGTGGTTGTGTATAAATTCTGTCATTGCCGTAGATAGGTCGATAACATGCCAGCATGCAGTATTTCTTGGGGAAAGGGGCGCTTAATCAAGGGTGGGCGCTTAATCGAGGAAATATACGGTATATGAAATTATGTTCAGTCTGATATATCATGATTGTATGACATGTCTGTTATTGTACCTGACACAATATGTCTTTCTGGGACTCCAGATGCTTGACAAATGCTATGGCGTTTTCAAGTGTTGTGTGCGAGATTGTAGTTGGCGGTGCAGAAGGTGGATGACCGGCCAGTAATTCTTCTAGCAGATGGTTTTGAACATGTAACGCTGTGGCAATTCTAGGTATCAGTTCAGGTGTCTTGGACTTTGGTGGTACTTTTCCTTCTGATATCGCTTCATTGACATCGCCAACGAACTGGTCCATGGTGTCACGAAGAAGGCGTTTTGCATTAGCATCAAAGCTAAACACAATAGGGTTTTCCGATTTAGCGGCCTAGGCAAAATTATTGCCAGACACATCCATTGTTTTGAAAACGCTTTGTTCGACAAACAAATTTAACAAAAATCATTAGCATTGTTATTCTACGGGGCCATTGTTTTATCCAAGAGAATTCAAAGAG
The DNA here is from genome assembly GCA_033675265.1 of Actinostola sp. cb2023. Lineage (NCBI taxonomy): Eukaryota > Metazoa > Cnidaria > Anthozoa > Actiniaria > Actinostolidae > Actinostola > Actinostola sp. cb2023. The sequence goes on along the minus strand of JAUJYZ010000167.1, from coordinate 432,604 downwards.
GTGCTAATATAGTAGCTATAGCCAGTACAACTCTATCCAATGATTGGCTTGTATCTCCACTTGTGTACCAAAACTTTCTTGGGTCTTTCTCCAACTGGTGTCATACATCATTTCCAACGTTTCTGCGAAAGACCGCGCCTGGAAAGAGTACTTGTAGGAGTGGATTTCGAGAAGACAAAAATCGTAAGATATAAGCAATGGTGGCGATCATTTCGAGAAGACAAAAATCGTAAGATATAAGCAATGGTGGCGATCAAATTTATGGCAAATTTATCAGAGGAGGAAAATATGGAGGCATAGCTTGGTTTGGTGAATTTGTACAAGCAACATTGAGAACCAACAAACATGTATTTAGAATAAGAACAATGAAATTCGGAAAAGGTGGAGGCCCTCTATCCATGACTGAAATTGTAGTGATAGGAAACTTTGAATTCATCACCTTCAGTGCGCTGGCATGTACAAAGTGTGTGCAATATTTTTGCATTCCCAAATAAAATGCATGCCAAAAAGTGCACATTTGACGCCTAGGCTTAGCACTATCAGGCTGACAAAGAAACATACATTCTTATACAATTGTGCAACGTTTCTTTCATATCATTGTGAATGTGGAATGGAATGGTGTAATGCACGTACTGCTGTAACTATAAAAAGACGTGGTTCAAAATGTGTAGCCCTCAGTTTTTGGATGCAGATATCGACAACGTACCTACCGGAGTTTTCTGACGAAACCGCTGAGATATGGATGAAGAAGACAATATTTTCCTTAGAGCAGCCATGAGCAAAACTGTGGTTGAAGTACCACATTCTCCTGAACCTAGTGAAAATAAGTACATGGGTCCATCGACCAGCGGAAAGAAGAATGTCAGTACTCCGAAAGTACGAAGTACCGCGGTAGAGAAAATGCTGCTTGGCGAAGGAATGCAAAAATATAGCCGAGATTTTAAAGCTATCGTAGCTTTCATGTCACGGCACCACGAAGTCCTTGGAGAAGAACTTGGTGAGTACTACCGAAAGGCAAGTGAAGACGGCATGGGCAGCAGTACTACTAACCGTAAAGCCGCAATAGAAAGAGTTCGGAAGCTTTCTCAGAAGACTTTGGACAAAACAAGGTAACAATATCTACTTTTAATACACTATAACAAACATTGCTACAGGTTCAGTTGTAGTTGAAATATACTTTTAAAATTTACTAACAGCACATTTCGGCGAAGTTCCGAATCAAGCACATCTAAAACGAGAGCAGACGAGGAGTTTGTTCCCTCGTTTAAGGAGGACGATGTTGACTGGGATACCTGCGAAGACGAAGGCAGCTGGGAAGAAGCAGCCCAAACTATTGCCAAAAAGGATAAAAGATATCTTGGTATTCAGCAGCAGAGAAGTCGAGAGGGAATCATGGTCGGCCTAAACGATACCGATAACGAGGACCAAGAACAAGACAGAAGTTGTGGAAAAAAGTAATGTATTTGTAGTATCTAGTTTAGAGTGATGTGCGTCTGTCAATTTATTAGAAAACGACGAACAAAGTTATGTCAATTTCCGTAACTTGCATGTTTCTGGAATCCCGCAACATGTTTAAACTCTTGTAGTAATTTTGTCTGTAAAAATGACACTCTGCATTTTTTCAGTGCACATGTTAATGGTGTACAACACATTTTATTATATGTCATCAGGATAAAAAGTGCCCGCAGCGACAAGTCGAACAAGAAGAAGAAACTCGACGAAGTTCTTGAAGCCATGCCAGAAATGATACGTTTGGCCAGTACCGCAGCAAAAGATCACAGCCGTGCGCTAAAGAAGTGGACTAAAGGAATGGTCGAGTCTTCCGAGTCGGATTATTTTTTTATTCCTGAGGTGCGGGATTGCAGAAGTATTATGCAAATTAAGGAGTTATAATCACAACGTTTTTCGTCGTTTTTCTAAGAAATTGACTGAGCGCGCTTGTATAATTTCTCCGCAATCCCGCACATCACTGACAAATTTGTAAACAGGCGCTAGGTGCAAACATGCAGAAACAATGTGAAATATTTATTTTCTGAAATTGAAAATAAAACGAATAAAAGTAAATGCTCGTTTGTCAATTGAAGTATGTGCTATTTCTAGCTCATGTAGCCGCATTCTAACTAACACAATCATCTTAGAATTATTCTCAAAGGAATTTGAGATTTCAATATTTCATTTTGTATGGTGGAAGTTTTGTAAATTAATAATATGAATTAATTCATGAATGACTGACTGACTGACTGACTGAATGAATGAATGGATGGAATTCTAGGGGATGGGTAATTTGCAAGTACATTTATAGCTTACTAGTCAAAAATTTCAGAAAAGACCATCCACCGCAAATGTTGTTATGAAATGTTATGAGGTTAACGTTTCCAATACAGTTGTTGTTATGCATGCATGTTAGTGTTGTCCACACGAGAATATTACGTTTTCGAAATTAATATGCGAATCGATTACATTTACGAGGCCTAAGTGAATATGTACTGAAACCCATCTTAACCGATATTACTTAACTTCTATAACAGTTAACACATTGGAATAATATCGCCAAATTGGTCAAATAGCTGCTAAATCGGAAAACCCTAATGCCTTCGTCTATGGTAGAGATTCTTTGGTACAGTTCATGGAAGTCACTTACGACTTCAGTTGTGAGGCTCTCCTTTGCTGTCTCCATTTCTGATAGGGTTGGACGATAAGCAAGTGGCGTTGCAAATAGGATTCTGTCCACCAAGCCATGTCCATAGTCCATTCTGGCGATGAGTTTGGCGGCATTCACAAGCTGCGTTGAGCCGAGTATACTGAATGGCGTGTTTTGCTTAATTACTCTGGTATTTTCAGTTGAAAAATGGTATGAAAATTTTTCTCCTGAAAACAATTTGCAGAGAAGTTGAACATCTCCTGTTCCATTGTCCTCATCTGATTTTAGTAATTTGTTGATAACGTCAAACACCTCTGGTGACAATATGAATCCTTTTTGGTTGTTGGCGAGTAGCTTTACCAGGCCAGAGGATGTGGTCTTGCTTATAATGCTCTCACCCATCTCGATATTTTCCAACGGGTCCTGTGCGCAATACTGGATAGCAGAAGATTTTCCTATGAAAGTATGCATATTACTATGTTAGTATAAAAACGTGTAATACAAATACGGCAAAACAAACTTATATGTGTAAAGCGAAAAGAGTTATTTACCTGTTCCAGGGTATCCAACAAATATTGTATATATGTTGATGGGCTGTTTATGGGAGGTGGAATCAACTTGTACACCGTTGCAAGCAAGTGCAAATGCAGTTGTTGTGAGTAACGAAGGAACGAAGTATCCTTCGCTGCTACCAACGGAAACGGCCTTGTTTTTTATGAAGTCGTAGACATTTTGTTCGAATAGCCTGCCGTATGGAAATTGGACTTCGTTGAGTCGTTTTTGGAGGTTGATCCAAGTTTGCTCGTGCTGCTTGTTTAGTTTTGAAATAGCATACATTTTGTGTCGATGTTCACTCAAAGAAGGGCTACTGACGAGTGAAAGATTGGGGGCAGGACTAGGAAAATATAGCCGATTCGTGATCCCAAGTGATTGTTGTCAAAACAAAAGCCTTCAGAATTGGTTACCTTCCCAAGGGATGGCTACTCACTTCGCAAAGCGACAGAAGATTATCACACTTTTGCGGTTTCTTTTTACTTATAGGATTTTTATTAGCAGTGTTATGCATAATTGGCGCAAAACTTTGTTACGTTATTGATCCATAGTTAAGGATCCCGCCAATTACAAGTTTTGCCAATTGAAGCTTTGTTCAGTAAAACAATAGGCGGGCATTGATGTTGCACCTTCTTTAGAAAATCATCTTTATGACAACAAAAGTATTGGTAATTGTTAAACAAATTTTTAAGGTGAGGAGCAAATTGAACAACTGACTGGTTGCACTGAGTACCACATTCCTTTTTAGTTGGTTCTGGCAATGACTGGACCTCATTTTACGTTTTTGTAGATTGACCCAAGTTTGCTCGTGTTGTTTCTTAAGCTTCGCAACGGCATACATTGTAGAGTCAGAAAGATGAGTACACGCGATGCAGCCGTTGTAAGAAGTGACGGGACTGATTGAGATTTATCAAGTTGCTAAAAGTATTGAAGCATATCGAAAGTCTCAAGGGACTACGGCTCACTATCGGCCGAAGGTATTTGTAAAAAGACCGACAACGCTGAGCTTAAAAAACAATTCAGAGAAAACTTCCACGACCAATGCTCCGAATATAAGCAGTATATTCTATCAGAAATACCATGATGGTTTATACTTCGAATTGGAGCTCTAAAGTGAACATGAATGTCGGATCACTTTTAGTTATAGTTGGAACAATTGGACAATAGCTGATGTGTTATAAACTGAGTAGCCGCGTAAAGTGAGCTGAGCCGGTGTATTTAGAGAATTAACATAATAGAAAAAACAATGGCAGGATAATAAAAGGATTAAGTAATTTAAGTCTATGCTTTGGTTATCTGTGGTTTAATATGTAGTAAATTTGTACAACGGACCGCGGACCGCGGTAGCAGTCTTCTTTTTACGACGTTTAATATGTAGTACAACGGACCGCGGTAGCAGTCTTCTTTATACGAGGTTTAATATGTAGTACAACGGACCGCGGACCGCGGTAGCAGTCTTCTTTATACGAGGTTTAATATGTAGTACAACGGACCGCGGACCGCGGTAGCAGTCTTCTTTATACGATATTATAGTGGACGGGTATTCTCTACTCTAAGTGACAAAGGGAGCTGTGAAGTGAATGTACAAATTATATAAGCGTTGCATGACAACAGCCTGCCGTGATCTTCTGAGAACGAAGCAATAATACACACATTAATAATAATAATAATAATACACACATAATAAGCATGGGCTCCCTGTGGTTGTACGTTACAAACCTGCATTCCTCTCATGGCAACACCGCTGAACGGCTCAATAATTATAATTCATTGACTGTGGGACCGCGGACCGCGGTGGCAGTGAATATTATATCTTACACTTATTATAATTCGTTGACTGTGGGACCGTGGAACGCGGTGGCAGTGAATATTATATCTTAAACTCTTTATCATTCATTGACTGTGGGACCGTGGACCTCGGTGGCAGTGAATATTATATCTTACACTCTTTATAATTCATTGACTATGGGACCGTGGACCGCGGTGGCAGTGAATATTATATCTTACACTTATTATAATTCATTGACTGTGGGACCGTGGACCTCGGTGGCAGTGAATATTATATCTTACACTCTTTATAATTCATTGACTGTGTGACCGCGGACCGCGGTGGCAGTATTCCTTAAACGATATTATAGTGGACGGGTATTCTCTACTCTAGCCAACTGATATATTTATTGTCGTTCTGTTTACATAATTTGCTAGTGCTTTTGCTCTTGAGTTTTGCAGTATGTGACACGTTAATCCACGTCAACATGTTTTGTACTTTAGCCGTTAGAGATGAAAGGTGTTTGTATCAAATAGCGAATAAACTGTCGATCTGACCTGTTCAGTTGATAATGTGTCTCATTAATTACTGACTTCCGAACCCCTGCTTTTCAAATGGCCAGAATTGCTCCAGCTTAGAAAGTGATTTTATTTATTATTCCCGGATTATTTGAGGCAAACAATCGCAACATCAACGAACGTATTTTCTTCAGTAACTCTTCACAAGGCCCTTTCGATTACTTTCGACCATAAGGAAAATGGCAGCCTGGGTACGAACCTCCAAGATTCTTGGAGACACGTGACCAGCCTACACCAGGGTCTTCTCTCGAGCGTCCGCCATTTTGATAGCGAGAAGAGAGGGCCCTGGGGACGAGATTGAAGCAAATAACACAAGAAAATTACATAACTTTCTTGTAAAGGTACTTTTAACGTCACTGTCATGCGCAGGATACACCTCAAATCATCCCACATTGGAGAGAGCTTTTGTATTCGTAAGTAGGAAGCCGTAAGTATAATCACAACTTGCTGTTGGTGCTATGCAAAGGCAGGAGCCCATAAGTAGGAGCCTCCATCTACCGTACTGGGTTTGTGAGACGACCTGTGACCGGAGCAGGCTATTTTTAGAACACCTTTTCCCGCGAACTAATCATCAATCAATAGGAATCCCCCATGGGAATTAAACAGAACCAATCAGCATCAATGAGGTAGATGATTTGTGTTTATTTGTGATATATGAACCAAGTGGCGGACGAAGAAATTGGCGAAACTGAAAGTGAAGAGAGCGAAAATGACAGTGACTCTTTTGCAGAGTTTAGTACTTCTTCGGAAAGTGACCAAGAGTCTTCAAGTTCGTGTTCTGTTTCTCAAGGAACTAAAAAAACATCACATAGTAAACCTACCAAGCCAAAAGCTAGAAACTCCGTAACAAAGCCGAAATCAAAAATCCCTGGTGTTAACATTTCGGGAGAAAACTTGTGTTCTAAAAATAGCCTGATCCGGTCACAGGTCGTCTCACCACAGGTAGCCCAAGCGCAGCATTTGTATAAGAGAATGTATGGGAATTATTCAATGGTGGATTTTCAGCGTAAATATTGAATAAATGTTACTGTAACTTACTATGTGTCTTGAAGTAGTTCCTGCCAATGTCTGGAGCGAGTTTCAGAATTTTTCGGAATTTTTTCCCTCCCCTTACACAGAAGATGACAAGGTTGGAATGGAAGCCCGAAAATCGCCTTCAAACGGCTCTAATTCAGGTCGATTTTCTCGAAGAAATTCGAATCCCATCGCAATCTGCCTTCGCAGGGCTGTCAACGGATAACCTAGCAATGTAGCTGTGCTTATTGAATCGAGCCAGTTGCTTTTCCTGAGCCATGAGCTCCCTTGAGGCCAAGAAAATCCACTCCAAAATCGCCATTTTGATGCGTGGCGAGAACAAGTGGGTACAGAAAAGCCGTTGAACTCACGGTCGAAACCTGGGAGCAAGTACAAAAGTTCAACCCCACCGGGAGGGACAACTAAGAAAACTTCAAGGGTCTTCTCTCGAGCGTCCGCCATTTTGATAGCGAGAAGAGAGGGCCCTGGGGACGAGATTGAAGCAAATAACACAAGAAAATTACATAACTTTCTTGTAAAGGTACTTTTAACGTCACTGTCATGCGCAGGATACACCTCAAATCATCCCACATTGGAGAGAGCTTTTGTATTCGTAAGTAGGAAGCCGTAAGTATAATCACAACTTGCTGTTGGTGCTATGCAAAGGCAGGAGCCCATAAGTAGGAGCCTCCATCTACCGTACTGGGTTTGTGAGACGACCTGTGACCGGAGCAGGCTATTTTTAGAACACCTTTTCCCGCGAACTAATCATCAATCAATAGGAATCCCCCATGGGAATTAAACAGAACCAATCAGCATCAATGAGGTAGATGATTTGTGTTTATTTGTGATATATGAACCAAGTGGCGGACGAAGAAATTGGCGAAACTGAAAGTGAAGAGAGCGAAAATGACAGTGACTCTTTTGCAGAGTTTAGTACTTCTTCGGAAAGTGACCAAGAGTCTTCAAGTTCGTGTTCTGTTTCTCAAGGAACTAAAAAAACATCACATAGTAAACCTACCAAGCCAAAAGCTAGAAACTCCGTAACAAAGCCGAAATCAAAAATCCCTGGTGTTAACATTTCGGGAGAAAACTTGTGTTCTAAAAATAGCCTGATCCGGTCACAGGTCGTCTCACCACAGGTAGCCCAAGCGCAGCATTTGTATAAGAGAATGTATGGGAATTATTCAATGGTGGATTTTCAGCGTAAATATTGAATAAATGTTACTGTAACTTACTATGTGTCTTGAAGTAGTTCCTGCCAATGTCTGGAGCGAGTTTCAGAATTTTTCGGAATTTTTTCCCTCCCCTTACACAGAAGATGACAAGGTTGGAATGGAAGCCCGAAAATCGCCTTCAAACGGCTCTAATTCAGGTCGATTTTCTCGAAGAAATTCGAATCCCATCGCAATCTGCCTTCGCAGGGCTGTCAACGGATAACCTAGCAATGTAGCTGTGCTTATTGAATCGAGCCAGTTGCTTTTCCTGAGCCATGAGCTCCCTTGAGGCCAAGAAAATCCACTCCAAAATCGCCATTTTGATGCGTGGCGAGAACAAGTGGGTACAGAAAAGCCGTTGAACTCACGGTCGAAACCTGGGAGCAAGTACAAAAGTTCAACCCCACCGGGAGGGACAACTAAGAAAACTTCAAGGGTTTTGTTTTGGAAGTTTTCTTAGTTGTCCCTCCCGGTGGGGTTGAACTTTTGTACTTGCTCCCAGGTTTCGACCGTGAGTTCAACGGCTTTTCTGTACCCACTTGTTCTCGCCACGCATCAAAATGGCGATTTTGGAGTGGATTTTCTTGGCCTCAAGGGAGCTCATGGCTCAGGAAAAGCAACTGGCTCGATTCAATAAGCACAGCTACATTGCTAGGTTATCCGTTGACAGCCCTGGGAAGGCAGATTGCGATGGGATTCGAATTTCTTCGAGAAAATCGACCTGAATTAGAGCCGTTTGAAGGCGATTTTCGGGCTTCGATTCCAACCTTGTCATCTTCTGTGTAAGGCAAGGGAAAAAATTTCCGAAAAATTCTGAAACTCGCTCCAGACATTGGCAGGAACTACTTCAAGACACATAGTAAGTTACAGTAACATTTATTCAATATTTACGCTGAAAATCCACCATTGAATAATTCCCATACATTCTCTTATACAAATGCTTCGCTTGGGCTACCTGTGGTCTCACGAATACATCCCAGATGGAGGCTCCTACTTATGGGCTCCTGGCAAAGGTCAATAATACGAGTAAATAAGATAAATATGCCGATAAAACATGGTCTCTCATTTTATAAACTTCACTTATAACATGGTATATACACTGTAATATAAGAAATGGTGTATTAAGAACAGGCTGAAATTTGGCGGTAAATAAACCCCCAATAATAAGAAGATGTTTCAGCTTGACATTTGAAACAAAGAAACTAAAAAAACGTATGTCGTATATCATTCTCTTCATCATCCCACGTGTCGTATACCATTCTCTTCATCATCCCACGTGTCGTATATCATTCTCTTCATCATCCCGTGTTGTATATCCATCATTCTCTTCGTCATCCCACGTGTCGTATAGACCCTATGCAATACTGGTAGAATCGTAAAATCTGATTTCCTTTGTTATTGGGAAGATATTACAGCAATATCTGACCATCTCTTTGAAGAGAGGGTTTTCAATAATGAACATACCAAATTTTAGGGCTGTACTATGCAATCTTGAAAAGTTATAGTGATTTGAAATTACATAGATTTGTACCAGAAACCGGACTTTGGCCCTAGATGCCTCGTTTCCATGTATTTTGCACCTTTCAAACGCTTATTACTTGATGATGGTTTCATTTTTATTAATGCACTTTTGGGGGTAAATACTAAACTGTCGATGGTCTTTCAATCTATTACTTTACCTTTACTTAACTCGTTATTCTTTCAGTTTTTGCAAATTTATGCAAAGTACAGAAATCGAGTATTGCATAGGGTCTATACCATTCTCTTCATCATCCCACGTGTCGTTTATTATTCTCTTCATCATCCCACGTGTCGTATATCATTCTCTTCATCATCCCACGTGTCGTTTATCATTCTCTTCATCATCCCGTGTCGTATATCCATCATTCTCTTCATCATCCCACGTGTCGTATACCATTCTCTTCATCATCCCACGTGTCGTATACCATTCTCTTCATCATCCCACGTGTCGTATATCATTCTCTTCATCATCCCGTGTCGTATATCCATCATTCTCTTCATCATCCCACGTGTCGTATACCATTCTCTTCATCATCCCACGTGTCGTTTATCATTCTCTTCATCATCCCACGTGTCGTATATCATTCTCTTCATCATCCCACGTGTCGTTTATCATTCTCTTCATCATCCCACGTGTCGTATATCCATCATTCTCTTCATCATCCCACGTGTCGTATACCATTCTCTTCATCATCCCACGTGTCGTATACCATTCTCTTCATCATCCCACGTGTCGTATATCATTCTCTTCATCATCCCGTGTCGTATATCCATCATTCTCTCTTTCGTCATCCCACGTGTCGTATATCATTCTCTTCATCATCCCGTGTCGTATATCCATCATTCTCTTCGTCATCCCACGTGTCGTATACCATTCTCTTCATCATCCCACGTGTCGTATATCATTCTCTTCATCATCCCGTGTCGTATATCCATCATTCTCTTCATCATCCCACGTGTCGTATACCATTCTCTTCATCATCCCACGTGTCGTATATCATTCTCTTCATCATCCCGTGTCGTATATCCATCATTCTCTTCATCATCCCACGTGTCGTATACCATTCTCTTCGTCATCCCACGTGTCGTATACCATTCTCTTCATCATCCCACGTGTCGTATATCATTCTCCAGTGAGTAGATTTTAGCCTTCAAGTTATGTAGTTCACCAATAAGTTTCTTCGACCTTCCAGCTGTTTTTCTGACATTGTGCAGTACATGCTCATCATAATCATCACCAATGTTGACAGTTACCTAATACATGAAGCAATGATTAACTACTTCATATATATTAGACATACAGTATCATATGCTTTACCAAAAGGGACAAAATATCAAGTTGTCGATATATACATTAAGTTGCAAATATATACATCAAGTTATCGATATTTATACATCAAACTGTAAATATATACATCAAGATTCAAATATACATCAAGTTTCAAATATACATCAAGATTCAAATATACATCAAGATTCAAATATACATCAAGATTCAAATATCACAGGTAGCCCAAAGCCAAGCTCAAGCCGCTGTACTTTGCTGTACATAATAATAATAACTTTATTAACGTGTCATGTTTTCTAGTTTTACAAGAAACTAATTGGAGACACCTATCTACCCCACCCATTAAAATATCCCTATAAATACAGTTATGTACTGTACTGTTGGCGCCGATTCATTATATTGTAGGCTCGGAAAACGTGGAGAGACCGTGGTCGATCACATGTGGCGGACACTCCAACTGGGTCAACTAGAAGGACTGGAAGTTCTGCCAGCGTAAATCTGAATGAATAAGATCTAGCGTCTGTAGTTCGACGAGTCTATGAAGCGATGAATCGACAGACAAACACCAGTGCTTCATAGCCTACGAATAGCCGTTACTTCGGACACGGTTGAGGATGAGCTTAGTCGCCGCTTTCAAACGCCGTGTAGTCGGCAAAGCGGCACTTTGACTACACTACCGAACCAACTTCCATATATAAGCCATCGATAATCATGCCACGTTCTTGTAGCGCTCTTTTTCTAGTGTAACTCGGTACAACAATATTCCGGGGTTGGTAATAGGATCAATTCTTTTCTTGTCACTTGCGACTCAGAGGTTTTCTTGCATGCAGCTGGTGCTTTTCCTTTTCCCTTGCCTTTTCCTTGGTACTGTCCGTAGTTGACTAAAGGGTTATATGGAAGTTGGTTCGGTAGTGTAGTCTAAGTGCCGCTTTGCCGACTACGCGGCGTTTGAAAGCGGCGACTAAGCTCATCCTCAACCGTCTCCGAAGTAACACTGAGCTATTCGTAGGCCGGCTATGAAACACTGGTGTTTGTCTGTCGATTCATCGCTTCATAGACTCGTCGAACTACAGACGCTAGATCTTCTTCATTCAGATTTACGCTGGAAGAACTTTCAGTCCTTCTAGTTGGCCCAGTTGGAGTGTCCGCCATGATCGACCACGTTCTCGTTATCCGAGCCTACAATCGGCGCCAACAGTACGTACAGTACAGGACTGTACAGCGGCTTGAGCTTGGCTTTGGGCAGCTTTGGGCTACCTGTGACATTTGAATCTTGATGTATATTTGAATCTTGATGTATATTTGAATCTTGATGTATATATTTGAATCTTGATGTATATATTTACAGTTTGATATATACATATCGACAACTTGATGTATATACAGCAATATGCAGAAATTCTGATCCTTTTGACTAAAATACACATATATCAAAGACCTACTTAAAACCATGGCATAGCTTCCATGATATTTTTTTCATAAAGCCTCGCTGGCAGACAACTAGAAAAAATATCAGCGTAGCTATCCCATAATTTTAAGTAGGTTTTTGATATATATATGTATTTTAGTCAAAAGGATCAGAATTTCTGCATATTGCTGTATTTGCAACTTAATGTATATATCGACAACTTGATATTTTATTCCTTTTGGTAAAGCATAGTATCACATACTTATTAGACACACAGTATCACATACTTATTAGACATACAGTATCACATACTTATTTGACATACAGTATCACATACTTATTAGACACACAGTATCACATACTTATTAGACATACAGTATCACATACTTATTAGACATACAGTATCACATACTTATTAGACACACAGTATCACATACTTATTAGACACACAGTATCACATACTTATTAGACACACAGTATCACATACTTATTAGACATACAGTATCACATACTTATTAGACACACAGTACTTTCGCATCTGATAATGTTGATAGCATTAACCATTTTCTAAATCAAGATTTGGTCAATGTCAAAGAGTGGCTTAACGCAAACAAGCTTACTTTAAATACGTCTAAGACAGAATTCATGTTAATAGGGTCAAGGCAAAGGTTAATGACTGTTGAGACTGTCCCGTCATTAACAATTAATGGAGCTTCTATCAAACAAGTCTCCAGTACGAAATCACTTGGAGTATTAATTGATGAAAGTCTGTCTTGGAACGCACATATCGACAAATTATCTAAAAAAATTGCCTCTGGTATCGGGGCCCTGAAACGTATTAGACCTTTTGTTCCCTCACAGAACTCTGCAGCTTATCTTTACTTCGCTGATCCAGCCACATTTTGATTACTGCAGTGTTGTGTGGGGAAATTGTGGTAAGACCCTGGCCTCTAAATTACAAAAGCTACAAAATCGTGCGGCTCGGGTTTTAACTTTCTCCAGCTATGACACTAATGCCGATGATCTATTGGAATTGCTCGGTTGGAAAAAACTGGACTGCCAACGCCAAATTCAAAAAGCTGTTATGGTCTATAAATCACTTAATGGTCTTGCTCCGGATTACCTTCGCTCATAAATTTTGTAGACCGTAGCAGCGTTACAAGCTATTCATTATCACACACCGAGTGCAAACTTACTATACCATTTCCTCGCATAATTATCGAAAAAATAGCTTTAGCTATAATGGGGCTGTTCTTTGACAATGGCCTCCCACAACGAATTACGGCAAGCACACATACCCTTTAGTACAGTTTACTTATTAGCTGGTATCACATACTATTAACGATTTTTTTAACTAGTTCACTAAATACACGTATCACATATACTTATTAGCACAGTATCACATGAAAAGCAGGTTATTAGACATATCACATACTTTATTTATAGTATTATTAGACAGTATCACATTTTATATATTAGACATACAGTATCACATATATTAGACATACAGTATCACATACTTATTAGACATACAGTAGATTAGACATACAGTATCACATACTTATTAGACATACAGTATCACATATCACATACTTATTAGACATTTATCACATATTTATATTAGACATACAGTATCACATACTTATTAGACATTGTATCACATACCTGATTAGGGTCAGTATCACATACTTATTAGACATACAGTACAGTAGACATACATACTTATTAGACATACAGTATCACATACTTATTAACATAAACATTATTAGACATTATCACATACTTATTAGACATTAGTATCACATACTTATTAGACATATCACATACTTATTAGACATACAGTATCACATACTTATTAGACATACAGATCACATACAGTATCACACATACTTATTAGACATACAGTATCACATACTTATTAGACACACAGTATCACATACTTATTAGACATACAGTATCATACATACTTATTAGACATACAGTATCACATACTTATTAGACACACAGTATCACATACTTATTAGACACATACAGTATCACATACTTATTAGACATACTTATTAGACAGTATCACATACTTATTAGACATACAGTATCACACAGTACTTATTAGACATACAGTATCACACAGTACTTTATTAGACATACAGTATCACATACTTATTAGACATACAGTATCAGTATCACAGTATCACATACATTATTAGACATACAGTATCACATACTTATTAGACATACAGTATCACATACTTATTAGACATACAGTATCACATACTTATTAGACATACAGTATCACATACTTATTAGACATACAGTATCACATACTTATTAGACATAGTAGTCACATACACATACTTATTAGACATACAGTATCACATACATATTATTAGACATACAGTATCACATACTTATTATTAGACATACAGTATCACATACTTATTAGACATACAGTATCACATACTTATTAGACATACAGTATCACATACTTATTAGACATACAGTATCACATACTTATTAGACATACAGTATCACATACTTATTAGACATACAGTATCACATACTTATTAGACATACAGTATCACATACTTATTAGACATACAGTATCACATACTTATTAGACATACAGTATCACATACTTATTAGACATACAGTATCACATACTTATTAGACATACAGTATCACTTATTACTTATTAGTATCACATACTTATTAGACATCATCACATACTTATTAGACACACAGTATCACATACTTATTAGACATACAGTATCACATACTTATTATTAGACATACAGTATCACATACTTATTAGACATACAGTATCACATACTTATTAGACATACAGTATATCACATACTTATTAACATACAGTATCACATACTTATTAGACATACAGTATCACATACTTATTAGACATACAGTATCACATACTTATTAGACACATACTTATTAGTATCACACATACTTATTAGACATACAGTATCACATACTTATTAGACACACAGTATCACATACTTATTAGACATACAGTATCACATACTTATTAGACATACAGTATCACATACTTATTAGACACACAGTATCACATACTTATTAGACATACAGTATCACATACTTATTAGACATACAGTATCACATACTTATTAGACACACAGTATCACATACTTATTAGACATACACAGTATCACATACTTATTAGACACATATCACATACTTATTAGACATACAGTATCACATACTTATTAGAGACACACAGTATCACATACTTTATTAGACATACAGTATCACATACTTATTAGACATACAGTATCATCACATACTTACTTATTAGACACACACAGTATCACATACTTATTAGACATACAGTATCACATACTTATTAGACATACAGTATCACATACTTATTAGACACAAGTATCACATACTTATTATCACATACTTATTATTAGACATACAGTATCACATACTTATTAGACACACAGTATCACATTACTTATTAGACATACAGTATCACATACTTATTAGACATACAGTATCACATACTTATTAGACATACAGTATCACATACTTATTAGACAGTATCACAGTATCACATACTTATTAGACATACAGTATCACATACTTATTAGACATACAGTATCACATACTTATTAGACATACAGTATCACATACTTATTAGACATACAGTATCACATACTTATTAGACATACAGTATCACATACTTATTAGACATACAGTATCACATACTTATTAGACACACAGTATCACATACTTATTAGACATACAGTATCACATACTTATTAGACATACAGTATCACATACTTATTAGACACACAGTATCACATACTTATTAGACATACAGTATCACAGTATCACAGTATCACATACTTATTAGACATACAGTATCACATACTTATTAGACATACAGTATCACATACTTATTAGATCACATACTTATTACTTATTAGACATACAGTATCACATACTTATTAGACATACAGTATCACATACTTATTAGACACACAGTATCACATACTTATTAGACATACAGTATCACATACTTATTAGACATACAGTATCACATACTTATTAGACACACAGTATCACATACTTATTAGACATACAGTATCACATACTTATTAGACATACAGTATCACATACTTATTAGACACACAGTATCACATACTTATTAGACATACAGTATCACATACTTATTACTTTTACTTTAAAACATTGACCATTCCTTAAATGTATAATGGATTTCAATTATTGATCGATAGTTGGTATATACTGAGAATGGCTCTTAGAAAAGCCAAGATTTTCAAGTCTTTTGAAATTCTGCACATTGCCGTGCAATCACATTAAAAAGGCAGCATTAAACATTCCATTGAGGAACATCTTACCGTAAATCTTGTAAGCGCCCCTCTCTAATAATAATAATAATAGGTAAGTGCCCCCTCTCTGAGCACCCCCTCTCTAATAAGCGCCCTCTCTCTAATAAGCGCTCCCTCTAATAAGTGCCCCTCTCTAATAAGTAATAATAATAATATAAATAATAAAGTGCCTCCCCTCTGAGCACCCCCTCTCTAATAAGCACCCCCTCTCTAATAAGCACCCCCTCTCTAATAAGCACCCCCTCTCTAATAAGCACCCCCTCTCTAATAAGCACCCCCTCTCTAATAAGCACCCCCTCTCTAATAAGCACCCCCTCTCTAATAAGCACCCCCTCTCTAATAAGCACCCCCTCTCTAATAAGCACCCCCTCTCTAATAAGCACCCCCTCTCTAATAAGCGCTCCCTCTCTAATAAGCGCTCCCTCTAATAAGCGCTCCCTCTCTAATAAGCGCTCCCTCTAATAAGCGCCCCTTTAAGACCTCTGCCCTCTAATAAGCGCCCCTTTAAGACCTCTGAAATGTAATAAGCAGCCTGGGCACTATTAGAAAGAGTTAATATGGTATGTATCATGTCTCATTTTGTCAGAGATATTTTAGTACAATGAATACAGTAGAGGCCTGGAGAGGAAGCCACTCTTATTCACGTGACAAATATTAGCCAATGACAATGTTATCATAAAGTATCAAAGGGTGTATACCATGTCCTACCTTGAAAAGCTGTTTTTCAACATTCTTCAGTTTATTTCTCAACATTTTGAGGTCACTCTTAAAGCCCTCAACCTCTAAGGCTCTCCTTTGTTCAAGTGCTTCATATCTCTGGTTCATAAGAGTCAGCCTTTTACCCATCTTTTCACTTCTTTCTTTGAAGACTTCTTTACTAACATCACTTCTTTCCCGTATCCTAGACAGTTCTTCCTCTAATCCAATACACTGTTCTCTATACATCTCTGACAGTTTCTGGCACTGTTCTAACTGGTTTTTCAAGGAATGAACTGCATATTGTTGAGCTTGTCGAGGTTCAAGTATCTCTCCAGATACCTCTAAAATACTGCTAACTTCAGAAATATCCAGTTGTTCTCGTAAGCTCTCGATGTTTTTGAGAAACTGATCCCTTTCAACCATCCAATGGCGTTCCTTTGCTCTTAACTCATATTTCAATTGCAAAAAGTCTTTCGTACTGTCATAGAGTAAGTTTTGAGTTTCGTGTAGTTTGTCTTGTAAAGTTTTAATTTTGTCTGAGTCACGATCTCTCTGTGCACCCTGTTCCTCTAGTCTTACTCTCCTGTCTTCTAAAAGTGCATCAATCTGTTCTTTGGCTGTTCTTGTCTGCTCTTGTAGCTGCGCTTGTAATGATTCTATTTGTAATAGTAAGGTTTGATTATCACTTCTCACAGGTGGTCGGACATTACCAGCAGTCTCTTTATTACCAACTCTATCATATCCACCTGGAATCAATACAAACTGAATGATCACCAAGATAGTTGTTTGAATAGTAGTCATCTTTAGAGTCCATTGAAAGTATTAAAAAACTAAAATTCAAAAATTAATGTATAATCATTATGTCAATGATATATGTAAAAGGCTAATACCCCATTCACACTTAAACAGGTTAGTAGAACTAAACAGGTTTAGGAAATGATCTACAAACGCTGCATAATCTTTGGCACAAAACTGCTGGTAAACTGTCCTTTATGTTGCAAAGTATAAATACCAGGTAGTTTGATTCTTGTGAAATTAGATGCTCTCAGATTATAGAAGCGAGAACAAACTCAGTTTAACTAAACAAGGTTTGGTGTGAATGGAGTATTATAAGATTCAAGCAACCATTATGACATTATGACATCGACAACGGATGATGGCCATAAAATGTTCAAAACTTTGCAGTGAAACCACTTGCTACGTTCCTTGTTCCACTTGAGTTTTGAACATTTTATGGTGTCATCCGTTGTCGATAAGCGTACAGACAATGGACCATGTTCGATTTGTTAAATAGACAAAAACTGGATATGACCAATCACATGCTCTGATTGGTTCCTCTACTACTAGGCTATCAACTCTTATTATATAGACAATCACTGGATATGAGCAATCGCGTGCTCTGATTGGTTCCTCTACTACTAGGCTATCAACTCTTATTATATAGACAATCACTGGATATGAGCAATCGCGTGCTCTGATTGGTTCCTCTACTACTAGGCTATCAACTCTTATTATATAGACAATCACTGGATATCAGCAATCGCGTGCTCTGATTGGTTCCTCTACTACTAGGCTATCATCTCTTATTATATAGACAACCACTGGATATGAGCAATCGCGTGCTCTGATTGGTTCCTCTACTACTAGGCTATCAGCTCTTATTATATAGACAATCACTGGATATGAGCAATCGCGTGCTCTGATTGGTTCCTCTACTACTAGGCTATCAACTCTTATTATATAGACAATCACTGGATATGAGCAATCGCGTGCTCTGATTGGTTCCTCTACTACTAGGCTATCAACTCTTATTATATAGACAATCACTGGATATGAGCAATCGCGTGCTCTGATTGGTTCCTCTACTACTAGGCTATCAGCTCTTATTATATAGACAACCACTGGATATCAGCAATCGCATGCTCTGATTGGTTCCTCTACTATCAGGCTATCATCTCTTATTATATAGACAACCACTGGATATGAGCAATCGCGTGCTCTGATTGGTTCCTCTACTACTAGGCTATCAACTCTTATTATATAGACAATCACTGGATATGAGCAATCGCGTGCTCTGATTGGTTCCTCTACTACTAGGCTATCATCTCTTATTATATAGACAACCACTGGATATGAGCAATCGCGTGCTCTGATTGGTTCCTCTACTACTAGGCTATCAGCTCTTATTATATAGACAACCACTGGATATGAGCAATCGCGTGCTCTGATTGGTTCCTCTACTACTAGGCTATCAGCTCTTATTATATAGACAACCACTGGATATCAGCAATCGCGTGCTCTGATTGGTTCCTCTACTACTAGGCTATCATCTCTTATTATATAGACAATCACTGGATATGAGCAATCGCATGCTCTGATTGGTTCCTCTACTACTAGGCTATCATCTCTTATTATATAGACAACCACTGGATATCAGCAATCGCGTGCTCTGATTGGTTCCTCTACTACTAGGCTATCAGCTCTTATTATATAGACAACCACTGGATATGAGCAATCGCGTGCTCTGATTGGTTCCTCTACTACTAGGCTATCATCTCTTATTATATAGACAACCACTGGATATGAGCAATCGCATGCTCTGATTGGTTCCTCTACTACTAGGCTATCATCTCTTATTATATAGACAACCACTGGATATGAGCAATCGCGTGCTCTGATTGGTTCCTCTACTACTAGGCTATCATCTCTTATTATATAGACAACCACTGGATATGAGCAATCGCGTGCTCTGATTGGTTCCTCTACTACTAGGCTATCATCTCTTATTATATAGACAACCACTGGATATGAGCAATCGCGTGCTCTGATTGGTTCCTCTACTACTAGGCTATCATCTCTTATTATATAGACAACCACTGGATATGAGCAATCGCGTGCTCTGATTGGTTCCTCTACTACTAGGCTATCATCTCTTATTATATAGACAACCACTGGATATGAGCAATCGCGTGCTCTGATTGGTTCCTCTACTACTAGGCTATCATCTCTTATTATATAGACAACCACTGGATATGAGCAATCGCGTGCTCTGATTGGTTTCTCTACTACTAGGCTATCATCTCTTATTATATAGACAACCACTGGATATATATATATGAGCAATCGCGTGCTCTGATTGGTTCCTCTACTACTTGGCTATCAGCTCTTATTATATAGACAACCACTGGATATGAGCAATCGCATGCTCTGATTGGTTCCTCTACTACTAGGCTATCATCTCTTATTATATAGACAACCACTGGATATGAGCAATTGCATGCTATGATTGGTTCCTCTACTACTAGGCTATCAGCTCTTATTATATAGACAACCACTGGATATGAGCAATCGCGTGCTCTGATTGGTTCCTCTACTATTAGGCTATCAGCTCTTATTATATAGACAACCACTGGATATGAGCAATCGCATGCTCTGATTGATTCCTCTACTATTAGGCTATCATCTCTTATTATATAGACAACCACTGGATATGAGCAATCGCGTGCTCTGATTGGTTCCTCTACTACTTGCTATCAGCTCTTATTATATAGACAACCACTGGATATGAGCAATCGCGTGCTCTGATTGGTTCCTCTACTATTAGGCTATCAGCTCTTATTATATAGACAACCACTGGATATGAGCAATCGCATGCTCTGATTGGTTCCTCTACTATTAGGCTATCATCTCTTATTATATAGACAACCACTGGATATGAGCAATTGCATGCTATGATTGGTTCCTCTACTACTAGGCTATCATCTCTTATTATATAGACAACCACTGGATATGAGCAATCGCGTGCTCTGATTGGTTCCTCTACTACTAGGCTATCATCTCTTATTATATAGACAACCACTGGATATGAGCAATCGCGTGCTCTGATTGGTTTCTCTCTACTACTAGGCTATCATCTCTTATTATATAGACAACCACTGGATATATATATATGAGCAATCGCGTGCTCTGATTGGTTCCTCTACTACTAGGCTATCATCTCTTATTATATAGACAACCACTGGATATGAGCAATCGCATGCTATGATTGGTTCCTCTACTACTAGGCTATCATCTCTTATTATATAGACAACCACTGGATATGAGCAATCGCATGCTCTGATTGGTTCCTCTACTACTTGGCTATCAGCTCTTATTATATAGACAACCACTGGATATGAGCAATCGCGTGCTCTGATTGGTTTCTCTACTACTAGGCTATCAT
This sequence comes from Actinostola sp. cb2023, assembly GCA_033675265.1. Classification (NCBI taxonomy): domain Eukaryota; kingdom Metazoa; phylum Cnidaria; class Anthozoa; order Actiniaria; family Actinostolidae; genus Actinostola; species Actinostola sp. cb2023. Next base: position 411,302 of record JAUJYZ010000167.1, on the reverse strand, counting down.
CTCTTATTATATAGACAACCACTGGATATGAGCAATCGCATGCTCTGATTGGTTCCTCTACTATTAGGCTATCATCTCTTATTATATAGACAACCACTGGATATGAGCAATTGCATGCTATGATTGGTTCCTCTACTACTAGGCTATCATCTCTTATTATATAGACAACCACTGGATATGAGCAATCGCGTGCTCTGATTGGTTCCTCTACTATTAGGCTATCAGCTCTTATTATATAGACAATCACTGGATATGAGCAATCGCGTGCTCTGATTGGTTCCTCTACTACTAGGCTATCATCTCTTATTATATAGACAACCACTGGATATGAGCAATCGCATGCTCTGATTGGTTCCTCTACTACTTGGCTATCAGCTCTTATTATATAGACAACCACTGGATATGAGCAATCGCGTGCTCTGATTGGTTCCTCTACTACTAGGCTATCATCTCTTATTATATAGACAATCACTGGATATGAGCAATCGCGTGCTCTGATTGGTTCCTCTACTACTAGGCTATCATCTCTTATTATATAGACAACCACTGGATATGAGCAATCGCGTGCTCTGATTGGTTCCTCTACTACTAGGCTATCATCTCTTATTATATAGACAACCACTGGATATGAGCAATCGCATGCTATGATTGGTTCCTCTACTACTTGGCTATCAGCTCTTATTATATAGACAACCACTGGATATGAGCAATCGCATGCTATGATTGGTTCCTCTACTACTAGGCTATCATCTCTTATTATATAGACAACCACTGGATATGAGCAATCGCGTGCTCTGATTGGTTCCTCTACTACTAGGCTATCATCTCTTATTATATAGACAACCACTGGATATGAGCAATCGCGTGCTCTGATTGGTTCCTCTACTACTAGGCTATCATCTCTTATTATATAGACAACCACTGGATATGAGCAATTGCATGCTATGATTGGTTCCTCTACTACTATGCTATCAGCTCATAAATAAATATACTTTGAGTACGGAATGCTGTCAAAATGGCCAATAAAAATTATGAACTTAGGATCAAACATTTCCTTTCTTCTTCTCGATAAAAGTAGATCCAAATAAACTACTGAGTACGTACAACTGTTCATGTATAAAACTAAAATGTTTGCTGGAATGAAAATAACTTTTTACATTTACAGGTAGTGCAGTCCCAGACTCACTTTCTATCCGCTCCGACAAGCTGAAGTCGCATATGAAAGAGAATCCAGTATATATTGCATGCGCATGGCAGCTTAGCAGCCAATCAGATATAACAATTTTAGACTTTTAGATTTTATATTATTAGTATTAGTATTATGCAATAAATTTATTATAACACTGACCAATCATACTGACATGATATAACACTGACCAACCATACTGACATGATATAACACTGACCAATCATACTGACATGATATAACACTGACCAACCATACTGACATGATATAACACTGACCAATCATACTGACATAATATAACACTGACCAATCATACTGACATGATATAACACTGACCAACCATACTGACATGATATAACACTGACCAATCATACTGACATGATATAACACTGACCAATCATACTGACGTGATATAACACTGACCAACCATACTGACATGATATAACACTGACCAATCATACTGACATGATATAACACTGACCAATCATACTGACATGATATAACACTGACCAATCATACTGACATGATATAACACTGACCAATCATACTGACATGATATAACACTGACCAATCATACTGACATGATATAACACTGACCAATCATACTGACATGATATAACACTGACCAATCATACTGACATGATATAACACTGACCAACCATACTGACATGATATAACACTGACCAATCATACTGACGTGATATAACGCTGACCAACCATACTGACATGATATAACACTGACCAATCATACTGACATGATATAACACTGACCAATCATACTGACATGATATAACACTGACCAATCATACTGACATGATATAACACTGACAAATCATCCTGACATGATATAACACTGACCAATCATACTGACATGATATAACACTGACCAATCATACTGACATGATATAACACTGACCAATCATACTGACATGATATAACACTGACCAATCATAATAATAATATAACTTTATTTAAACACGGTGGACCCATCAGGATTTTACAAAGAAATATGATAAAATTGTAAATATCTATATACATAAACACTCTATCTATCTAATTATTATATATAAAAACTAATACTATAAATAAACAAAATAACCTGCTTTTCAGGAGTGCCGTGTATTTAGTGAACTAGTTAAAAAATCGTTTACAGCCAGCACAAAAACTACTAAGGGTTTGTGCTTGCCGTAATTCGTTTGGGAGGCCATTCCAAAGAACAGCCCCATTATAGCTGACATATACTGACATGATATAACACTGACCAATTATACTGACATGATATACAGTACAGTCAGAAAGTTTTTCATGTTAGTTCGACGATATATCGGTGGTGATATATTGCCTGAAACGAAATATCAGCACCTAAATTTCATAAATTCCACCGAATTATCGTTTATCCCACCCTACCCTCCCATCTCATGGTAAGTCTTACGAAGGTAAGTAAAATATTTGTTTTACTCCACTGATTAACCGATTAGTCAGTGTGATGGGTGCAAGGGGGTGGACTGTAGCATGGTTGCCATGGTGACCTCCGTGAGGGACTCAGACTAGCAAGGTCAGTCCCACTCTGTGGCACCCAATGCAACCCCAAGCTCAAATGAGCTTAAAATCTGTAGTTTTATAAAAGCCATGACCAACCTTGTTTGTGCCCCCCGGGGCCACGCCCATCTAGTGCTGTGGCTCTGTGAGGCTTATGTTCTGGTATAATAGCTTTACCAGGAGGCTGACGATGAAAGTAGGTGATCTCTGCTTCACCTCCTCTGCATAGGCTAAGCAAGTGTTGGATCTTTTTTCTGTCATCCAGTTCACGAATCTTTAACCTGTCATTTTCTGCATACAGTCTTAAGACGTGTTCTCTCTCTTGAAAGAGATACACTTGCATATCACTTAATGCTTTTTGGAGCTCAGCTATTTCTTCTTCTCGTTGCCTCAACTCCCACTGGGTTTTGTGCTACAAACAAACATATACATGATCTAAGCGATCAAAGGACAAAGCCAAGCAAATAGTTATATAATGACATTCAAAATGGCAGCAAAAAGAAGAGAAAATTATTTGGTTTAGATGGAGCCCAAGGTTGATTGTCGCGTCTCTTTGCTATTACTGTTCTTCAATACAACTGGAGTCATCAGCCTGTATTTTATGTGAATTTAATCATACCAAGCTTTCAAGCAACTTGCTCGCTATTACAGCTCGCACGGATCCATCTACCGCACATGCTTAATTCTCTGAAGTTTTTCCTTCCGTTTATTTTTCTCAGCGCGCTATGTGTTTGTTACGTGATTTTCTTGTTTATTGGAATATATTTTCACAATGTAAACCCTGATGAAGAGCAAGTTGCTCGAAAGCTTGGTATGATTAAATTCATATAAAATACAGGCTGATGACTCATTAACAAATCGCAAGCGGTTTTCCATTGTCTGTACTTTATTGACAATGGATTTGACATCACAAAATGTTCAAAACTCAAGTGGAATCACGAGCGTAGCATTGTCGATAAGAGTACAGACAATGGAAAACCACTTGCGATTTCTTTTTTACAATAACAAAGTCAAAAAAACATCCAAAAGCAAGGACAAAGTTTGAAAGAAAAACCATTTCAAGCACACGCTGGATCCATGTGCAAGCGATTCGTCTGTAATCTTATTGACAATGGTTGAGAGCCAATCAGATTGCAAGATTACGCCTCTGAAAAGTTGTATTGATGAATCTAAACACGGCCTACAAAAAGCTCCTGAATAGAGTACTAAAGTGTGATGTAACTAAACAATTAATTTTGCTTTTATAAATTTTTGATTTCCAGTTCAGATAGAATATCATGAAAGAAGTTCACACACCAATTTTTATGACAATCGGTTAAATAGCGGTCAAGATATGGCCAGTTGAATATATAATTTGCCTTAACAAATCACTGTATTTTCGGCTCCGTTCTTAACTTTAACCGCTATTTAACCGATTGTCATAAAAATTGGTGTGTGAACTTCTTTCATGATATTCTATTTGAACTGGAAATCAAAAATTTATAAAAGCAAAAATTATTTTTTATGACGTCATGACTTTAGTACTCTATTACTGTTCTTGTTTGATTTATAGATTTTTATTGACATTTATTTGAGGGCCACAAGTTTATTAGACGTATTGTCTATTATGTGTCTATTAAATAAAGACATTATTATTATTAGCGTATAAGCCACACTCCCCCCCCCCCCCCCCCCCCCCCCTAAAATCGTGAATGGGGTGCGGCTTATCTGCAAGAATATGGTACCAGAAATTGGAATTGGTACCAGAAATTTACATAAAATAACATAAAAGTATTAAAGAGTACGCACATCATTCGTGTGTTTATTACTGTTAGTTACTCCTAATAGCATTGGCCATTGGTTAGACGTTAAACAGGCAAATTAATAGGTGCTAATGCCTTTTCAGACAGTTTAACGGTTTGCTAAATTGTGCTAACAGTTTTACTACAAGACCTAACGGTGAAGAGCGGTGATGAGCAGGTTGGTTCAAGTGCTAACCTTGCCATTTATACCAATGAAATAAAATAATGTAAAATCAGTAGGCTAGACTTTAGAATACCCTGTCACATTATTTGCATAACAAAAGAATCTGGAAGAATCTATTGTATTATTCGTCGTTCTCAAAGAGTGCCGCTACTAGAGCTTGATATAGTGACGGGCTATTCTAAATTTGCCATAACTATCAAAGAAAATAGCATCTTTTTAATTTGATCATGATATAATTATTTTAAATCCTGTGCATTTCAATAGTGCTTGAAGTAGCCCGAGTGAATGCCTATAGGGCGTTTCATTTAGATCATATCTATATTTGTAATTTATCCTTTTGTCTTTCAACACACCGTATGGACAATCTTGAGCTTCTGGAAAATGGTTGCCAAGCTGCTTTTCCGTCCAGCACTTTTCCAGCTCATTCCTGTTGAGGCCCAATGTTTGATCTGGCACATGACTGTCGCAGCTGTTTACGTTTCAATTCCAATGCTCGGCAAGACTTTTAAAACATTTTGTCGTTCAGGATGCTGTAACATTGTTCCAGTTGCCTCAAATGACAGTCAAAACATTGTTGAAATGAAGTTAACGATAATTGCCATTGAATTTTCTCCATGCCGTTAGTTTTTCATGTACCGGACAATCTGTCATACGAAAGGTCAGTTTTTGTTTGTTGTATATATTTTTTGCTATTTACTTCAATAAATTTTGAAACATGATCTCAAACTTTGAAAACCATGCTTCGTCAACAATGTAATCATCAAAATTGAAATCGTCCATCATTTTTTTGTAGCTACATTGTACTGCCTTCTGAGAAGGTGTAGCTACTATGCCATGGAGTGTGTAAGTAAGTCTGTCCGTAAGTCCTAATTTTCGGTTTGACTCAGAATTGCTCAGAAAATCCAATTGAAGTGAGCCGAATTACTTGAACGAGAGAGAAGACATTCAGTGATTGGGAAGGCTGAAAACAGTGGTGGGCCAATGGCCCATCAATTGCTACATTCATGGGCCATAAATTTTCTAAAGGGGCCATCGCTCTTAAAACCGGAAGTCAAAATGACCCAAAAAACTTTTTTTTCGAAATAGTATCCATGTTTTCCCTTTTTACTCGTGCCCAGGCCGTAGGCCGCACGAGTTATAAAATCCAACGCGTATTTTTTTTTTTTTTTTTTTTTTTTCAATGTCAGAAAATCGCAAAGTTGTGCAATATCCGGTCACATGCTATCGAGACCCAAATATAAATAGGGGAGAGGGTTGGGGATCAGAGAAGGGGGAGGGCAAGGGGAGAAGGTTTGCAACACCTAGTACCGAGGCCTAGTATCTACATGTAAATGTATTGGAACTATTTATATACAAACATTTATCTTTCTCGTAATCGATGTGGGACTTTGGCAAATCCAAAACATGATATAGTCACGTCAAAGCTGGTGTGTCTATTAGGAAGGGAATTTTGTACTACTGAATTGTCTCGCACAATCGCAATGTTAAAGAGTGGCGAAATTAAATGTGTTGGCCCAATGAAGGATAAAAAGACGAGGTATAAAGCAACAAGTCAGAGCCCGGGCATCCCCTTCATCGGTCGCCGTTCAGCGCTAGTCAACACATCAAAATTCACAAGACAACTGACCCATCATCGAATAAATACAACTCAAAACCTCAAGAAAACTACACAGGGGACTTCAACAACTATTATTCTTTATTTCTAGTATTCTAGAAACAAACAAAACTCATACACAAAACTATAAAATGACCTGAACCAAAATTTTCGAATCGCTCAAAACCACTCAAAACCAGAATTTCTTGCTCAAATTTCTACACCAATTTGTTCTTTAATTTTCAGACTACTGTTGTGAAGACATTTTTGAGAATCTCATACCCTTTGAAGGCTTTATCAGAGCTCATTCCCGACCCAAAACGAAAATCCAAAATACGTCACGATCCACTGATTTCTACGCTTGGGCTACCTGAAACCACAGGAAGCCCAATTATACAACTGACACACACGCCACATTCAGTGAAAATCCTTATCGTCCAACTGATATAAGCACACGAATAGCTGGACGTCTATGTGTTCTACTAGAAAGGAAACCACAAGCTTATATTTATGGTATTTTATATTTCGAAGTCTAAATGAAAAATCGACCGACAACAACACTATCAATCATTGAACTTTACTCGTTGAATACATTTTTATATACCAAGATAATGGTCTCTTGATTTTACTTTTAAAATGTTCAAATATTTTCACTCTAACAGCGAAATATAAAACATACGGCATTGATCACGAAAGATAACTACATGTGCTGGTTCCAGGTAGAAAAGGGAAGCTTTCAAGCAAAAATAAAACTCGTATCCACACTACCACAGGGATCCCAATGAAGCATGTCAGTACATGTAGCTCATTCTCAACAGGGCACGAGTGTACATTGCCCATAGCAATGTCTAGTTGATATCTAAAATAGCTTTCTGAACATGTTTTCGATTTTCAACTGCTTTTTGATGTTGAAAAGCGCAAAAAGCAGCGGTTTTTAAAGAAACGAACTCTCATTATAGTACCCAGTCTCCCCTGGGAATTCAAAATGGCAGCCAAATTTTCGATTTTTACGGCAAAATATCTCCGAAACGAAGACCTACGTATTTTTGAAATTGTAATGCGTCCCTAAGGCCCCAAAGAAATTTTTTTTTTGCGCCGTACGATCTAAAAACGTGCCAATGGCGCATGGCGCACGTCCTTCCCTATCACTGGACATTTGCAATGTGCTCGATGTGTGGTGTTTACGAGTGAGGCTCTATTTACAATGTTTTTGTACTTTTTTAATTTATTAATAATAATAATAAAAACTTTATTTAAGTGTCAGTTAAATAGTTACATATAAGCTGATTAAAAAGTCTACTACTTGCACCAGTAATCAGGCACAGCTAGCAATGTGTCCAGTGTTTTCTCGTAAATAATTGTTAACATATTAGCAGTTTAATAGGTCAGATAGATAGACAGTTATTATTGTTTCAAGCATTGTCTAATAAAACAAACATTGTTATTTTAGTTACAGTTCTATTCATAATTCTCTCAGATAAATGATTGCAGTTAAGATTCCCAAAATGAAATATTCTTGTTGATTAAAATTTGAATAACATTTGTTTTCGTAGCACTACACGGCAGACTGCTGTTTGCTACATCGATTTCCGTGGACAAACTGCAGCAGTCTGCCATGCTCCTAGCCTTGTGAACACTTGTGAACACTTGAAATATCGGCATGGTCTTCATCCCGGTATACACAATCAATGAATCATCGATAATCGGAAAACCAATCAAACAATCGATATCAATAGATGACAATTAATCGATTGATATCGATTGGTTTTGGCAATCGATCACCAATCGATAGTCACATAAGAAAAATACCAAACGATGAAAATCGATCATCGACCATTGATCGATTGTTATTGGATTACAAGATTTTGTGATTAGTCCCATCGATGGAAACCTCTGGGAAAGCCACAAAGTCAGTAGAAAAAGTGTGAGTTATCAATGTTGTCTCCCCTATATACGCTATACGGGTATGTGTCACGGGATAGGGTATGGTTTTTGAGCTCCCAGGTCTGGGATAGGGTATCAGTTTTTGCCTTTTTAGTCTGGGATAGGGTACGTTTTGGTCTGGTATAGGGTATGGTTTCCGCAATAACGCCACTATCAGTCGCTTTCAGTTTACATATCCCTTTAGCACGCTTTCAATTAAACAAAAGAGCTCAATAGAAGGAAACGTTTATTAAACAGTCTGTTATTTGTCAATATGTCAGCGATATGCCACTTTGGTAAACACTCCATTAAAGTCTGGGATAGGGTATATATTTTTAAGCTTTACTCTGGAATAGGGTATGGAAAATCAAAATTTTAGGTCTGGGATAGGGTCAGGGTTTTGAGGTGTCCGCGGCACACCCCTACCCTTAGTGCCCCCCCCCCCCCCCCCCCGGGTGTTGTCCTTTCCAAATGCAACAAGGAGAAATATTTCTAGCACATAAAAAGAGAGGCACATGTGGAAACGCTTTCAAGAAGCGCAAATGTATGACCACTGTACAGATGATCCCAGCTGCAAAAGTGATCCCAGCTGCAAAAATGATCTCCAAGTCGCCGCAAAAGTGATCCCAGGAAATTTGAGAATCTGAAAAGTTCGGACTGCAGAACTGACAGATCAAGTGACCCAGAATTGCATTAGTTTGTCTTACCAAACAATAATCAGTTTTTCAACAAAACAAAAGCAAAATCGTTTATAAATTTATTTTATTCTTTCATTTTTTTAACCATTTTTCATTCATTCTTTCTTAATTCATGGAGTTTTTATGTTATTTAGAGGTATTTTTATCCAGTTTCTACTGAAATTGCTAAAGTTTAGCAATGAATGAATAAAAGAAAGTATTTATTTAAGAGGAAAAACATTGAATACCTAATCTGACACAGTTTGCTTTGTTTATTTCAAGAGCGTATGACTATAAACATGGATTGAGTGAATTTCCGACACTCAAATGGCTTCCTTGTCTGCTAAATTCAGTGACCAATCACAGTCAAAAATTCCTCTTAGTTGCAGCGATCAACTTACAATAATGTGAATGTTGTAAAAGAAAACTGATATGCTAGATATCTATATCTCTGCACTCGCAGGGGCAAGGTAATTAAAAATATTAACTACATTTACATGAAGATCACTTTCAGAATTTGTTTGTCATTAATGTTCTAACAGATAGATTGCGGTATAATCACAATCAGGGTGGCAAAGTTGAAAGAGGACATGTTATGATCAGATAAATCTAATTAGAAGATATTTGTTGAAGTTTTGTTACTATTACCAACAAATAATCATCTATGCCTAATGGTACATAACAAAAAATTCCCACCATAATGCTGATTCTAAAATTCTGAGGCTCAGCAAAGTGATAAAAATGCCAAATTTCAGCGTTATGCAGGGTCACTTGAGATTTCTTACTTTTATTGTCTATGTTATAACTGGATTATTGTTTGCTCCTGGGAAAAACTATATTTAAACAGCTTAAGGTATGGAAAGCATAAAATAATAAAAAAGGGTGATGTAATATGTAATATTTCATAACAGGGGACACAATTTCTTAAGGTTATGTATGTTATGCAAATTGGAAATAGTGAAGACCTGTGCAGAAATGATGCAGTTTTATAACAGCAGGCAGTTCATTTTCCTTTGCCAGTTCATTTTTGTGTACCTTTTGAGCTCCACATAATGTTCAGCAATGTTTCCTCTGTAATGTATTAGGATTTGAGTTGGCAGAGAATTTGAAAGCCAAGGAATTAGATTTGGCAAAAATCCTGTAGTGTCCGTACCCCCATGTGGTTCTCAAGAACTACTTGTCTAAACATGTAACAGCTCAAGCTACTATTGGTAGTAGGTATGCTTAGTAAGGTGGTGTGACTATATTCAGATTTTGTTTTTTGCCTGTCTGGAAATTAGCAATCTTCAGCCTTAGATTAAAATTTAACCAAATATTCATTTCATTTGAATAAAAATACGTAGTCATACATTTTAATATGACAACTTTATTAACTGTCACTCATTATTTGGCAGTTCTCAATGAAACAGCAAAAATTGTAAATAACAACTTTATCACTCCAGATATTGAAAATTATTCAAACTTCAAAATCTTATAATATTACATGTCTAAAAATGTTTTTCAAAAACAGATAAGGGATTTTTCTAACAAAAGTTTCAGACACATCAACTGTTTTGAACTAATTTGCATCTTAAAAGCTTGATACCCACAATTCCCTATTTTGCCTGGTTACCAAGCCAATAGGCTTTCTTTCATGACAGACTAGTTTTGACTGCCTGTGCTTCATTTAAAATCAAGAATTTCATTTAAAATCATAAATAGAAAACATATTTTCTATTAAATTACAAGAAAACCACTGTAACTTAAACATTACACTGCAAGAAGTGTTGATGTAGTGTCCGTACCACCTCCCCGGACGATTGGGTCAAGTGTGTTTAATTGAAATTCTTGTCTTCATGATAAACTAGATAAGATACTTAATGATTTCATAAGTCATAACCAACAGTCTATGCAAATTATGAATAGTTTACAGGCATGGACAAAAGCCCTTGTATGCAAAACAAAGATACTTTCTGTAGGCTATAGTGTTTGTGTTTCAACCAATAATGGTATATATTGTATGCAGATAATGTTATTATGACTTTGTTTCTGTTTACCATGTTAATCATTGTTGATTTAACATCTACTGTGTATAGAGTTTGAGATTAAACAAGTTTTTGATGATATTAATTTATGTTTGTCACTTTTTTTTATTATTTCAAAATTCATATTTTCAAAATGTAGTGTCCGTACCCCCTAATACTTTGCTCAATATATGGTGCTGTATCTCAAAAACTAAGTGCTGTTGTGCAAAGATATTTCATAACATTATCCACTGTACCCTAGTCTCTCAAAAACTGCAGAAAAAATAAGAGATAAACATACTTGATTTTAGGGTCAGAGTGGACCCAACTTTGCCACCCTGATTGTGATTATACCGATTGGCGAAGGTATAAAACTATCTGACTAACTGTGGTTTATTTGGTCGGCTGAATTGTGAAGACACTTTCAGTGACTTGCGTTTGCCGGTCAAACAGTGAAAAACTTTCAGTGACTTGCACTGACTTGCACTCGAATTTGAGCATGTTCAAACTTGCTGCAAGTCGATGCAAGTCCCTGCAAGTTAGCAGTCAAACGTAAACGCAAGTCAAAACTTGCATTCATGTTAGACCGAGGCTTAGCGGTCCGCAATCGCGATCGATGAAAATCAAACTATTTTAGGCAATCGATAACAGTCAATGAAAGGTGAGACTTTTGCTTCAGATTTTTGATTTTTGGCCATCGATTATCAATATCAATCGATTAATTGATATCTATTGTAATACATGTACCATGATCACCTCAGTTTTCATTGTTCCACGAGGGACATTTAACATCGAACATCCCTCATGAAAGCTAAGTATTGCTCATGATGAGGATGCAAGTCAGTCCCTCATACAGTCATTTCAGAAAACGTTGTCGCTGACCGGCCTCACGACTACGCAACTAGACCGAATGGGAGTATGGGTAGAAACTCACTGAACTGCAATAAATTATTCGCTCTGGAAATGTATTTTCTCATTATCATAATAGGAGTGCATAGAGTAATACTCGAATGGATGTATGCCATCGTGTTTTACGCAAGGAAAATAAGAGTCGGTGTCAATGACTCATTTTCGATCAAAGACGTTCCGTGCTGTGACAATGTTCAGTCATTGAAAGACCACTAAATCGGCATCCAAACCACTCGATAGCGTAGGTCTTCACTGTAAGCTCGAGGCATGGCTAATCAGATATGCAGATTTAAAACCGCTTCAGGGATTTCTACCCATATTCCCTTTCGGTCTAGTCGCGTAGTCGAGAGGCCGGTCAGCGACAACGTTTTCTGAAATGACTGTATACATCAGGTGTACACACAATCATTGGGACCCAAGAGCAAACCGAAGAGTAATTAATCGCTCTCTACTTGAGGTGACTCGAGCATTCAAGACGTGTGGGACAATTGTTTTGCTTAATTGCGCATGCGCTAACGATGTTCTGAATATCAAAACAGAAGGAAATCTACAAAAGACCAATGCAAAGGATATTCTATTTCACTTTTTATTTTTATTTTTCACACAATGAAGTATTATATTATTCAGCAATTTTCTCCGATTTTCAGTATGCTCTACATCGGCGGCGTAAACCAACCTTCCTCCATTTCTGATCTGTGTACCTTCAGGTACTCTACTTACTAATTTATACTCTTTCATCGTGTAAATGAAACAAAGATGTACAACTTGAAGCATTCCCCAGAGTACAGTCTAATCAAGACTCTTTCACAAAACACTATAATATATTCTCCTTTGCGCCGGTTAACTCAAGCCTGTATTTTTGTTCATTTCCTCGGTGATCATGGTATTACTAACTAATACCATGGCATCTTTGGGATATTAGTGATTAAATGCCCCCTCAGCCTCTGGAGAGTTAGTCCACTAACCCTCCCTCTGCTTCGGGGACATTTAATCACTAATCCCTCAGTGCCATGGTATTACTTATAATCCATGTAGCTGCACAAATTGTCCTGGCTATTTATTTATTGTTTTTTATGTAAAAACAATACATAGAAAGACAATAGAACAATAGCCAGGACTTTTGTGCAGCTAAGCATATGAGCTAAGACCTGACCGCAATCATCCTCGGGAACCCAGGGGTATATTCTGTCGCTCAATACTACTAGTACTAGTACTACTAGTAATGAGCGAATACCCCTGCCCCTTCTGGGTTCCCGAGGATGGACCGACATATCACTCTTTATAAAACGTTTGTTTTTTGTTACACCAACATCACAACATTTTCTTTTCATGTTACATTTATTTTCTCCATATTTCTTCCTTCATTTCTCTCCTTTAGTATTTCTATGTATTTTTACCTGTTGTTCGTAGGTACATTTGTAACGGTCCAATCTTTGTAGCATATCTTCATGTTCGCCATCATATTCAGCAATCTTTCTTCTGTAGTACTCTAACAGCTCTTTAGAAGGCTTAAGATGGCCTAATCTCTCGTTTACCGTTGGTAATGGTGACAAACCACGATCTTCTTGTTCATCCAAGTCAGACGCCATTTTGAAAATCGCGGTAAAACGCAAACTGAATTATGCAAATTAATAGAGCCTTCGTTTATTTCGGTCAGTGGGTATTGACGTAAGTACTTCATATAACTTTATTGAAGTGGATCCTACGTAATTAGCTGTTGCCCCAGCTGTGATTAGCTGTCCCTAGCTGTGATTAGCTGTCCCTAGCTGTCATTAGCTGTCATTAGCTGTCATTAGCTGTCCCTAGCTGTGATTAGCTGTCCCTAGCTGTGATTAGCTGTCCCTAGCTGTCATTAGCTGTCCCTAGCTGTTCCTAGCTGTTATTAGCTGTCTCTAGCTGTCATTAGCTGTCCCTAGCTGTCATTAGCTGTCCCCAGCTGTGATTAGCTGTCCCTAGCTGTGATTAGCTGTCCCTAGCTGTGATTAGCTGTCCCTAGCTGTCATTAGCTGTCCCCAGCTGTGATTAGCTGTCCCTAGCTGTGATTAGCTGTCCCTAGCTGTCATTAGCTGTCATTAGCTGTCATTAGCTGTCCCTAGCTGTGATTAGCTGTCCCTAGCTGTGATTAGCTGTCCCTAGCTGTCATTAGCTGTCCCTAGCTGTCATTAGCTGTCCCTAGCTGTCATTAGCTGATTAGCTGTCCCTAGCTGTGATTAGCTGTCCCCAGCTGTGATTAGCTGTTCCCAGCTGTGATTAGCTGTCCCCAGCTGTGATTAGCTGTCCCCAGCTGTGATTAGCTGTCCCCAGCTGTGATTAGCTGTCCCTAGCTGTGATTAGCTGTCCTTAGCTGTGATTATAGCTGTCCCCAGCTGTGATTAGCTGTCCCTAGCTGTGATTAGCTGTCCCCAGCTGTGATTAGCTGTCCCTAGCTGTGATTAGCTGTCCTTAGCTGTGATTAGCTGTCCCCAGCTGTGATTAGTTGTCCCTAGCTGTAATTAGCTGTCCCTAGCTGTGATTAGCTGTCCCTAGCTGTCATTAGCTGTCCCTAGCTGTCATTAGCTGTCCCTAGCTGTCATTAGCTGTCCCTAGCTGTCATTAGCTGTCCCTAGCTGTCATTAGCTGTCCCTAGCTGTCATTAGCTGTCCCTAGCTGTCATTAGCTGTCCCTAGCTGTCATTAGCTGTCCCTAGCTGTCATTAGCTGTCCCTAGCTAGCTGTCATTAGCTGTCCCTAGCTGTCATTAGTTGTCCCTAGCTGTCATTAGCTGTCCCTAGCTGTCCCTAGCTGTGATTAGCTGTCCCCAGCTGTGATTAGTTGTCCCTAGCTGTGATTAGCTGTCCCTAGCTGTCATTAGCTGTCCCTAGCTGTCATTAGCTGTCCCTAGCTGTCATATATTAGCTGTCCCTAGCTGTCATTAGCTGTCCCTAGCTGTCATTATAGCTGTCCCTAGCTGTCATTAGCTGTCCCTAGCTGTCATTAGCTGTCCCTAGCTGTCATTTGCTGTCCCTAGCTGTCCCTAGCTGTCCCTAGCTGTCCCTAGCTGTCCCTAGCTGTTAGCTGTCCCTAGCTGTCTTAGCTGTCCCTTAGCTGTCCATAGCTGTCATGAGCTGTCCCTAGCTGTCCCTAGCTGTGATTAGCTGTCCCTAGCTGTGATTAGCTGTCCCTAGCTGTGATTAGCTGTCCCTAGCTGTCATTAGCTGTCCCTAGCTGTGATTAGCTGTCCCTAGCTGTCATTAGCTGTCCCTAGCTGTCATTAGCTGTCCCTAGCTGTCATTAGCTGTCCCTAGCTGTGATTAGCTGTCCCCAGCTGTGATTAGCTGTCCCCAGCTGTGATTAGCTGTCCCCAGCTGTGATTAGCTGTCCCCAGCTGTGATTAGCTGTCCCCAGCTGTGATTAGCTGTCCCCAGCTGTGATTAGCTGTCCCCCCAGCTGTGATTAGCTGTCCCCAGCTGTGATTAGCTGTCCCCAGCTGTGATTAGCTGTCCCCAGCTGTGATTAGCTGTCCCCAGCTGTGATTAGCTGTCCCCAGCTGTGATTAGCTGTCCCCAGCTGTGATTAGCTGTCCCCAGCTGTGATTAGCTGTCCCCAGCTGTGATTAGCTGTCCCCAGCTGTGATTAGCTGTCCCCAGCTGTGATTAGCTGTCCCCAGCTGTGATTAGCTGTCCCCAGCTGTGATTAGCTGTCCCTAGCTGTCATTAGCTGTCCCTAGCTGTCATTAGCTGTCCCTAGCTGTCATTAGCTGTCCCTAGCTGTCATTAGCTGTCCCTAGCTGTCCCTAGCTGTGATTAGCTGTCCCCAGCTGTGATTAGCTGTCCCTAGCTGTGATTAGCTGTCCCCAGCTGTGATTAGCTGTCCCTAGCTGTGATTAGCTGTCCCTAGCTGTAATTAGCTGTCCCTAGCTGTGATTAGCTGTCCCTAGCTGTGATTATAGCTGTCTGTCCCCAGCTGTGATTAGCTGTCCCTAGCTGTGATTAGCTGTCCCCAGCTGTGATTAGCTGTCCCTAGCTGTGATTAGCTGTCCCCAGCTGTGATTAGCTGTCCCCAGCTGTGATTAGCTGTCCCTAGCTGTAATTAGCTGTCCCTAGCTGTGATTAGCTGTCCCCTAGCTGTCATTAGCTGTCCCTAGCTGTCATTAGCTGTCCCTAGCTGTCATTAGCTGTCCCTAGCTGTCATTAGCTGTCCCTAGCTGTCATTATAGCTGTCCCTAGCTGTCATTAGCTGTCCCTAGCTGTCATTAGCTGTCCCTAGCTGTCATTAGCTGTCCCTAGCTGTCATTAGCTGTCCCTAGCTGTCATTAGCTGTCCCTAGCTGTCATTATAGCTGTCCCTAGCTGTCATTAGCTGTCCCTAGCTGTCATTAGCTGTCCTTAGCTGTCATTAGCTGTCCCTAGCTGTCATTAGCTGTCCCTAGCTGTCATTAGCTGTCCCTAGCTGTGATTAGTTGTCCCTAGCTGTGATTAGTTGTCCCTAGCTGTGATTAGCTGTCCCTAGCTAGCTGTCATTAGTTGTCTCTAGCTGTCATTAGCTGTCCCTAGCTGTCCCTAGATGTGATTAGCTGTCCCTAGCTGTGATTAGCTGTCCCTAGCTGTCATTAGCTGTCCCCAGCTGTCATTCATTAGCTGTCTCTAGCTGTGATTAGCTGTCCGTAGCTGTCATTAGCTGTCCCTAGCTGTGATTAGCTGTCCCTAGCTGTGATTAGCTGTCCCCAGCTGTGATTAGTTGTCCCTAGCTGTGATTAGCTGTCCCTAGCTGTGTCATTAGCTGTCCCTAGCTGTCATTAGCTGTCCCTAGCTGTCATTAGCTGTCCCTAGCTGTCATTAGCTGTCCCTAGCTGTCATTATAGCTGTCCCTAGCTGTCATTAGCTGTCCCTAGCTGTCATTAGCTGTCCCTAGCTGTCATTTGCTGTCCCTAGCTGTCCCTAGCTGTCCCTAGCTGTCATTAGCTGTCCCTAGCTGTCATTAGCTGTCCCTAGCTGTCATGAGCTGTCCCTAGCTATCCCTAGCTGTGATTAGCTGTCCCCAGCTGTGATTAGCTGTCCCTAGCTGTCATGAGCTGTCCCTAGCTATCCCTAGCTGTGATTAGCTGTCCCCAGCTGTGATTAGCTGTCCCTAGCTGTGATTAGCTGTCCCTAGCTGTGATTAGCTGTCCCTAGCTGTCATTAGCTGTCCCCAGCTGTGATTAGCTGTCCCTAGCTGTGATTAGCTGTCCCTAGCTGTCATTAGCTGTCCCTATTAGCTGTCATTAGCTGTCCCTAGCTGTGATTAGCTGTCCCTAGCTGTGATTAGCTGTCCCTAGCTGTATTAGCTGTCCCTAGCTGTCATTAGCTGTCCCTAGCTGTCATTAGCTGTCCCTAGCTGTCATTAGCTGATTAGCTGTCCCTAGCTGTGATTAGCTGTCCCCAGCTGTGATTAGCTGTTCCCAGCTGTGATTAGCTGTCCCCAGCTGTGATTAGCTGTCCCCAGCTGTGATTAGCTGTCCCTAGCTGTGATTAGCTGTCCCCAGCTGTGATTAGCTGTCCCCAGCTGTGATTAGCTGTCCCCAGCTGTGATTAGCTGTCCCTAGCTGTGATTAGCTGTCCCTAGCTGTGATTAGCTGTCCCTAGCTGTGATTAGCTGTCCCTAGCTGTGATTAGCTGTCCCCAGCTGTGATTAGTTGTCCCTAGCTGTAATTAGCTGTCCCTAGCTGTGATTAGCTGTCCCTAGCTGTCATTAGCTGTCCCTAGCTGTCATTAGCTGTCCCTAGCTGTCATTAGCTGTCCCTAGCTGTCATTAGCTGTCCCTAGCTGTCATTAGCTGTCCCTAGCTGTCATTAGCTGTCCCTAGCTGTCATTAGCTGTCCCTAGCTGTCATTAGCTGTCCCTAGCTGTCATTAGCTGTCCCTAGCTGTCATTAGCTATCCCTAGCTGTCATTAGTTGTCCCTAGCTGTCATTAGCTGTCCCTAGCTGTCCCTAGCTGTGATTAGCTGTCCCCAGCTGTGATTAGTTGTCCCTAGCTGTGATTAGCTGTCCCTAGCTGTCATTAGCTGTCCCTAGCTGTCATTAGCTGTCCCTAGCTGTCATATATTAGCTGTCCCTAGCTGTCATTAGCTGTCCCTAGCTGTCATTATAGCTGTCCCTAGCTGTCATTAGCTGTCCCTAGCTGTCATTAGCTGTCCCTAGCTGTCATTTGCTGTCCCTAGCTGTCCCTAGCTGTCCCTAGCTGTCATTAGCTGTCGCTAGCTGTCATTAGCTGTCCATAGCTGTCATTAGCTGTCCCCAGCTGTGTGATTAGCTGTCCCTAGCTGTGATTAGCTGTCCCCAGCTGTGATTAGCTGTCCCTAGCTGTGATTAGCTGTCCCTAGCTGTCATTAGCTGTCCCTAGCTGTGATTAGCTGTCCCTAGCTGTCATTAGCTGTCCCTAGCTGTGATTAGCTGTCCCCAGCTGTGATTAGCTGTCCCCAGCTGTGATTAGCTGTCCCCAGCTGTGATTAGCTGTCCCCAGCTGTGATTAGCTGTCCCTAGCTGTCATTAGCTGTCTGTCCCTAGCTGTCATTAGCTGTCCCTAGCTGTCATTAGCTGTCCCTAGCTGTCATTAGCTGTCATTAGCTGTCCCTAGCTGTGATTAGCTGTCCCCAGCTGTGATTAGCTGTCCCCCAGCTGTGATTAGCTGTCCCCAGCTGTGATTAGCTGTCCCCAGCTGTAATTAGCTGTCCCTAGCTGTGATTAAATACCTTAGCTGTGATTATAGCTGTCCCCAGCTGTGATTAGCTGTCCCTAGCTGTGATTAGCTGTCCCCAGCTGTGATTAGCTGTCCCTAGCTGTGATTAGCTGTCCTTAGCTGTGATTTCTTAGCTGTCCCCAGCTGTGATTAGTTGTCCCTAGCTGTAATTAGCTGTTCCTAGCTGTGATTAGCTGTCCCTAGCTGTCATTAGCTGTCCCTAGCTGTCATTAGCTGTCCCTAGCTGTCATTAGCTGTCCCTAGCTGTCATTAGCTGTCCCTAGCTGTCATTATAGCTGTCCCTAGCTGTCATTAGCTGTCCCTAGCTGTCATTAGCTGTCCCTAGCTGTCATTAGCTGTCCCTAGCTGTCATTAGCTGTCCCTAGCTGTCATTAGCTGTCCCTAGCTGTCATTATAGCTGTCCCTAGCTGTCATTAGCTGTCCCTAGCTGTCATTAGCTGTCCCTAGCTGTCATTAGCTGTCCCTAGCTGTCATTAGCTGTCCCTAGCTGTCATTAGTTGTCCCTAGCTGTGATTAGTTGTCCCTAGCTGTGATTAGTTGTCCCTAGCTGTGATTAGCTGTCCCTAGCTGTCCCTAGCTGTCATTAGTTGTCCTCTAGCTGTCATTAGCTGTCCCTAGCTGTCCCTAGATGTGATTAGCTGTCCCTAGCTGTGATTAGCTGTCCCTAGCTGTCATTAGCTGTCCCCAGCTGTCATTCATTAGCTGTCTCTAGCTGTGATTAGCTGTCCGTAGCTGTCATTAGCTGTCCCTAGCTGTGATTAGCTGTCCTTAGCTGTGATTAGCTGTCCCCAGCTGTGATTAGTTGTCCCTAGCTGTGATTAGCTGTCCCTAGCTGTCATTAGCTGTCCCTAGCTGTCATTAGCTGTCCCTAGCTGTCATTAGCTGTCCCTAGCTGTCATTAGCTGTCCCTAGCTGTCATTAGCTGTCCCTAGCTGTCATTAGCTGTCCCCAGCTGTCATTAGCTGTCCCTAGCTGTCATTAGCTGTCCCTAGCTGTCCCTAGCTGTCCCCAGCTGTCATTAGCTGTCCCCAGCTGTCATTAGCTGTCCCTAGCTGTCATTAGCTGTCCCCAGCTGTGTTAGCTGTCCCCCAGCTGTCCCTAGCTGTGTGATTAGCTGTCCCCAGCTGTGATTAGCTGTCCCTAGCTGTCATGAGCTGTCCCTAGCTGTCCCTAGCTGTGATTAGCTGTCCCCAGCTGTGATTAGCTGTCCCTAGCTGTGATTAGCTGTCCCTAGCTGTCATTAGCTGTCCCTAGCTGTGATTAGCTGTCCCTAGCTGTCATTAGCTGTCCCTAGCTGTCATTAGCTGTCCCTAGCTGTCATTAGCTGTCCCTAGCTGTCATTAGCTGATTAGCTGTCCCCAGCTGTCATTAGCTGTCCCCAGCTGTCATTAGCTGTCCCCAGCTGTCATTAGCTGTCCCCAGCTGTCATTAGCTGTCCCCAGCTGTGATTAGCTGTCCCCAGCTGTGATTAGCTGTCCCCAGCTGTGATTAGCTGTCCCCTGCTGTGATTAGCTGTCCCCAGCTGTGATTAGCTGTCCCCAGCTGTGATTAGCTGTCCCCAGCTGTGATTAGCTGTCCCTAGCTGTGATTAGCTGTCCCTAGCTGTCATTAGCTGTCCCTAGCTGTCATTATAGCTGTCCCTAGCTGTCATTAGCTGTCCCTAGCTGTCATTAGCTGTCCCTAGCTGTGATTAGCTGTCCCTAGCTGTCATTAGCTGTCACTAGCTGTCATTAGTTGTCCCTAGCTGTCATTAGCTGTCCCTAGCTGTCAGCTGTATTAGCTGTCCCTAGCTGTCATTAGCTGTCCCTAGCTGTCATTAGCTGTCCCTAGCTGTCATTAGCTGTCCCTAGCTGTCATTAGCTGTCCTTAGCTGTCATTCATTAGCTGTCCCTAGCTGTCATTAGTTGTCCCTAGCTGTGATTAGTTCTCCCTAGCTGTCATTAGTTGTCCCTAGCTGTCATTAGCTGTCCCTAGCTGTGATTAGCTGTCCTTAGCTGTGATTAGCTGTCCCTAACTGTCATTAGCTGTCCCTAGCTGTGATTAGCTGACCCTAGCTGTCATTCATTAGCTGTCCCTAGCTGTCATTAGTTGTCCTTAGCTGTGATTATAGCTGTCCCCAGCTGTGATTAGCTGTCCCTAGCTGTCATTAGCTGTCCCTAGCTGTGATTAGCTGTCCCTAGCTGTGATTAGCTGTCCTTACCTGTCCTTACCTGTCCCCAGTTAGCTGTCCTTAGCTGTCGTTTGCTGTTCTTTGCTGAGGACAACTGAGGATAGACGAGGACAGTTAAGGACAGTTAAGGACAGTTAAGGACAGTTAAGGACAGTTAAGGACAGTTAAGGACAGCTAATCACAGCTAGAGACAGCTAATCACAACTATGGACAGCTAATCACAACTAGGGACAGCTAGGGGACATGCTCGAGAATCCAGCAGTGCTCTTCGGCGCGGGCTCGGATGAAACCGAAGAGCACCGCTGGATTCTCGAGCATGAACTAGGGGACAGCTGACAATAATACAAAATACAAATAGATAAACATGGTTGATAGCAATCAAAGATTATTGAAGTTAATCCAGAAACATTATTTATTACATAACGCAAATCATAGAACGTCTGATCATAACAGGTATGTCACAAATATCAGTGGAGGTAAAATATATGCATGTTTTATCGACTTTAAGAAAGCTTTTGATTCAATTTGGCACCAAGGTTTACTAATCGATCAGGCTACTTCAAAATAACATAAATGGGAATTTCTACAAACTCATCAAAAATATAAATTCTAAATCAACATGGGATCTAAACGCACTAAATCTTTTGAATATCAACGTGGTATTCGTCAAGGAAGCATTTTAAGTCCACTGCATCGATCCTATTATTCTACCAAATGGAACTAAGCTTACGTCACTTTTATATGCAGATGACTTAGTTTTATTATCAAAATCAAGAGAAGGTCTACAAAATTGTATCAACTCTGTAGCAGATTTTTGTACAAAATGGCAAATGACGGTTAATGAGAAAAAGTCAAAGGTAATGATATTTTGCAAGAGAATGACAAACAAATCAAAACTCAACTAAACTTGAAATCGTACAGGAATTAACTTACCTAGGAGTGAAATTATTAGTTCAACTGGAAACTTATCTGCTCATCTAACTCAATCACGAGAAAAAGTTCTTCATGCATGCTTTGTTCAGAGATAAGGCGCTGTTAAGGCGAGATCAAACGGTGCATGATAGTCGATGATAGTCGATGATAGTCGATGATAGTCGATGATAGTCGATGATAGTCGATGATAGTCGATGATAGTCGATGATAGTCGATGATAGTCGATGATAGTCGATGATAGTCGATGATAGTCGATGATAGTCGATGATAGTCGATGATAGTCGATGATAGTCGATGATAGTCGATGATAGTCGATGATAGTCGATGATAGTCGATGATAGTCGATGATAGTCGATGATAGTCGAATGTCGATGATAGTCGATGATAGTCGATGATAGTCGATGATAGTCGATGATAGTCGATGATAGTCGATGATAGTCGATGATAGTTAATGATAGTCGATGATAGTCGATGATAGTCGATGATAGTCGATGATAGTCGATGATAGTCGATGATATGATAGTCGATGATAGTCGATGATGATAGTCGATGATAGTCGATGATAGTAGTCGATGATAGTCGATGATAGTCGATAGTCGATGATAGTCGATGATAGTCGATGATAGTTAGTCGATGATAGTTAATGATAGTCGATGATTGATAGTCGATGATAGTCGATGATAGTCGATGATAGTCGATGATAGTCGATGATAGTTAATGATATAGTCGATGATAGTCGATGATAGTCGATGAAGTCGATGATAGTCAACGGTGTTCATGATAGTCGATGATAGTCGATGATAGTCGATGATAGTCGATGATAGTTGATGATAGTTCACGTTTGATCGCAAACTATCATCGACTATCATTAACTATCATAGTCGACTATCATTAACTATCATCGACTATCATTAACTATCAATGATAGTCGATGATAGTCATCGACTAGTTAATGAAACTATCATCGATATCATGATACTATCATCGATATCATTAACTATCATCGACTATCATTAATGATAGTCATTAACTATCATAGTCGATGATAGTCATGATAGTCATGATATCATGATAGTCGATCATCGATCTGATAGTCGACTATCATCGATATCATCGACTATCATCGACTATCATTGATGATAGTGATAGTTAATGATAGTCGATGATATCGACTATCATTAACTATCATCGACTATAGTCGATGATAGTTAATATCATCGACTATCATTAACTGATATCGATGATCATCGACTGATCATCGATGATATTATCGATAGTCGATATCATCGATGATCATTAAACTATCATCACTATCATCGACTATCATCGACTATCATTAACTATCATCATCGACTATCATCGACTATCATCGACTATCATTAACTATCATCGACTATCATTAACTATCATCGACTATCATATCATCGACTATCATCGACTATCATTAACTATCATCGACTATCATTAACTATCATCGACTATCATCGACTATCATCGACTATCATCGACTATCATCGACTATCATCGACTATCATCGACTATCATCGACTATCATCGACTATCATCGACTATCATCGACTATCATCGACTATCATCGACTATCATCGACTATCATTAACTATCATCGACTATCATTAACTATCATCGACTATCATCGACTATCATCGACTATCATTAACTATCATCGACTATCATTAACTATCATCGACTATCATCGACTATCATCGACTATCATTAACTATCATCGACTATCATCGACTATCATCAACTATCATCGACTATCATTAACTATCATCGACTATCATCGACTATCATCGACTATCATGAACTATCATCGACTATCATTAACTATCATCGACTATCATCGACTATCATCGACTATCATCGACTATCATCGACTATCATTAACTATCATCGACTATCATCGACTATCATCGACTATCATCGACTATCATCGACTATCATCGACTATCATCGACTATCATCGACTATCATCGACTATCATCGACTATCATGCACTTTGAACATGTTCAAAAAGTTCATGATAGTAGATGATAGTTGATGATAGTTTTTCTTCGTTTGATCGGGTGCGTGATAGTTGATGATAGTCGATGATAGTTGGTGATAGTTCAACTATCATCGACTATCATCGACTATCATGCACCGTTTGATCTCGCCTTTAATGATAGTCGATGATAGTTAATGATAGTCGACGATAGTTAATGATAGTCGACGATAGTTAATGATAGTCGACGATAGTTAATGATAGTCGATGATAGTCGATGATAGTTAATGATAGTTAATGATAGTCGATGATAGTTTGCGATCAAACGTGATCGCGCGTTTCAACTATCATCGACTATCATGCAACTTAATTGTCTCGCGCCACAACTAGAGAGAACGAGTCGATCACTGAGAAGGCGAGAACTTACAACATATATAAAAACAGACCAAAACACAATTATTTTCGGTAAACATGGCAGACGACGACAAACGTTTACGATATTTTCCCTGAAAGAGTGGAAATGACGGTTCACGATTACGCGTGCAACTTGAAATTTGTTTTTGGCGAGCCAAGTTGCAACGGAAATTGTACGTGTGACATGGTGTCTTGCAACCTGCAACAATTATTTTCGCGAGACGCAGTTGCATGCACGAGAAAATGCTACGTGTAACAGCGCCTTTACTCGTACGATCGATTAAAAAAAGTTAAAACCATGCCACAACAAGCTAACAAATTATTTACTCGCTAATATCCCCAATACTCACTTACGGTAGTGAAGTTTGGGGTGTTTACGTAAAACAAGATTATTTTGAAAAATGGGACAATAGTCCGACGGAAAAGGTGTCTAATATTGCTTGTAGAGCTGAATTGGGTAGATTCCCTTTAAATAGTTTTATAGAAAAACTGATTTTCAAGTATTTCAACCATCTGATGAATTTACCTGAAAACTCAGTCGCTAAATTTAAACAAGCCTTTTTAATTTCAAAGTCATTTCATGAACGGAATAAGCCATGTGGCCAGAAGACTCTAAATTTAGAAGACAATCAGAAAATAATGAAAAACGAATATTTACGTGTATGGAGCTGATTAAATTCAACAAAATACAAAAAGCCTTGAGATTTATCCAAACGTTATATATTATACATCAAATTAAAATTTATATCTAAGTGTTTCCAGCTGAGAGATTTGAATGAACCGTCCAGAATCACCTGTTTTCGGCGGCGTTGTCCTTTTGCAGGGCGGCGGAATGATGAATAGTGGAGGGGAATTGATTGGAGAAACAATGAACCACAGTTCCGCGTACGTGATTTAATTTCTTTTGTTTCTCTAATTAATTTATTTGATAAACGTGGTACACGGTGGTACACGTCTGGTACACGGTGGTACACGGTGGTACAAATCTGGTACACGGTGTGGCTACACGGTGGTACACGGTGGTACACGTCTGGTACACGGTGGTACAAATCTGGTACACGGTGTGGCTACACGGTGGTACACGGTGGTACACGGTGGTACACGGTGGTACACGGTGGTACAAATCTGGTACACGGTGCAGTACACGGTGTTACACGGTGGTACACGTCTGGTACACGACACGTCTGCATGGTACACGGTGGTAAGCGTCTGGTACACGGTGCTACACGGCAGGGTAAACGTCTTATATACTGCTACCGAGGTCTATTAGCGATATAACAACCCGAGGCGAGGCCGGATTTTTTGGTATTTATTTTGTTTGAGAGACTGCATGTTCACTGGTGCTGCTATAACTACATGTACTAACATCATTCACATTGATATTCTCCGGGATTTTCATTGGTCGAGAGACGACTGCGTCGCTGCAGATAACTTCCAACGAATAATGCTTTCGTTCACCTCGACATTTTTTCCAGAGTTGTACCTATAGGTGAGAGAAAATAATGTGAATGATAAAACAATTATGGAACTCGGTCTTTGCAAGATATCGTGATTTTGTCAGTGTCTCGCAGAGCAATTATTTGACGCTTCTGCCTTCAGCATCGGCAAATGATTATTCTGCTCGCCAACAAATCACGATATTTTACTGCAAGGGGTGCATGCACAATTTGACGAGCGGCGAACGCGAGAGCTGGTAGGGGGTGCGGGGGCATGCTCCCCGAATCTGAAATAGCATTTCCTGCCTTCTGAGAGTAGTTTCCAGGAAGTTTACACTGAGTCAGCTGTTAAGATTTGGTCTTAGATTTCATTTTTTAAGAATATTTTTATGCTTCTTATAATATATATATTTTAAGGATTTTAAAATTGTACGCAGGTGCGTACGTGCGCATATGCACGCTACGCCCCTAGCCTGCGTAGCAAGCGTTTTTTAGGCCGCGCGGAAGGGTTAAAAAACGAAAACTCTTCCGCGCGGCCTAAAAAACGCTTGCTACGCAGCCTACTACGCCCCTGGCTCCGTAACAATAACGGTTGCACGAAAGGTGAATAGCGCTATCCAAATCCAACTGTAAAACTGATGCAGTTATCCAATAAATGTTATCCGTTGGATAAGAGTTATCCTTCACCTTTCGTGCGGCCATATATCTCAGTTCTTACGTCATCCATGGTGACGTACACATGGCGGTCACGACAGACAGCGACAACAAGACCGCGAAAGACACGTTTTCAGGAAATCCCTTGTTTACAATCATGAATACAAATAGCCTGCTAGGTTACTGGCTAGACTATGGGGAGGGAGGGTTACTCGCTGCATGAAATCATTTTACCATCCGTACAGTTTGCTTCATTGTCGCCAAAAAACTGTTTTTCTATAAACTAATCCTATGGGGGTAGGGGTGGGGGTAGGGGAAGAGAAAGTGAGACGTCACAAGCCAACTATTCTTATGAATGATATCCAATCACAATGGATGACTGTAGTCACGTGGTCAGAGGGTATATAAAGGAGTGAGCGTCGCCGTCAGATGAGATGATTAGTCCATTTTAAAAATGGCGTTGGTTTAGTGAAAATGTGAGCTCTTTGTTTTCGTGATGCTTTGCACGAAATTAAAACCAACATGACGGACGAAGTTCAGGAGTCTACCTTTATTCCACCACCAGAGGCTCCAGTTTTTGAGCCAACGGAAGAGGAATTCCAAGACCCGTTAGCTTATATCGCAAAGATAAGACCTTATGCCGAGAAAACTGGTATTTGTAAGATACGACCACCCCAGGTACACACTCTTTCTCCTTATATTTGTCGCTCTTAAAATGATAAATTAAGTCCTTGTTATTTCATGTTCTACAAGAATGTTTCTTGATTGTGTCGTCTCCAGGAATGGACGCCACCATTTGCTGTAGACGTTGAGAATTTTACTTTTACACCAAGAATTCAACGTCTCAATGAACTTGAGGTAAAGTTTTTTTAAAGAACACTCAAATTTTGTCATTGTTCTGTTATCGAAATTCTACGATATGGTTATCTGTTTTGGGCTTTATTCTATGAATGCCACTATGATGAGAGTATGTTGTTTGTAAGCGAGGGAATGACTGGCAGCATGGCTCGACAAGAAAACACATGCATGCTGCTGTCTTTTCTTCACGAAAATGTGTTTCTGACTTTCTCTTCAGGCAAGAACCAGGGTGAAGTTGAATTTTCTCGATGCTTTAGCAAAGTTTTGGGAATTACAGGTAAAAGCTGTGAATATCAGAGTGGTGGAAAGATCTGTTTTGAATGAAGTTCCACTTTTGGTTCATACAAAACAGGGCGGCCATCTTTCTTATCTCATTTACAATTTTCCTTCCTTTTCAAGATTTTCTTTTCACTTTCCTTCTTTTCAATTGCATAGGGAACAGTATTCAAAATCCCTCAAGTAGAGAGGAAAAGTCTCGACCTTTTCAGATTGTACAAGGTAAGATAACACGCAGTACTGTAGTGTAGATACTTCGTCGATCAAACTTCCTGGCAAAGTGTAGTTATTGTAGTCATTGTAGAGTGTTTATTAGCATGCTTGTCTAGGTATTGTTGGTGATCACATTAGCTATTATTTGGACTTGATAAGTGAGTGCAAACGTTCTCCTCTAACATCACCAATAGGCAATACCAAAATACTTGCATTTTAACGCGATTATATTGTACCAATGCTGAATGCTAGAAAGAAATGCCTTACTGATTCCCTATTTACTTTTAGTACAAACCAACTAGATGTAGCATACTATCACGAATCCTGCAATCTGATTGGCTGGCATACTCACTATCTATTGCATGATATATAGTGATTAGCGAAAAAGCCGGAGTTTTGAACAAAAACAAAGCGAAAAATCAATAAATTTGGTATAAATTCAAATGTAGTATGCTAGTTGGTTTCTACTAAAACTAGATGCTTTAATAAGCATTCACTCGTGCCCTGGTGCGATTGAGCACTGGGATGCATTGTAGCATGAAAGATTTGTGTTCACAGTTTTTTCACTTGCATTTGATATTCCATAAGATTTTGATATGATTTTTTCAGATTTTTCAGATATGATTTTGAGTCCGCGGAACGACCTGGTCCGAAAACGCTTGACATCTTTTAGAGTAGGTCTACCGCTAACGGCGTGTGCATTTGTATGTGAGATAAGTGTATTAGACATTCTTCCTTCAAATCGTTTTTCTCACGATCACAAGATGACATAACCTTCTCCGAACAAGGTTTGTGAAGAAAGAGGTCGGCTGTCGATAAAACCTCATAGATCAGCTTTTAGTGGTCTCGTTCCCAATCCCACTCGATTGCAGATTGTGCTTAGTCATCATAGGTGTATTCACTGCTTTTAAAAACATTTCTCTATGTTTAGATCTGAGATAACGATTATAGTTATCAACTCAGTGTTTGGTTACTTGTTCGGTGACTCGGCACTCGACAACATAATAGCGGCCAGCTACTTTACGTGAGTTTTAATTTGACAGCTGAACTTGCCCCTTGACCTCCGGTGCTTCCTGATTGGTTTGTGATTTGTAATCTCTCTTGTGGTCAGACTTCTTGTCTCCTTCCATTTTGCAACTCCCACTAACAAAAAAAAAGACGGTCTCCAATCTTAGACTCGTGCCCCGGTCTTAGGCCTGGGCACGAGTAACAATTAGACTACTCGTTCTCGTTTTCTATGACTATCGACTATCGACTCATGGAAAACTTGAACTTGTAGTCTAATTGTTAAATAATGTTTGGAAATGACTTAACCCATTCGCTCCTGAGCTATTTTGCGTTTTTTAGCGATTTTCTGGACCTAATCACGTCGTAGGAAATTTCGATTCCATATAAGGGGTTTCCATGGAAATCTTGACAGTTCTGAAAGCCCACGGGCTCAGGTTCTGACGTAATCTTTCTCTTGTCGTGAATCTCCGCGAGGAACAGCATCTCGTAGCTACTAGGAGCGGTCAATTTTGCATTTTTAGAGTGTTTATAGCCATTATTCACCACAGAAGCCCCCAGGACAGCATCATTAAGCTTGACTGGTGTGGTAGAGACCGTTCTCCTGGAAGAACTCGGGAGTTTAGATACGAATTCACGAACAGATTTCGACTTTGCCGTTTGGAAATTCAAAATGGCGGACTCAATTGTGAAATCGTCTCTCTGGTCTTTCTGTGGTGGATTCCAGGACCTACAAAGGCATTTTTGGCGACTTTGGACTTGTAAAGAATGCAACCGGTGCAATATTTTGCCTGTAGGACCGAGTGGCTCGACACTCTATATATTCTTAAAAGAGGGATTTTCGGGGGAGATCTATGCCGAAATTCCCGGATGTTTCCCGGCATCCTTTTCGGGCGTGCAGAAGGAAAACACGTGTTAGCGAAAGTGGTCCTAAGGAAATGGCTATTGTTCGGCGAGTTAAGGAAAAGAGAGGGCAAAATTCACGACTATATCAAGAAGAGAGATGGAAGTTTGCTGAGAAAGTGGCGTTTTGTTTCGTAAGGATGTATTTTGGAAGAAAATCCAAGTCAAATGTCGGTCATTTTCGAGGTGTAAAATTGCGTCAAAAACACGCATTTTTGATTTTTATGGCAAACAAATTGAACTAATGCCCAGAAATCGGACCTGTAAGTCAGTTTACTTGAGGTTAAAATATGAAGAGTTATCTAGTTGTCACTAATAACTGGCCATGAGATCGATGTTACGAAAATTCAGAAAGTTAGAATTTTTCAAAGCACTATCGATGTTTACGGCCGGTTTCGGCCGGTGTAGGAGCGAATGGGTTAAAGTGCTACTTGGACGAAAATCGATCGAAATTTAATTTAACTGAAACTTCATTGAATAATTCTTCAAGGGTCTAATAATAACTAGTTAAAATCTTTTTTCGATATTCCAGAGGGAAGTACTATATTTTTATGAATCTTTAGAGGTGTCAGTGACGTCATCTACTCAACCCAACATCCAGCTCCATACATTTCTTTGTATTTTGTGAGTCAAAATATCTCAATGTTTTGTTCAGATAACAGCTCTGCATTGAACAAAACTGATCAGACAATCAATCCTAAGCACAAATAATGTAAGAAAACTCCTTCACCCAAACTTTTAGCTTCATAGAAATAAAATAATTCAAGAAACTAAACACAAAGAAATGTATGGAGCGAAGCTATGTTGATTGTTAGGGTTGAGTAGATGACCTCACTGACACTTCTAAAGATTCATAAAAATGTAATACTTCCCATAGGAATTTTGAGAAAACGCATTAACCAGTAATTGTATGGCTCTTTGAGATTATTTCAGTGAAGTTTCAGCTAAATTAAATTTCTTCCGATTTTCGTCCAAGTAGCACTTTAAGGTAATTCCCTTGTTTTGCATTGTGCACGCTCTACTGTGCACGATTCTGAAGCTCGCGCAAGCTCGCGCACATTGGAGACCATTGGAAATCGTTCAATATTTCAAGTGTAACTGAAGTTTTCTCAAAATTAATCGAAAACGAGCACGATGACCACCATTTTTTATTCAATAACTTTCATCACACTATAGTTCTCTAGTATATAGCAAAGTATAAAAAAAAGTTAGGATTTCAAACATAAAAAAAATTGAATGAAAGCATACGGAGTATCGATTTTTAGACCCTCTCGGTGGTTCGAACATCTGGGTTCTATTTTTCGACAACTATGCAAAATTCGAGCATTTTCTTACTATCAGACGGTAGGCTAGAGATACAAAAGCTATAGCAAACACATTATTTATTATTAATAGTTTGTCTTTTAAGTTGTGGAAACTTATTTACCCGATCCCGATGTCAACGCGAGACTCGACTGAAAGACCTAAAATACCATAATTTCAAAGCAGTGTAGCGCAAAAATGAGCACGGTGACCCCCTCTTTTTATTGCATTTTTTGAAACTCCATACCGTAATGTATCACCATGCCAAGTTATAGAAAATTCTAAGGATTTGCTTCTTTTTCAAGGGAATCACCTTAAGCATGCAGCAGCATAGTCATTATTGAAAATCCACACAAAATCCTTACAATACATTATCAATCATGTTTATACCAAAATATGTCAGCTTTACAAAATACTCACAGCCACTCAGTGCTAGTAAACTATCCACTAGTAAATATTACAACCCTTCAGTATATCCAGTCATAGAATAAGCGATATTTATCATATGACCCGTATTTGCTGACTTGTGTGCTCTTAAAGTGTATATATGGCCCAATTTTTTTATTTTGGAAATCGATTCTTTATGAAGTAAATATTGGGGTGGTGTAGTAGTTTCCTGGCCTGGGCTTCGCACGTGTGAGTTACATAGGTTTGAATTCTCAATATGCAAATCAGATGACGTAAATTCAGTCATCATTTATTATACAAAAACGCCTTTGTGCAAATTACTGACATTTCTAAACTTGCGATATCTTTCCACAGTTTATAGAAACAGTTTTATGAACTTTTTTCCTATTTGAGAAAAAAAGCACTATTAGAAAAAATATAATTTAGTTATGACAAATTCCCTAATTGACGTCACCAAATTAGCATATTGAGATTTCAAACCTCTATAACTCACAAATGCGAATCCCAAACCAAGAAACTACTACACCACCCCATTATTTACTTCATAAAGAATCGATTTCCAAAATATTTTTTTTGGCCATATATATACACTTTAATGAAACCGTCGGAAAGAGTCATGGGGCTTATTGACTGAGTTAGTGTTGAGCCGGACAGGAATACATTTGGCTCCTGGTCATTCAGCATGGACCTCAAGCCAAATATTTTCCCATCTGGCCTTCCCACTCAGTCAATAAGTACATAATACTTACTGGTTACACTGTATGTCATACAGGCAAATAGAGCAAACAAAAACAACAAAGCCAATCATAATAATTTATTGATTTTTATGATATAAACTATGTGTACATTGTACCTCCCAAGAACACGCAATTTGATTGGTTGCTGAGCATGCATTATTACGCTAAAGATGCATGGAGCTGGAGGAGCAAAAAAAAAACACAAACAACAGCTTCAGTTGCATTTGAAGAGCTCAGAAGTGCATCATTAGTTAAATAGACCATAGAAAGCCATCTTCTATTTATTTTATTATATAAAAAGTCGAAAATTATGGAGCAGTTCACTGAAAAAGATCATAATTCTGAAGAAAACAATGGCGAGATGATGGCATCAGTAGTGCACACACTTCAACTAAAATATTCATTCAAAAACACAACAGAATCCTCAACTTTCTTGCCATTTAGCCAATAGAAAATGGCTTCTACTCTAAATTTTATATTATATTATTATAAAACAAATAGAAGATGACTGTGCACGTCGGGCCAAAAAGGCCCCGAAATCGGCACCAGTCATTCAACTTCTACAGTTTTAATCCAATCAAAATGAAACTTGGCAACTTGACAGTACATGGCAAGGCAACAAATCGTATCTTTTTTGTTTTTCAATT
The DNA here is from genome assembly GCA_033675265.1 of Actinostola sp. cb2023. Classification (NCBI taxonomy): domain Eukaryota; kingdom Metazoa; phylum Cnidaria; class Anthozoa; order Actiniaria; family Actinostolidae; genus Actinostola; species Actinostola sp. cb2023. The sequence continues at coordinate 378,832 of JAUJYZ010000167.1, read as the reverse complement.
TTAATGATTTTTGGCGGGAAAATGACGTCATGAACAAACCCACAAATTTTGAAATTCACAAATATACTAATTTGATCATCGCATTCGAAAGAACATGTAAAATGAGAGATATAACCGCAACAATATATCAGTTATTGCTATTCTATCTAAAGATATGAATTTTTGAAATTTCAAAAATCCGCCATTTTGTGCTATTTTTAGTAACAAAATGGCGGAAATTGAAATTTCAAAAATTCATATCTTTGGATAGAAAAACGATAACTAAGATATTATTTCGGTATTATCTCTCATTTTACATGTTCCTTCGAATGCGATGATCAAATTAGTATATTTGTGAATTTCAAAATTTGTGGGTTTGTTCATGACGTCATTTTCCCGCCAAAAATCATTAAAATTGAAAAACAAAAAAGATACGATTTGTTACCTTGCCATGTACTGTCAAGTTGCCAAGTTTCGTTTTGATTGGATTAAAACTGTAGAAGTTGAATGACTGGTGCCGATTTCGGGGCCTTTTTGGCCCGACGTGGTGCTTCTATGCAAAATTATTATATAGTCAAGTCAATCCGTGTGCTCTGATTGGCTGTAAACTGTGCTTTATCAGAGAACGGAGCACGGTTTGATGACACTACATGTACATGTATTTTTCAGCTTTAGTAATAAAGCATGCAGGAAGTGTCAAGAGCACTCAAGAAGTAGGGAGAAACACTCGTCTACGGCTCGTGTTTCTCCCTACACTGCTTTTGTGTTCTCGTCACTTCCTGCGTGCTTTATTACTGAATAGAGCATGGTTGAAGCTGTTATATTTGTTAAATAATGCACTTCTGAGGTCTTGAAAAACTGCTGAATGCACTTGTGTTCCGCTTGTGCATCCACTAGCAGCTTCCAAGACCTTAGCGTGCATTATTTTTGTATAGAAGCATGGAGAGTCATCTTCAATTAGTTCAATATAGTGCAAATGTCAAACATTTTTCAGATGTGCTTTACAACTATAAAATACATACAATATATCATGGAAACTTACAACTATTTCAATAATTTGAACAGTCCTACAGTTCTGTCCTAGGCAGTCTGTATTCAATAGAACATAATTATTGGTTATTCCATGGTTTTCTATGGAATACAAGCTATTATTATTCGACTGTGACGTAAATTTACCATGAAAGGGCACAAAATCCTCCAAATATCCGAGCGTATTACCCACTGTAGGTTGTCGTATTACCCAGCTTGTAACCCGGTAAAACCGGTTTTGAACACAGCATATTTTGTACCAGTTTTGGTTTTCATTGCAAAAAGAAAAAACACTATACAACGACAGAAAAGTATTTCTAAAGGGAATAGGGAAACAAACAACTACTTTTTAATGATATCTGTATAGAAAATATGAAGAAAATCCAATCTTTTTGGTGAAAAAAGCCAACGAAAAATCTCTCGAGCGCGCGCTCGATGGCGTATCGATTGTGTGATAGCGCGCGCATTTCACAAACAAATCACAAAAACAGCTTTTGTACGCTAACAAATAAGCAAAGAAAAGGACGTTTTTGAGGGGGTTTATTTTGTTGTCGCATAATAAACAATTTATTACAGTTAGAGTTGTGTAATACGGCTGGACATTTTTACTCGTCTATTTGTATTTTGTCTCGCCTACGGCTCGTCAAAATACGGCAAGACTCGTAAAAATATCCAGCCGTATTACACAACTCTAACTGTAATAACCTCTATATATTTCACGAAAAAATTATATTATTTGGTATACAACGAGCCTTTAGGCGAGTTGTATACTAAAATAATATAATTTTTGAGTGAAATTTCTGCCCGTATTCCATAGAAAACCATGGAATAACCATGTATTATCCTATACATATTACATCAACAATTAAAACTGTCAAGTTGTTCCTACTTAGCTTTTCAAGTTTCGTTTCACAGTTCCTGAGAAATAAATGCTATGAATTTCGAATTCGTCGTGTCAACTGTTGTTTTCTAACGCTTCTGAGAGTGAAGGAAAATTTGAATTCTTTCTCGAACTTGAAGCCATGTTTATAACGCTTTGAATCGTTGAATGAGTTTGGATTTCGAAATTAAAAACAATTTTTATGCAAAGATTGGCAAATGTAGCAACACGATGCGAGCGCGTCCAGTGGAAGAAAAAAGCGGGAAAAATTTACAACATTTTGATTGGCTAATACAAACTATGAAATACCGCTCTGTATTTCATAGAAATGGTGAGCTCTGATTGGCTGAGATGTAATATGTATAGGATAATCAAATGTATTAGTGCCAATTGGCGCTGGATCGCACAGACTCACATTAATACAGTTTAAGTCACATTATCATGTCACATGATCAGTTATCACCAATGAGAGTGAAGGAACATTTATTGTTGAATTATCCTAGTAGTTCTTTACTCCTAAAATATCCAACCCTTATTTTATCCAAAATGAATTCCTTTTACAAATCCTTGATTGAAAAAAAACCCAGGCTAATTTAAAATCAACCTGAAATATAATAATAATAATAATAAAAGATTTCTGTGAGTTCAATGGCGCTATTACAATAAAAGGAATATAAAATATAATGTGTCTTAACTTCCTGTGGAGATTTTTGTTGTTATTGATAGTATTCTTTTGTATATTATAGACTGTACACGAAGAAGGAGGATTTGAACATGTTACCAGAAAAAAGAAATGGACAAATATAGCAAGAAAGGTATAATGTTATGTAGTATAAGGTTTAAAGGTTGAAAGCATTTTTTATTCTAAATAGTATGATATATATAGAGAGATTATAGAATTTGTTTTCTTTCTCATACTTAGTTTTTAGACTTTTGAATTGTATATATATATGTAAAGCGCATTTGGGCAATTCTGGAGAGTGCGCTATATAAATAATATATTATTATTATTATTATATTATTATTATGAAATAGTATAGGGTCATTCCACAGTAATCCTCCGTTGCGGAGAAGACAAATTAGAATCATTTATTTAGTATACAAAGAAATACAAATTATCAATCACATTGTTTTTGCTCTGGTGTGACAGACACTTAGGTCTAGCAAAACCAATGTTATAATCGACCATGAATTATTAGTCGGAAGCACAAGAAATTAAAATATGACTTGCGGAGAAGACACTAAAATACCTGTTTTACAAACCACAGTTTTCAAGTTCAAATTTCTGTGAATATTTAAGGTTTTTGCATTGTCTTAGTATTTCATGTGGAAGATTACTTGTTCTAGTTAACATGAACAACAACAGTTTTCAGCTCTAAGTATTTGAATGTTATTACAATCAATTAATGTTTACTAATCTTGTAACCGTTGCGGAGAAGACAAAAAATGACATTCTTTAACACAACAAAACTCGGTTTATTAGATTTAATAAAATAAAATAATTAATTATCAATGTACAGTATTTATCTTCTACATGTACATTTTAGTTTTTGTTATTTCTGAAGATTTTTCTTGTTTTCCTGAATGTCTTCTCCACAAGAGAATGGTCTTCTCCCCAATAAAATTGTCTTCTGACAGATTCCACATTGACTCCAGTCAGATTCCACATTGACTTCAGTCAGATTCCACATTGACTCCAGTCAGATTCCACATTGACTTCAGTCAGATTCCACATTGACTTCAGTCAGATTCCACATTGACTCCAGTCAGATTCCACATTGACTTCAGTCAGATTCCACATTGACTCCAGTCAGATTCCACATTGACTCTAGTCAGATTCCACATTGACTCTAGTTGGATTCCACATTGACTCTAGTTGGATTCCACATTGACTCTAGTTGGATTCCACATTGACTCTAGTTGGATTCCACATTGACTGTAGTTGTATTCCACATTGACTACAGTTGGATTCCATATTGACTCCAGTTGGATTCCACATTGACTTCAGTTAGATTCCACATTGACTCCAGTCAGATTCCACATTGACTTCAGTCAGATTCCACATTGACTTCAGTCAGATTCCACATTGACTCCAGTCAGATTCCACATTGACTCCAGTCAGATTCCACATTGACTCTAGTTGGATTCCACATTGACTCTAGTTGGATTCCACATTGACTCTAGTTGGATTCCACATTGACTCTAGTTGGATTCCACATTGACTCTAGTTGGATTCCACATTGACTCTAGTTGAATTCCATATTGACTCTAGTTGGATTCCACATTGACTCTAGTTGGATTCCACATTGACTCTAGTTGGATTCCATATTGACTCCAGTTGGATTCCATATTGACTCCAGTTGGATTCCACATTGACTCTAGTTGGATTCCACATTGACTCTAGTTGGATTCCACATTGACTCTAGTTGGATTCCATATTGACTCCAGTTGGATTCCATATTGACTCTAGTTGGATTCCATATTGACTCTAGTTGGATTCCACATTGACTCTAGTTGGATTCCACATTGACTCTAGTTGGATTCCACATTGACTCTAGTTGGATTCCATATTGACTCTAGTTGGATTCCACATTGATTCTAGTTGGATTCCATATTGACTCTAGTTGGATTCCATATTGACTCCAGTTGGATTCCATATTGACTCTAGTTGGATTCCACATTGAATCTACATGTAGTTGGATTCCACATTGACTCTAGTTGGATTCCACATTGACTCTAGTTGGATTCCATATTGACTCTAGTTGGATTCCATATTGACTCTAGTTGGATTCCATATTGACTCTAGTTGGATTCCACATTGACTCTAGTTGGAATCCATATTGACTCCAGTTGGATTCCATATTGATTTCACGCATAATGATGTTAACAAACTTCTAAGCAGTACTGTAAATGCTAGTCTGGTTTTGCCCTGGTAATTACTGTATGGTTAATGTACTACATGTACCCATTCTCATCCCCAGACCCTTCTCAGCTTTGTAGCGAAAAATTGAAGGCTCTGGTAAGAGATAAACTGGAAGACCCAGATTCTAGGTCGTCAGATATGCGCATGCTCAATATTTTCTAACTTCCGGTGACAGAATTGATCAGAATTGTCGGACTTCAGCAAAGTACGATGCTCTAAAAACCAACTTACAATGTAATCTACATTTCAGTTTAAAAGAAAAACAGATATCAGCGGCATACATAGTATGAAGAATTTCGAGTTCATTCTACAGCCAGCAAGTGCATGTATTAACTGAAGTACAGTGAAATGTTCAAAATATAATTTTAATCACGGTAAATATAAAAGCAAAAATATATTTAGCTAGATCTTCCGACGCTTGTGCTGGATATCTCCTCTACAACCATTCCAATTGCAAATAAAGCATTTAATACACAAATAAAGCATTTATTCACTCAACGAACAAGAACAGACTGATCAGACACCGACGGCAAAAAGTGCTTGTTTTGAATAATAATTAGGTTCGTTTTTTACCTTTCACATCACTGAAACTCTACAACGAGTTTGACGAACATAAACAAAGATTGATTTAGTATTCGTCCCACAGGATACGGCAAATCTTTGATCCATCAAAGCTTAACAGTTCATTTCCAAGAGTGGTCTTGGAAATGATCATAATAATTTTGCCACTTAACACTACGATAATGGAGGAGCAGATATCCAAATTGGCAAAAACACGAATCCCATGTGCTGTTAAAGATGACTTAAAAATTACGGAAGACTTGAAAAGTGCCAAAATTTGTATTCTCTTTGCATATTATTGTAGTTGTACATATTTGTCGCTAATTACGCATGGAATTATTTCGACCGATCAAATTGAGGCTCGAGACGTCTCTTACCAGAGCCTTCGATTTTTCGTTAGAAAGCTGAGAAGGGTCTGGGGACGAGAATGTACATGTACCTGTCAAACCTAGTGCTAGAGAACTGCATACATACACCTATTTCAAAAAACGTTGGCATCTGGAATCTGAATCTGTGACTTCAATGGATTATATAACTTTTAAGTTCAAATTTATTCTCGCCTCCGTATCAAATGATCTATCGACTATACTAAGAGTAAGATATGCATTTTGAATATTTAATGAGGTTACAGTGTATGTGCTGTTTTTATTTGTGCTTATAATCCATTACGATCACAGATTCAGATTTCAGATTCAGATTTCAGATGCCAATGTTTTATGAAATAGGTGTATACATAATGCATGTAACATGTAATCAAGAATGAAATGATGTTTTGCTTTAGATGGGTTATGCTCTTGGCAAATCTGCACCAACTTTGCTGAGGATGAATTATGAGAAATACCTGTACCCATATGATATCTTTCTAGTTGGAGCATTCACTGGTGAAGCTGTGGTATGTATTACAATGTGATACTTATGTTATGGAAGACATGGCTGTCATTATAGCCAGGCAATCATGGAGTGAATGACAACCTTGCAGAAGTGAGCGCCCTAGATAAGCTACGTTGCTTCTGGGACAAACGTTAAGTCAAATATGTTTTTAAAAAAACTTGCAGAAGAAGATTAATCCTTTGACTCCTACGGCACCCCAATCCACCCATTCCTTACTGATTGTCTCAAACACAGGTCTACTCACCAATTCATAGCACCTGGCGGAATATCCTTTTGATACCCAATACATCGACAACATTTCTCAACAAAATTATTATTCTTTGAAGCGATTTAAAGCTGTTAATGAGTTTCTGAGAATCACAACTGAAATTTACATGGCAGACTAATGTTCTACATACTGTGGTGACAAGTTTTTATACTTGATGGTATATTGTTTTGAACTGTTCACCACCAGTTTATGGTTATCTTGATAAATGCTCTCTTTTAAGCTGTTTCAAGTATTACTAAACCCTTGTTATCATTATGTAGACCTGTTGTGGTCTCACTTACATGTACTTGGTGTTATATTCAACTTCAATCACATTCAATCACATTCCACAGAAATGACTTTGGATATGATATACAATGTACATGTAAATAAGTTCAATCTTTGATGAACTAATAATGGCTGATGAAAATAGAGACCTTGCGCATAAGGACAGCGAGGTCAGGATGGCAACGTACGGCCATGCGAAGACTGCGGTCACGTCGCCGTCGTGTTTGTAAATGCCTCTTATTAACCGAGCGCGAGGTCCATACGGGAAGCTATGGGCCAAGTTTTTTTGCACGGCCTTATGGCCCAAGCGCGTAACGTGCGGGCCATTAAAAGTGGGGAAAAATGAGGATCCATAACTTCCCGTACGGACTGAGCAAGCGAGGTTAAAAAGTATTTATTATATAGCTTTTTCGTTACTTTTCTGTTTTCAGAGGGCTGTACGGGAAGTTACGGCCCCGCTAATTGACCAATAAGAGTGCACGTCGTATCTGTGCTATATAATAAACAAACATTATGCAATAGTATATATTATTAATATATATATTAATAGTTATAGTATTTTATACAGCCTTTTGCAAAAATTCTGTCGCGACCAAGTATATCAGTATATCAGTATATCACTATATACCCGAAGATTTATACTATCAAATGAATGTGAAAATAACGTTTGTGTGTAGCTTGTATCGTATTCATGGCTCTCCAATCCACGCTTGTACAGTCGACCATCTTGAAATGCTTGTACGGGTAGCGTGCGTGCGGAACTCACGCGGGTATATAGTGATATACTGATATACTTGGTCGCGACAGAATTTTTGCAAAAGGCTGTATTTATATTTATATATTAATTAGGGCTCCCATTGATAGCAGTATGTTTTGTTACTGAAGGGAATACCCTGTTTAAATAAAGGTTTTCATTCATTCATTCAATTACCAACAATATGTCAAAATGGTTTTTTAAAACTTTTTGTGGAAAATGAGCTTCAGAGAGACAAGAGAAGCTCTTTTTCTCTCCCACGACCTTGAACTAATCGAAGTCAAAGAACTCCTGCTGCTCTTAGAGATGAATACATCCAAGAACCTTGATATTCCATATTGGATATACAGTAAATTTGACTTAGATTCCTTGTCAGACGACGAGTGCAGGAGTGAATTTCGCTTCAACAAACACGACCTCTACTCTCTTCTTGATGTATTGGATCTACCAGACAAGATAACTTGCCCAAATTGCCTTTTTGTTTATAATGACGAATGGCGATGTTGTTACAACGTTTTGTGTATATTTGGTGGCGAGATTTGGTAGAGCTGTACCGGTACCTCAAATAAGTATGGATGTAAGCCAAATGACAGATTTAATCTTTGACAGCTACAATCACTTGTTAAAGGGGGACTCTGACGGAAATTGTTCGAAATTTAATTTAGCTGAAACTTCATTGAATAATTCTTCAAGGGTCTAATAATAACTAGTTAAAATCTTTTTCGATATTCCAGAGGGAAGTACTATATTTTCATGAATCTTTAGAGGAGTCAGTGACGTCATCTACTCAACCCAACATTCAGCTCCATACATTTCTTTGTAGTTTTGTGATGAAAATATCTCAATGTTTTGTTCAGATAACAGCTCTGCATTGAACAAAACTGGTCAGACAATCAATCCTAAGCACAAATAATGTAAGAAAACTCCTTCACCCAAACTTTTGGCTTCAAAGAAATAAAATAATTCAAGAAACTAAACACAAAGAAACGTATGGAGCGAAGCTGTGTTGATTGTTTGGGTTGAGTAGATGACCTCACTGACACTTCTAAAGATTCATAAAAATGTAATACTTTCCATAGGAATTTTGAGAAAACGCATTAACCAGTAATTATATGGCTCTTTGAGATTATTTCAGTGAAGTTTCAGCTAAATTAAATTTCGAACGATTTTTGTCAGAGTCCCCCTTTAACAGACCTTAATCAGGCTTGGCTAGCTCCAGCATGACTTGCAGAATATGTACATGTAGATGCAGTTCACCAAAAGGGAGCTGCTCTTGACTACTGCTGGGGGTTTATCGATGGCACAGTACGACCAGTGTGCAGACCTGGAATACATCAGTGAGTACTCTATAATGGGCACAAACGAGTCCACTCTATAAAGTTTCAAAGTGTTGTGGCTCCTAATGGACTAATTGGTAATCTATTTGGACCAGTTGAGGGGAAAAGACAAGGTAGTGGGATGCTGGCTGCATCAGGGCTGCTCCCACGACTAGAAGCACACTGTATTTCACCAGCTGGACAGCCACTCTGCATCTATGGGGACCCAGCATACCTGTAAAGGGTCCACCTTCAGGGCCCTTTCAAAGGAGCTGCATTGACACCAATGGAACAAGCATTCAACCAGTCAATGAGCAAAGTGAGGGTTTCTGTTGAGTTCTTGTATATATGGATCAAGCACTTCCACTTTTTGGGGGGTTGACCCTCCATCCATTGAAAATTATTTTATTTAATATGTCAGAGTTAACAACCCATGGAAATAATATATGAAAAAAAAATAATTGGACCAAGGTAAACAAAACAATGCCAAAGGATTCTACTGATAATAAGTAAATGCTTGTTTCATTGACCTTGAATTTATTTTGGGAATAAACCGAGCTTAAACTCAACTCAACATACACGCAAACTACATGTAGCTATAGATGAACTTCGAAAATTTGACTGTAATAGGAAAAGCACTGTTAATCCGAAATGGATAGTGAACATGTCTAGTAAGAACCTTAGCGAGAATGAAATGTCTGTTCTATCTAAAGGACTACACTTTGCACCTGCCCCTCGCAAGATTCCTGTGGAAAAATTCGTAATTGAAACTGAGTCGTCGATTTCTGGTTTAAATCCTATAGCTAAATCAGATATACACGTAAGAAATTAAGTCACCAACATCCTTGCAAGTGCGAAATTGTCTGCCAATAACTTAACAAAACATGAAAAAAGTGCAATAAGAACCTTACATGATGACAAAGATATTATCATCCTCAAAGCTGATAAGGGTAATGCCACAGTAGTCCTGGACCGTACAGAGTATGATAATGAGATCGAAAATATGCTGAATGACACAAAGACCTATAAAATACTACCAAGGGATCCAGCAAAGTCTTGCGAAACAAAGCTGAAAGCCATGCTTTCCAAAATGAAAGATAAGCTCCAAGACAGCACCTACAGATCACTCTGTACCACGGATGCTGTAACACCAAGACTTTATGGAGTTCCTAAGATCCATAAAGTAGGCACTTCGTTGAGACCTATTATCAGTTACATTGGTTCAACTACTTATCAGCTCTCGAAACACCTTGTAACCATTCTCTCCCCATTGGTTGGTAATACGGAACAACATTTACACAACAGTAAAGAGTGGACAAACATAGCACAGACATGTGTGCATATATAAACAAAGACCACACATTGTTTGCAAGACCTAGTCTTTTTGTTTGTCTAATAATTATTACAATTTAGAAAATACTTTGTTGTGAAAATAAATTCGGTAAACTTGCTGGTACCAATAATAAAAGTTCTTGATACCAGTACATGTACCTACTGTATTTTAAGCTTTTCAATAACACTAGTTGCTGGTACCAATAATAAATGTTCTTGATACCAGTACATGTACCTACTGTATTTTAAGCTTTTCAATAACACTAGTTGCTGGTACCAATAATAAAAGTTCTTGATACCAGTACATGTACCTACTGTATTTTAAGCTTTTCAATAACACTAGTTGCTGGTACCAATAATAAAAGTTCTTGATACCAGTACATGTACCTACTGTATTTTAAGCTTTTCAATAACACTAGTTGCTGGTACCAATAATAAAAGTTCTTGATACCAGTACATGTACCTACTGTATTTTAAGCTTTTCAATAACACTAGTTGCTGTTGCAACATATGCTGGAACATTTTCTTCTGCATTTCTTGCTCTTTTTTCTTAATCTCTACCTCTTCTTGTCTTATATAGAAGGCCTGCTCTGAGGTATACAAGTGTTTCACTCCCACTTGATCTCTTTCTTTGGGGTATTATCTCCACCATCATCATTGTTGCTTTTCCTAATATTTCCTTGAGTCCTAACAACACAGTACACATTGTGCGGGGGCAGGTCCAAGCCCACAACTCACTTTATTCCATCAAATAAATTAAACTTACATCACGCAAGCAAGGACCACAATGGCCTCACTGTGACACTTCACAACATAGATACCCTAATTTACATAACTCGCTCCAGGACCTCTCGTCCATGTAGGAAATCATTTCCATCTCCATTACCAACTCTCTACAATCATTGTCCATTACAAGAGAAATATATTTCTTTGTCTCGCTGAGCTTTTCCCCAGACCTTTTTAACGAGGTATAAAATACAGGCCATATTTTTTTGTTAGTACCGGTCGCAAATCTGCAATTGAGTGGGACTGGGAACTAGACCATGAGGAGAAATCCAAAATGGCATCGCAAGACACGATGGAAGGCTCTTCATGTGGAATTTTTCGAGGGAAATCTCGCACTCTTCACTCGTCAGAGTTTTCAGTGTGTTGTCAAAGACGAGAAGATCTTCAAACTTGATATCGTCACCCTTCCATTTCGTGAGGGAGCTGTCAGAAGAACGAAGAGATGGCTTCATTCGCGATCGCTCGATGTCAACATGCCTAATATTGGGGAAGACTGATATTAGCGAACTGAAACAGAGACACATGGAAGCCTTGAAAGCTTTTATCAGCTAAAATTTTATTACTGATTTCGTAAAAACTACAGTTGATTGTCATTCATTTGTGAAATAATTTTGCAAGGAATTCATATCAGTAGCATATACACTATATGTATTGAAATGTAATTTAGATTGATTAAAACTGTTCAAGGTTTTAGCACTTTCTGAAATAGTTCCCTAAAATGTAAGTATGTTTTATTTGATTCTGCTAGCACTCTTAACCAGTCGTTTATACAAAGTCTGAGCTGGCGGGTATTACATTATGTTGTCGAGTGCCGGCCCGGGCGATTCCAAATTCTGCATGTTCTACCGAGTCACGCAACAAGTAAAGGCTTTCAAGGCTTCCCTGGGTCTCTGTCAGTTCAGTTCGCGAATATCTTAGGCCGTGTTGACATGAATGTTGACATCGAGCGAAGCGTTCTTCACAGCTCCCTCATGAATGGAAGATAGATAGATAGATGCCTTTATTTACACAGGGTAGCTCAATCAGTATTTACAAAGCTGTAAAAAACTGTTATCAATAGAGGCCCTAGAAGGTGGAGGCCCATAAGTCTGCGCCTTTCATGCTGCAGTGCATCCCATCCCAGTACTCGATCGCACCAGGGTACTAGTGAACGCTCAATGAGTGTCTAGTTCTCATTTCAAGTGCTTTTCCTCTGTCATGTTCTTTCTTGTCACATTTTTCCATGCCATCATGCACTTGAAATGATCTCCCCACGACTCTTTGGGCTTTATAACTGCTCATAGATGGTATATGGTTCTAAAATGTCACTGTGCATGGCTGTTGTGTGACTTCACAAGCACATGTTTTCAAACTACATTGTAGAGCTTAAGCACCAGACGTTTTTGTGAACACGGACAGCGCACGCACTGACAAATGATGTTCGAAACCACCGTTGACATCCGTGACGGTAATCTATGACGTGGAAACAGGTGAAGTGCCATCGTAGATTGCCATCATGGATGTCAACGGTGGTTTCGAACATTATTTGTCAGTGCGCATGCCATTCGTGTTGACAAAAAAAATATTAATGTTGTGTATGTAATTTCCTAATGCCACCCCTGGTAGGGGCAGTCGTGGTTTACTGTTTCTATGCTTAGAAATTAAATCTAATTTCAGCCAACGGTGGATCAAATGAAAAAGGAAGAGAAAGACAAAGATTATTTGCCTGCACTGAGTGCAAATACAAACTATCAGGCATCAAGAAGATCAAGGAGAGGACGTACAGGAGATGATGCAGTGAGTAACTATACCATGTGAAACTATGATGAATGTAAACAATAAAAATAACATTTTCTTGACATAGTATTCCTGTGTTATCATCACATCTTTCTAGACCTCTGATAATAGACTACAACATTAACCCAGAACTGCCTTTTCTTACTAGACCTCTGATAATAGACTACAACATTAACCCAGAATTGCCTTTTCTTACTAGACCTCTGATATAGACTACGGCATTAACCCAGAATTGCATTTTCTTACTAGACCTCTGATATAGACTACGGCATTAACCCAGAACTGCCTTTTCTTACTAGACCTCTGATAATAGACTACAACATTAACCCAGAATTGCCTTTTCTTACTAGACCTCTGATAATAGACTACGACATTAACCCAGAACTGCCTTTTCTTACTAGACCTCTGATAATAGACTACAACATTAACCCAGAACTGCCTTTTCTTACTAGACATCTGATAATAGACTACAACATTAACCCAGAATTGCCTTTTCTTACTAGACCTCTGATATAGACTACGGCATTAACCCAGAACTGCCTTTTCTTACTAGACCTCTGATAATAGACTACAACATTAACCCAGAATTGCCTTTTCTTACTAGACCTCTGATAATAGACTACGACATTAACCCAGAACTGCCTTTTCTTACTAGACCTCTGATAATAGACTACAACATTAACCCAGAATTGCCTTTTCTTACTAGACCTCTGATATAGACTACGGCATTAACCCAGAATTGCCTTTTCTTACTAGACCTCTGATATAGACTACGGCATTAACCCAGAATTGAAAAAGCTACAGTTTATTGCTCCAGGTCCCAAAATGGCAGGTTTGGCAACCACGTCTAAGGAAGGTATGTTTGTTATAAACCCTTTTAATAAATCCTACAATGCATGATTTTCCACGTTTGACGTCAGATATATTCTTTTGAATAGATCTAGAATTGTAAACACACATTGCATTGTGGAATTTTTTTAAAGGGTCTATAATTTTTATATAGAGTGATTTTTCACAATGAGTGAATAAAAATTGTACAAGTGAACTAACTATGAAGTGAGTGCAAACACTAAAACCATGAAACAGTGTTAACTTTAATAAGCCAGTTCACGCTGTCGGCCGCCATTTTGAATTGGGACAAACTCGGAAAAATTTATAGAAATCTGGATCACTTTGACTTGCCGTAACTCAGCTCGATTTCGTTGGATTTTCAAAATTTAAACTTTGATAATCAGCAGGCATGCATATGAGTGGTTGGAGTGAAGATAAGACCAATGTAGGTGTTTTAACTACCTTTTTCGAGTCAATCTTCTTTTCACGAATGGATCTTAAAATTTCGAACTAATTTGCATATTCACGTGTTGAACGTTTTATTTTGAAAACAAAAATCTTTTGTCGGAAATGAATATCGAGTTCAAGTTAAATATTACATAAATTAGCCAATCAGATAATTTAGCTTTGACAGCTTGGGATCAGTGACCTGTGACGGAAAAGTGAGGAAATGCCGCCAGAGGACATTGTGAAAGGTTTTTGCTTGTGATTGTAAAACTACAGAGTTTAGTGAATAAATATTGTGACCTGTTGTGGACATCTAGCTATATCGTTTAGCATTCGCAACATCTGGCGACCACGAAGGGACCTGGTGAAGGTTCCGTGAATAGAAATGGCTGGGAAAGCCAAGATTTAGTTTATAACTTGTGCAGCTATCGAGTAGCTATCGAGTAGCTATCGAGTAGTTTACATACAATTTAGTTTATAACTTGTGCAGCTATCGAGTAGCAAAACAAAGGGAATCGTCAAAGCAGCAAACATGGAGAAAATCAAGCGAAACAAGGATGAGCTGGACGCTCTAACTAAATCTATCGTGACACTAAAGCTGGAGCTAGCGGAGAGCAAGCTGATAGCCGGAGAAACACGAAGAAATTCAGAAATGGGACAAAGAAATCGAAGCGAAACTAGATCAAGCTGACACCGAGATACAAACAATGGCAGCGGCCATCAATGAAATTACAACTAGAGATGAGAACGACAAGATACATAAACAAGAGACTTTAGTCACTCGACAGAGAGAAGAGCAGCTAAAATTTGAGAAAGAGCAATTGGAGTTGAGAGCCAAATACAAAGAAGAACCAGTGAAACAAGTATCTGGCGGAGCGACTGGCGGGAAACCGAGTGTGAAATTGCCCAAACTCGTGATTACGAAATTCGATGGGAAGCTGGAACACTGGCTAAGTTTCTGGGGAAAGTTCGAGGTCGAAATTGACTCTGCAGAAATCTCTTCGGTGACAAAGTTTGCATATCTAAAGGAGCTGGTGGAGCCGAGAGTGGGCCAAGCAATCGATGCCCTACCACTGACCATGGAGGGCTATGAACGAGCTAAAAACATCCTGAAATCGAAATACGGAAAGACGAGTGAGATAATAAACGTGTACGTGGAGAATATAATGGCCCTGCCAGTGATCAACGGTACAAATCCCGGTAAAATCCATCAGTTTTACCAGACACTGAATTTTAATGTTCAGTCTTTGGAAACTCTGGGAAAGACAAGGGAATGCTGGTCTATGGTACGTGGAATTTTAGACAAGTTACCCGGAATTAAAGCGGACTTAGTCAGGGGGCATTCTGATTGGAAGACTTGGGGATTTACCCAATTAGTTAATGCCCTACGTGAGTGGACAGAGATAAATCCTGATGCAAACAAAGGTACGGATAAGCAAGTGCAGTCTCATCGGCAAAGGAGTTTCCAAGCACAAGACTATGCGCCACCACCTCGGGATGTGTTTACTGTAGTGATGCCTCGCACAAGTCTGTGGATTGTACCCAGCTGAAGTCAAGTGATGAGAGGAAGAAGCATCTGAAGGACAATAAACTGTGTTTTAACTGTACGGGGAGCGGCCATCGTGCGGATAAGTGTCGCAGTCGTGGAACCTGCACAAAGTGTAACAGGAAATCAAATCAAAGTGGGGAAGGAACTCCTGCGATGACAGCAACCCAGACAGGTGGTAAGATGTGTCACCCGGTCGTTGTCGTGACGGTGAATGGAGTTAAGTGCAGGGCGCTCTTAGACACGGGTTCAACAAGCACCTACATTTCGGGTTTACTCGTAGATTTGCTGGGGATCAAACCAACAGAGACCGCCACTCGTAGCATCAAGACTATCGTGGGACTGGTGACCAAACGAATTGAAACCTACGACGTAAAGATCAGTGACACTGGGGGCTCATGTGTGCTGCCAGTGTGTGCTACAAAGGTTGACCGGAAGGAACTGTTGAGCCTAGAGAATCCCAATTACCCTGACATCATCAAGAAATACCCCTACTTAGAGGGGGTGTTAATGGAGGATACAGCCACTAAACCACTACTTCCCATTCATGTCATCCTGGGAGTCAATGAGTATACCAAGATAAGGATGTCAGGGTATCAGCGTGCAGGAGAGATGGGAGAACCAGTGGCCGAGCAGACACGGTTTGGCTGGACTATAATGACTACAGGTGCGGAAGCAGAATTGCAGAACTTGTTTCTCACACAGACTGCGGTCGGAGATTATGAGGAGTTATGTCGATTAGATGTGCTTGGAATCCAGGATGTGCACAGTGGGGATCAAGGTGTTGTGCATGATGAGTTTGTTGAGCAACTACAGAGAAGCCCAGAAGGGTGGTACGAAACAGGACTCCCCTGGAAGGGGGATCATCCTCCATTGGCCAACAACAAGGCGGGCAGTCTTAAACGCCTTGACAGTTTAGTGCGGAAACTCAAGCGAGATTGTCTACTCGATGCTTATGACGCAGTTACTCAGGAGTTTTATATCCCGCACAAGCCGATTGTGAAGGAGACTTTTGAGACTACCAAGCTACGTGTTGTCTATGACGCTTCTGCGAGGGGAAGTGCTACTGGGCCATCGCTTAACGACTGCTTGGACATAGGCCCTCCCCTCCAGAACCAGATATGGAAAGTTCTAGTCTGTGCGAGATTTCATGGGATTGTGGTTGCAGGAGACATCAGGAAAGCATTTCTACAAGTGCGTATCCGTAGTGCAGACAGAGATGCTCTCCACATCCACTGGATTGACAAGGAGGACCCAAGCAAGATAAGGCAGTTACAGTTCACTCGAGCTCTGTTCGGATTGGGACCATCCCCCTTTCTTCTAGGGGGAGTCATCCAACAGCACCTTAACGCCACACGCGAGGAACACCCAGACATTGCGAGGGACATTGAGCAAGGACTATATGTTGATGACTTACTACTAGGAGGTCAGACAGTGCAGGACGCACGAGCAGCTAAGGACACTGCTACAGGGATCTTCGGCAAGGCTGGGTTTGAACTGCATAAGTGGAACTCTAATGCCAGAGAACTGGACTAGACCAACAGGGTAGTGACACTGCTGATAGCTATGCAAAACAGCAGCTTCAACTCAAGTCAGGAGAATGCAGGCTCCTGGGCTTGAAATGGGATAAGGACGGTGACACAATTGGAGTAACCTTTCCAAAGGGGCCGGCGACACTGACTAAGAGGGGTATTCTAGGCAAAGTCGCAAAGATGTATGACCCTCTTGGGCTGGTGTCACCGGTCACTTTGCAAGGGAAGCTCATGTATCGTGATGCATGTGAGGAGAAGTGTGGATGGGATGCAGAGCTCCCAGCGGAGCTTGTAACACGTTGGAACAAGTGGGAGACGGGACTTCCCTTACTAGTGAACACTCCCAGAGCTTTAGTGAAGGCTGGGGAGCCTACTGGAACCATCGCGCTCCATGCCTTTGGGGATGCGAGTGGTCGAGGTGTTGCTGCGGCAGTGTATGCAGTTGTTGAGCAGGAATCCGGAGTGCGCCAAGGGCTTGTCGCAGCACGTGCGCGCCTAGCTAAGCAAGGGCTAACCATACCACGGCTAGAACTTGTTGCGGCTCACATGGCTGTTGACTAATGTGCGGGATGCTATCTCATGGTTACCAGTGCAGTCCGTGTATGGATGGCTAGATAGCACAGTGGCCTTGTACTGGATTACTGGGGACGGAGAGTACAAGCAGTTTGTTGGCAACCGTGTGTGCAAGATCAAAGAGCATGAGGGTGTTATCTGGAGGCACGTGCCAACAAGTGAGAATGCAGCAGACCTGGGGAGCCGTGGTGGGCCAGTCAATGCAGACAACGTGTTATGGTGGACGGGACCAGACTCAGGCTAGCAAACCCATCTGCCTGGCCTGCAGATATCGTTACGACAACAAACCCTGAGACCAAGGCGGAGGCTAAGGTAATAAAGGAGGTATTCGCCCTGGCAGTGGAGGAAGCCAATGAGTTGGACCAGTTGCTGTCCAGGACCAACCTCTGGCGCACCCTGAGGGTCGGAGCTTGGATGCGGAGGTTTGTACACAACCTGAGGTGTTGTGATCATCAAGGGAGAAGAGAAGGATAGGAACCAATGGAAACTTGGTATCATCGAGGAGCTCATAATCGGACGTGATGGAATTCTGCGAGGAGCCAAGTTGCGTGCGGGACGGGGAGTGCTAGAGCGTCCGGTACATCACCTCTATCCACTAGAGTTGTCTTGTGACAGAGGCCGCCTGATGCAGTGCAGCGGCTCAACGCAGATGCGCCTGCATTCCGGCCGCAGCGAGATGCAGCGGTGGCTGCCAGGGCGCGCATACAAGATGTTCTTGAGGAGGACGAGTTGGACTGAGACAGTAGTATCTTAAGAGGACTGATCAGATATCTATATTTGGACATATAGCATCATTGTGTGACGCTGCAGTGTTCATCCACCTGCGGTGATGAACAGGGGAGTGTGTCGGAAATGAATATTGAGTTCAAGTTAAATATTACATAAATTAGCCAATCAGATAATTTAGCTTTGACAGCTTGGGATCAGTGACCCGTGACGGAAAAGTGAGGAAATTCCGCCAGAGGACATTGTGAAAGGTTTTTTGCTTGTGATTGTAAAACTACAGAGTTTAGTGAATAAATCTTGTGACCTGTTGTGGACATCTAGCTATATCGTTTAACATTCGCAACATTTTTTTCTCGATTTGTAGCCTTCCAATACCCATCATATTATAGGACATAAATAACAAAGAAAACATCTTTTCTAAAATGGTAAGTTTTTAAAAATCCAACGAAATCGAGCGGAGTTACGGCAAGCCAAAGTGATCCAGATTTCTATAAATTTTGTGGCGTTTGTCCCAATTCAAAATGGCGGACTACAGCGTTAACAGGCTTATTAGCACTAAATAGTGCAATATCTTTTGTTTTCTATTGTTCCATTGGTGCTATTTAGCACTAAATAGTTTGTACTGTTTCACGGTTTTAGTGTTTGCACTATCTACTGAGATTATGTCTGTGAGCACCTACTGAAGGATAAGAGTTCTCACCTATTCAAGCATTTAACCCCTTGACTGCCTACATTTGTATATGACGTACTGAGTACGTCATGAAAGTTACATCTCACATGCCTTATTGACGTACTGAGTACGTCATGAAAGTTACATCTCACATGCCTTATTGACGTACTGAGTACGTCATGAAAGTTACATCTCACATGCCTTATTGACGTACTGAGTACGTCATGAAAGTTACATCTCACATGCCTTATTGACGTACTGAGTACGTCATGAAAGTTACATCTCACACGCCTTATTGACGTACTGAGTACGTCATGAAAGTTACATCTCACATGCCTTATTGACGTACTGAGTACGTCATGAAAGTTACATCTCACACGCCTTATTGACGTACTGAGTACGTCATGAAAGTTACATCTCACATGCCTTATTGACGTACTGAGTACGTCATGAAAGTTACATCTCACATGCCTTATTGACGTACTGAGTACGTCATGAAAGTTACATCTCACATGCCATGTACGTCAAGATTTAGTAAAAATGTATGCAAACACTGGCGTATCAAATACAACTTCCTTTGGCTTTACAGGCCCCGGTTCCTGAAAAGCCGATTAACTTTAACCCAGGATTAGTGCTAACCCAGGGTTAACTTAACCAACCCAGGATTAGCTAATCGGTTAAAAAGCTGTTCCTGAAAGCACGATTTAACCTAGATTAGAATATAGTCATACTCACTCGACCAATCAGCGCCCAGCATTTGTGCGCTCTATATCTCATAAAGGAGATAATAGGGCTTTAACAATGGATTCATTAGTATTCTCTACATAGAGAATACTAATAAAGCTTTGTTTTCTTTTGTTTCAAAGCCTTATTAGTATTCTCTATATAGGGAATACTAATGACTAACTTAGAGAATACTATCGTACTAGAGCGCAAATATTATATCCGTGAAATAGTTAACTAACTAAATAGTACTAATAAATAGCACCAAATGCTTTATCATTGTTGTCTACTTAGTAGTAAAACTAGTAAAATGTTAATTAGTACTAAATGTTAGCGCTTATTTCATGGATATAATATTTGCACTCTACATGAACAACGTGTACTAAACTATATACAAGAAATATTATAATACAATCTTAGTTTAATTTAATCTTCAAATACTATTCAAATATTATTATATCATAATCCAATAAATCACAGTTATTTGGATTCGTTAAGCAGCTAGATCTATACATGAATACTGCGGATACAGAAATACAGATCATAACTATACTAAACACTAAAGAAAGCATGGGTAGCGAGTCACTTACTCTTCAAAATGAAATCACAAACAAGTTTCCGTCCATGTTCTACAAGAAGTGTAGATGTACGGATATTCATCAGTCATCCAAGTTCTCCGTATGATTATTGCGATAGAGTTATCAGTCCCAATCTTTCAATATATTAAATGTCCACATCGTGCTTGAGTTATGTTTGGTGTCCATTATTTCTCTCGTTTTTCAATTCCGTCCGTTCTACTGGTTTGAAGAAACTTTGAGATTTCTGCTCTTCATTTCCTCAACAAATACCGGTAATTTCTAGCGTTGCAAGCTTCGTATTTAAAAGCCTCAAGCTTCGGATATTCATCTTCACTCCACTGAAGTCACACACAAATGAACAGCTTTGCATAAGCGTATGTGCATTTGAAATCAGTATTCCTTTGGGAAAGCAACAGACATGCAGCCAAAGAATACTCTCGTGAGTATGACTATATTCTAAAACGGTTAGAGAATAAACACTCGTGCTTTATGGAATTTAGAGCGCCTCGCATTGATAGAAGGGCCACTCGGCGCTGCGCACCTCGTGGCCTTCTATCTGCTGCTCGGAGCTCTAAATCCCATAAAGCACTCGCGGTTATTCTCTAACCCTTACTAAACGTGGATTAAACTGGTTAAACCAGTTTTTACGAGTGCTCGCTCACACGTGCTGTTTCTACTGGCCCAGGAAGCCCAAGCTCAGCATTTGTGGTGTATATTTTGAAAATCTTAAATTTGTTTTCTAGGTTAATTTGCTTGGCTGCATAAACATACATTTGGTGTACTTGTTCCCTTTTTGGGGTTTTAATTTGGGGGATTTTTATAATTTTGTTATCCTTGAACTACGAACAAACGTCAAAATCGACACCCAATAAAACACTCAAATTAATTCCAAATTGTCAAGAAAACTACTCGGAAAGCTTCAATAACTATCACTCTTTTATTTTTGTATACGTTTTTAGAAGTTTTCCCATGAAAATATCTGATACGGAATGAATATTCAAACTCACTGAAATTTGTTTTCTTGAGCCGCCATTTTGTTTTGGTTTCGTCAACTTTAATCGGGGATTAACAGTTTAATCCTCCTCGTTAAGTGGATTAAATTTAACCCTAGGTTTAATCCTGGATTAGCGCTAATCGGGCTTTCAGGAACCGGGCCAAATGTATAGTAGGCGACTAGTTTGCAGCTTATATACTATTCTTCCCAGTAAACTGCGACACTATCGATTTTGAAACGCCGCTCGTGCCAATTGGAATGTAGTCACGTGATGCACTTTTTTGTACCTCGTAATCACTTGTGGACGTACTTCGGTCCGTCGTATCTCTCCTCCCGCCCTGGTCATGATTGTATCTAGAAAAGGACGAAGTTGAAAACAAGAAAAGCTAAATTCCCCACATATATCAAGCAAGCTCTTTAGCCTTAGAAAAACATCTACGGCGACATGCAAGGCACACTGAAAATTGCTTTCTCCCGGGCCCCGGTCCTCATCAAAGATCAAATGATCAGTCATCGTGCCAATATTAAGATCGCAAAATATCTTGTCAATTTCAGGCGTGGGAGCCATCCGTTTTGATTGGTTGATGAAGAAAGCAAGCCTAGTTAATTAGTAGTGTTACTAGGGAGTCATGAATCATCGAGTTTGGACTCGAGTTCGAGTTCGAGTTCGAGTTACGGTTCGAGTTACGGTTCGAGTTATAGTTCGAGTTATGGTCCGTCCTAGTCCGACCCTGGATCCCAGGGTTTATTCGTTCTTCGACAAAACTTTTCGTGAATTCGTTGAAATCAGTTACTTCGTGAACTAAATTCAACTACACATGTATGCTATATGAAGATGAGATGCGTATAGCCTTTAATACGTGACACAGGGCATAGGGAAAACTCGTCGTACTAGCCATGCTTTAAAATTATTCAGTACGCTCCGAACAAATCTCGAGTTTTGGAAAACTAAAAACGCAATGAAAGACAACTTCAACGAGGCTCCCATCTTAGAACATGAAATTTACGAATATCGAGCAATAATTTCGACTTTCTACGTATCTTGCCGTAGGACCCGTAGGTACTGAACACATTATGCACGGATCACGTGAAATGATTATCGCAACAAATATTAATGCTTGATGTAATGTGTGTACGCCACTGTTCAATCACAGGCAGCCCAAGCAATACATTTGTGGAGTGTACGAACGTGATTTACAGTGAATGTATGGCCGGGCGAAAAATACGTATGTTTTGCTTTAATAAATTTGAACATACCTTGGTCCTGTGTTAAAAACCGCTCTAAAAGGGCTAAAAAAACCAGCCAGAATGACGTTAAATAGCATTAACAACAACACAGGACCAAGGTATGTTCAAATTTATTAAAACAAAAAAATACGTATTTTTCGCCCCATTTTAAGTTAATAAGTAAACGTAATGAAGAAATTTTTCCGAGCACGCGTGCTATGTGCAGATTTTTTAGCACGCGGGGACTGATCAGAACACGAGAGAAGTGTTTTAGGGGAGTCAGTATTACAGCATTGTGCAATACCGTTCATCATGACACAATTAGTAGACATATCATGATAACAATTTCATTATTTGAGACTGTAAAAATATGCTAAAAATATGTTTGTTTGTATAAAATTGGGGTTTTCTGCTTGAAAAGATGAAGATAAGTGGAAGAAAATGGTTCGTTATACTTGTGTCATCGTTACACGTTATAGAGATTCTTGAATTTTACTTTCTGATTCACCCAGTGGTTTGACAATCTTCCATGCACGTAGAAATGTTTTGATTTCGCAATCGTTTCTTGTCCATTCATCCGTGGGAACGGTCCATTCTGATTGGGATGTGATATCCGCTGTCATATACGTGATACGTTTTTATATAGACTATATAAGCCATCTCAAATATATCGCGTCGTTTCGTTTCGCATCGCATCGTTTCGTTTCGCAAAAGATCATAAGCCTTTTTTTTCTACTCGCCCCGGAAACGGCGAGAAATAAACCTCTGCTCGCAGAAGCGCACAGGAATTTCAGGAATGCATTGTCAGTACTGAGGGTTTTCCTTTCTCCTTTTCACTTATGAAAACGAAGATACGCGTAGTCTAACCTACATAACAGACGGTCTATTTCCTGCCTTCAGTGTAGTTCTTGATGTACCTATTTATTTGCAGGTTCACACAATTTTTATTTTTCGAGTACAAAACGTTTCTTAAAATGCCCGATATACAAAAGAGAGATTTTAGCAAAGTAAATTTCAACGAATTCATAACTCGAACCGTAACTCGAACCGTAACTCGAACCGTAACTCGAACCGTAACTCGAACTCGAACTCGAACTCGAACTCGATACCAAACTCGACGTTTCGGGATTCCCGTGTTACTAACGCGACCTTTCTATAAACTTGAGTTTTTCCCATATAGAAAATACAAGTGCAACAAACTGGTGTAGTAATTTTACTGTGGTTATTTAATGAATTCTTGTCCAACGTTTCCGACCAAATCAAACTCTAGCTTGCTTATAAACCTCGTTGCAAACGCATCACGTGGTGTCAAAAACTTGTTCACGTGGTACAAAATTCACAGCACGTGGTTACAAACACAGACGCTACGAACGCGGAAAAAAAATCGACTGTGTCGCAGTTTACTGGGAAGAATAGTATATAAGGGAGAAGATTTATGCACAGTAGTATTTTAGGTAAAAAGGTGTGACTTACATTGTACCCCATGATTTCATGGATTAGATACAACCACTGATGCTGGTCCAAGTGAAATCAAGATGGAACCACTGCAGCAGCAACAGCAGCAAGATTCGCCAAGTAAGGATACAAGTCCCATGTGTGTTGGACTTCCAGCAGATACTTCACCAGCAAAGTCCACTAGATTTAGCAAACAGAAAGAAAGTAAACTGAGGATGGACAATATCAACATGGGCAAAGAACCTGAATTGACAAGGAGGAGGCCTGTAAGACGACAAGCTAGTAAAGTTTATGGTAAAACTGAACCATGGGTACGTAGTCTATTGTTTATATACACACATCAATGTGTTGATCTTTGTTTATATACACACATCAATGTGTTGATCTTTGTTTATATACACACATCAATGTGTTGATCTTTGTTTATATACTCACATCAATGTGTTGATCTTTGTTTATATACACACATCAATGTGTTGATCTTTGTTTATATACACACATCAATGTGTCGATCTTTGTTTATATACACACATCAATGTGTTGATCTTTGTTTATAATAATAATAATAATAATAACCTTAATTAACGTGTCAATTATTTGCCTAGCTTATATATTACACACATCAATGTGTTGACATGTTTCTAATTGGTTGCATAGGTTGAGGAGTATGTATGTCAAGTCTGTACTAAGGGAGACTCTGAAGGATCTATGTTACTGTGTGATGGCTGCGATGATAGTTATCATACATATTGTCTAATTCCACCACTAGCTACTGTCCCAAGAGGAGACTGGAGATG
Organism: Actinostola sp. cb2023; assembly: GCA_033675265.1. Lineage (NCBI taxonomy): Eukaryota > Metazoa > Cnidaria > Anthozoa > Actiniaria > Actinostolidae > Actinostola > Actinostola sp. cb2023. The sequence goes on along the minus strand of JAUJYZ010000167.1, from coordinate 353,971 downwards.
TCCAAGATGTGTTGCTGAGGTAAGGCAGTGTTAGTAAGAGCAAGTGATCACATCTTTCAAGGAAACCAGTTTGTTCAGTGTTGTCAACTTACTAATTTACAAGCAATTAATGACAAAATAAGATATGACACACAAATTTACAAGCAAATGAGACAGAAATAAATTAAAGGTGTGACAGGAGAAAGGAACACAACTTACGTCCCAATTGCGACCTAACCCCCCATGATAAGACAGAGTAAGATAATGATAATAAATCTCTGATATTACTTTTGATGTGACCCCAAAGGACTTTGTAAATGTCATAGTATACAAGGTTGGGGGGAAGGGCATTTCAGACTCGCAACGGAGATCCCCTTGGGGTCCTCCCCGATCCCGAGGAGGGGCCCCAGCGGGTTCTCCACCCTGCCTGTCACCAAAAAGTGGTCCCTGTACATCGAATGTATCGTCGACGTACATAGAAAATTGGGGCAATTCTCTATGTACGTGAACTTGCGTTTGCTTACATAGAAAATTGGGGCAATTCTCTATGTACGATGTACGTGAACTTGCGTTTGCTTACATAGAAAATTGGGGCAATTCTCTATGTACGTGAACTTGCGTTTGCTTACATAGAAAATTGGGGAAATTCTCTATGTACGATGTACGTGAACTTGCGTTTGCTTACATAGAAAATTGGGGCAATTCTCTATGTACGTGAACTTGCGTTTGCTTACATAGAAAATTGGGGAAATTCTCTATGTACGTGAACTTGCGTTTGCTTACATAGAGAACTGGCGTTTGCTTACATAGAAAATTGGGCAATTCTTTGCGTTGAAGGGTGGCAATTGGGGGGTATTCTATTTAGACAAGTGGGTATATAAGGCATATCGACACCACGGCCTTGGGTAAGGATTCATGCCAGTGGCTGACGATGAGCTCGACAAAGCTCTGCGGATGGAGGTGTATGAGGGAGTTCTGCGGCCCTCATCTGGCCATCCTGCGCAAGGGGTCTTGTATGAAGCCATGTCGCGTATGTGGTAGGGGAGTGTGCAACTCTCCTACTTTGCGTCGAATGTGGTTACGGGAAGGAAAAAAGGAAACTTATCCATCGTGAACTGAGGATGTTCCAAAGGGAATTTGCGCGACTGGCGCGCATCGAAATTCCCATCTGACAAGCGGGTATATAAGGCATATCGATACACCCTTTTTAGAGAGAGACATGTGTGTATGGAATCTATGTGATGATGGAAACCCAAAGCCTTCGGACGCGGTTGGAGAATGCCCCAGGAAGACCCAGTGACACGAGAGCAGAGGATGTGTGTGAGCTGGTCTCTCTACGGCTAGCCCTATCCGATTCCCAAAAACGATGTTCCCATTTGAGAAAGGAGCTCGAAGAGGCGTACCAGATGGTAGCGGACTGCAAATGCGCCTACGAAGGATTGGTGTCTCGCACCAAACAGAAACAAGCAGAAGGCCCCCCCCGCTGGCCTAAAAAATGCTCAAGAAGCGACACCGTTGCCTTATATTGGCACAAAATTTCCATTTAGAGGATAGGATATATTGGACATATCCGAGATGCCGACAATTACGTGATCAGGCAAAACAGTTCGGCCTCCTTGGTTAGTCTAGGGAAAACAAACGAGGTCTCCAGTTGGCGATAGCCAATGCTCGTGCCACCGAATGGAGTGCGCAGGTGTTCCGGGCTGCAAAAACGAATCGCTTCCGGTCTCTCCGAGGTGATGTCGAAAACCCCCACAGGAAAGGGTAGCGCGCTCGTGAACTCCAACAACTTCATGAGGAAGTCACCGCCTTGCTCCGAGGTAACAAATATTCGGCTGTTGTGGAGAAGAAGCTTCGGCAAGGGCCACTTCGCAATATCGGACACCGAGTCCACAAGCCTCATTCCCGCGGCCTGGTACGGTCTCTGAAAGAGACTCTTGCCCGAGCAATTGCTCAAGAGGGGCCCGATATTCTGGACCGTCTTCGCCCGCATACGGACTACACCCTCTTCAAGGGAGACGACCCTATCATGTTGCCGGATGGGGCATACACCCGCAAAGGCGCCGATATCTCCCGCGAGGTCATTGATGGACCCTTCTCCCTCCGACCGCTGGAGTTAGGACCAGACATCACGGATGAGAAATCGATCTATTGGGTTTCTTGTGAGAACGAGGATCTTCGGGTTTCCCTCGTATCGGCTGGCGGTGGTCTCACTTCTCGCACCCGATATGAGCTATCAGCTGCTCACTGTGGTTGGAAAGTCGACCAAGGAGCCTCTAGCCCCGATCTCCGATGAGGTCACCATTTCGACCCAAAAAGTCACTGGGAAATTGATTGTTTGCGGAGACAAGGTCAGACCCGGCGCCCTCAATGGTTATCGATATGCAGATGTGGGAGGTTGGCCGCGAATATTTCGTATTTATCCGGTATGAACTCTGTCCACTTCCAGAGCAACGAGGCGATCCGGGGCCGATGAGGACTACGGAGGATGGACAATTTGTTAACTGCTTCTTTCGCTGTGTGGTTGACCACCTCCAAAATAGGATGATGAAGGCCGGTAATGGGTTGGCACCAGCATGCCAACTGACTCTCAAGCATTTCGATCGAAAGCTCGCAGAAACGGGCTGTACACGCAACGACATATTCGCTCTGGAAGCAGCACTCAAAATAAAGCTCATCGCCACCGACGCATTGGGAAACACCCTGTGGGACAGCGGTAAGTACAAAAGCCGGGCCCACATTCGGGTGCCATGTCACAACGGTCATGCTTGGGTATGTATCCCGGCCGATCCCCCCAAGGGCATTGTCTCTCATATCCAGATCAATGAGAGACAAAAGGACGCCTGCGGCCCGGAAGACCCTGGCCCAGAAGACCAGGGAGGTTTTGATCACATTCGCAGCTCGGGTCATCCCGTCAACCATCCGGGTGTGTCTGTGTTGCGATTCGCTAATGGACAGTGATGGATCCCTTTGGAGAACAAAGGCTGCATCCGAAGCGATTGATACCGCCTTCGAGCTGGAGACTGGTTGCACCCCAGATTACAACCTTCCCGAGATGCTCGAGGGGGAGTATCACAAAGTGACGCACTCCATGGGCGGTGCCCTCACCTATCGGTTTCGAAAAATGGACCGAGCGAGAGGGGATTAAACCAACCCCTGAGAAATTTCGACCATCATGGAAAGCAAGTCGGATGGATGCTCAGGTTTGGAATAGTTTGGACCCGGCGGCTGGCAAAAGCGATCATCACCACTTGGACATGCGGGCTGCTTACTTGGTCTGTGAAGACTCTATCATGGGCGGCATTGGGGATGCAATCGAGTTAGTACGTGAGTATGGGTTCCAGACGAATGCCTTCCGTCGAGCGAATGTTGGGGGTGTGCCAGTGTGCGACATCCTCACCTTCACCGGGATAGTCCAACTCGCCAATTGGTAGTTTGCTTCTCATACGCACCCATACACAGTGGGTCGCATCAGGGAGCATCTGCGAGAGAATCAAGGCTGGATATGCACTCCGGAACTCAGGGACTTGCTGGATTCTGGGGATCTCATAGAGTGTCAGGCGCGCAAGGTTGTGTATTCCGTCGGTACCAAACCCAGCATCTGATTCCCCGCGGATCGGGACACAGCTGTCCATTTCGTCGGGAAGTGCGCACGACGGGGTGACGACTCAAGCATCATCGTGCACGATCCAAATGAAGCTGCATACTTGGCCAACGTGCTCGGCAGGGCTGATAGGCTCTTGAACTTCGAAAAGAGCGACGGTGTTCATCTTCTCCAGTGGTACCACATCAGGGCCTTCGTCCTCGCTTACACCAACATCGTCGTCCGTCGTATGCTTCGTCGATTTCTGCAGGAAGCTGTTCTGCAGGTCTGCACCGACGCCATTTACGCCAAATGTCTTCCCGAATCGGTCGAAGCTATGCTTGTCGAGGACTACCCCAGGTATGGTCATTGGCGCCACAAGAACCCAGGCTATGAGTGGCGCCCCGAGGCCACGGCTTGGAAGATCGAACACCAAGGGACTCTCGAACTCGGAGAGTCAGACACACCGCCACTCCCCCAAGATATCCCTGCGGCCACCTTGAGGCGATTGTACCTCCGTGGACAAGGAGGTAGTTGCAACACAGAATGGGCTGTCACCATGTTCCAGAGTAGGAGATTGGTCATGCTCATTCCGGAGTACGCCATCGCGGTGAAGCACCGCAATGATCTGAGATTGGACTTGCGAGATAACCAAGACCAAACAATCCACCACTACCTCTGCATTCCCTTCGGCAAGCCGATTTCGATCTCAGATTGGGATCCTGCGGCTCTGGGGCACCGTCTCGACGGCCTAGCAGAGGTGGTGATCATCGACGAGGCCTGCAAGGTGGGAACGAAGATGCTTCGGGCCATTCTTTACTATCTCGCCACCCGAGCCTGCCAAGTCGTTTGCGCAGGCCACAAAGGTCAAGTCCCCCCATGGAACGACAAGATAGGTCCCCACGCGATGTTGGAATAGTGTGCTGGTCCCACTGGCATACGATCGTTCGATACGGACTACCGCTGCCTCTGCGAGGTGTGTGCCGATCCGTGGTCGTGCTGCAAATGTCCCGGCACGCCGGAGTCGGCTCTGCACGAGACGAAAGCCGCCATGTGGTGCAAGTTGGACACTACCCAACTCGAGGTCTTCCGCAAGGACTTCCCGGAGACTGGGGTCGAGGCCATGCTTTAGAGTGCAACGCCCCAAGACACGTGGTTCTGCTCGACCAACGCATTGGGCTCCCGAGTCCAGAACCGGCTCCTCGTGCACTACCGAAAAACCCACCCAGCCTCCTCAGATCCGATTTGACCAGGATGACAGCATCGCCCATAGATATCGAAAGCAGCCGATCGCCATACTAGGGACGCGTGAGACGGTACTGGCCTACAAGGGAACGATCGTCCAGGTGCCCCTCCGAATCTTCGATCGTGGGTTGCCCCTCGAGTGGAAGTGCGCTGGGTGGGCGACGATCCATGGTGTCCAAGGGTCGACAATCGAACCACCTAGTCGATTGTATAACGTCGACCACTGCATGTCCGGCTGTTTCTCCAACGCCGTTTACACGGCCGTATCGCGAGTGTGGAAAATGGACCAAATCGTACGGGTCGCCCCACCAGAGGACGTCCAAGGTCCTATTGTCCCAACCAAACTCCAAGCCACTCCAGACTGCAAAAATATGGAAGCTCACCTGGTCCAGATACGCCGTGGAAGACCGACAGAAAGGCCGACCCAAGTGCACGGATAAACTATCCGTTTCCCGAGTTGTCTAGATGCTCGAAGAGGCCAACGGAAATTGCATGATCTGCGAATTGCCGTTGTTGCTACAGGGCTATACGAAATGCCACGGGCAAACGTACAGTATCGACCGGTTGGACGACCGACTCGGCCACTCCCGGGGGAACGACCAGATCTCCTGTCTCTCCTGCAATCATTGACACAAGACCATCGACCCCTTCGACGATGTCCTAGACTCGCCCGACGACGGATGCCAGAATTGGTAACCTACGGTGGTAGTTGGGTGTGGGGAGGCACTACCTGCAGCTCTTCGTGAATGAACCCACGCAGAACCTGGGGGTGTCCAGATAATAGAGGACGGGCTCTTCGTCCTGGTGCACTCAAGTTTGTAGACCTACAGGGACCAGACGGGCCACCCTTGAGCTCACCCGACTGGTACAAGTAGCGCACATGAACGTCGAACGAAAGCCTCGGCTCTTCCCGACCTGGGCGCCCCTCGACGGGGGACTGCCACGCTCGCCAACTCGATGGCGTCCTCGGGCTTCCAAGCGATCAGACGAGTTACCTCGCTGTTGGCTGCCGCCACGACGGAAGGCAATCTCGCAACCCACTCTGTGGAGCGCTTCTCTGGATCGCGAAGCTCCTGGGCATATTGGTGCCCGAACAACCACTCGGCAACCTCTGATTCCAGCTCTCCACGACCCCCTGATCCAGATGGATGTCCACCCGACCCATTCGGACAGAAACGCTGTGCTTCTCGAGCATCTGGGAAGCCGCGCGCATGAACTCTCGCCCAGGGTCGACCTGGAGAAGCTTTGGCCATGTCAGAGGGCTCCGTTTGTAGATCCTTTCGAAAGCGGCCGCGACCTCTCTGCTCTCTTTCGTAGCCAGAGGCTCGGCCTCTTTGTGACGCGACATCGACCAAAGTCAACGCGTACTTATAGAATTTCCGGTCCCGTCCAGGGCGATCGTGCGGCAGGAAGCAGGTCGGCTTGGTGGACCTCGTTCGGCACCGAGACGTCAAACCTCGGCCGCGGCACCTGCCGCGGGGCTGGAAGATAAATCTGCCACAAGGCCTGCTTTTCGAGCCACGCCCGAGCCGCATCTTTGGAGACCGGAGCCGCGGTGACGAGATGTCCGATGGCTGCGAGCCCTTTCCAATAGCCCTGTGGGCTGTAGTAGATGGCGGCGAGCTTTCCGTCCATCCTACGTATTCGAGGACACCAATTTTCAACACAAGTCTCCGGAAATAGCTTTTTTTTCCAGAGCACCTTCGCTATGGCATATGCGGCCCCAAGCGTGCCAGCTCCGACGACCAGGAGCTCTCCAGTTCGTTGCGCCCGGGACGGCTTGTAGAAATCTCTCCACTGTGGCTCTTCCCCCACCCGAGGTTGTGGATGCGATCGAGCATACAAGTCTAGTGCTTGGTCTGCATCGCGCATGTTGGGGAGCGCCTCTTGCCGGGTGATGTCACGGTCTCGCAACGTGGTCCGGCGTTTTTCCCACGCGCCCATCGCTGCCTGGTATTTTTAGAGAGCCAAGTCGTGTCTTTTTCGCTCTGCCGTGGCCGCTGAACTGTTGCTCCCCCGAAAGCATGTGGGCCAACATGTTGCCACCGGTGAACGCTGCGGCGTTCATAACTGCCCCAGTGAGCATCATAGCTAGTGCGGCTGCCATCTAAGCTGGGATGATCTTCTCCTTCTGGAGCCAACTGCGAAGATAGATTGCCGCAGAAAGAGCTGCAACCCACTTCCCGAAATTCTCAAGGGAATAAGACGGATCGTCCGGAAGACCTTTTTCGATGCGAATCCAATACCTGCTACAAGCCCAACAAGAGTTGCCGATTCGGCTACCGTTTTCCCGAGTTGAGAGTCCATTACACTATATACAAGAAAACACGAAGCATCAAATACAAACGTCTAGTTCATTAGCGGTCTACGGGTTGGAGTGGCCACACGCTCCGGGGTGTGAGCCTCCGTTGTCGCTTTGGGGGAGGACAGACTCCCCGATATTGTAGGTACAAACCTGCCACGCCGATGGATAGGCCACCGATCCCGAGGAGGGTGTTTATAGTCCACGGTTCCGAAGGAACAGCGGTATCTCCCGAAGTGGAGGTGCCACCACCTGGGATAGAATGGAAGATGACGATATTAACCAGCCCACTCCCCACCGACGCACCTGCTGCTGCATCGCACCCCGTGGGCGATGTTGTTGCCGTCCATGGCTGTGTGGCCGCGGTCGGTCTGCTGTTCACAAGCGAGGGCCGCACTGGCCTCTCGATTCTTCTGGGCCAGTCGTAGATCGGCGGCGACCTTCTTTGGGTCCTTTTTGCGCGGAGCAGCAGGTGCGTCGGTGGGGAGTGGGCTGGTTATGATATCAGTCATCTTCCCATTCTATCCCAGGTGGTGGCACCTCTTCAATTTGTTGCTAGCTTTCCACTGGAGAACTCCACTGAAGAGTGTTTGTCCCCTATCGAAAACTGTGGAGCACTGTTGGAGCAAATCTTCGACCTCCCCTCGTCGGAGGCGTCAGGTTGCAGTGCGATGAATCTAGGATCGCCCTCGGTGAAGTCGCGATACGTTTTGTTCCAAGCGAACGTTGGGCAAAGGAGGACGATGGTATTGAATTTTCAGCGCAAAGGCCCATGGAGGGTTTCTACAACGAACCGGGACTTGCCGCACCCCGTGGGCGATGTTGTTGCCGTCCATGGCTGTGTGGCCGCGGTCGGTCTGTCTGCTGTTCACAAGCGAGGGCCGCACTGGCCTCTCGATTCTTCTGGGCCAGTCGTAGATCGGCGGCGACCTTCTTTGGGTCCTTTTTGCGCGGAGCAGCAGGTGCGTCGGTGGGGAGTGGGCTGGTTATGATATCAGTCATCTTCCCATTCTATCCCAGGTGGTGGCACCTCTTCAATTTGTTGCTAGCTTTCCACTGGAGAACTCAACATGGCCGCCGGTGGTGAGTGCTGCCGATGCTAACGCGAGATAGGGAGAGAGTCGGTTGTTTGCGATATAGTATCCAGAAGCGGCAGAAAGCTCCGTGGTGACCAGTTCATCGTTCTGTAGAGCTTCTAACAATGCAGGCTCATCGCTCAGGCGCATACCCACATATGGTAGGACGAGTTCCAGCACCTTTACTGCAACTCTGAGCACACCGCCAACAGCCATCTTGTGCATCTTCTGGGCGAGCACCGCTTCGTATCTTGCATGGAATCGTCGGACGTCCGCATCGGAGAGCTTCTCGACGTCCCCCAAGGAGAAGTCTTCCCCAGGTATTCCTTTGTATTGCCGGCCGCCGCAAGGACTCGGAGGTTCTCCTTTTGCAGCAGCCCTTGAGTTTTGGGAGGGTCGGTGGAAACACCGGCTTCCGCAAGGATTTCGTCTAGATAGTCACCCATTGGAAATATAAGAGAGACACAAAGGAATTTCTAAAACGATGTCAAACGGGTACCTGAGGTGGAAACAAAGTCTTGAAAAGTGATGCTCCCTCAGTGCTTTTTAGAGCTGCAAGTGTTCTTCTTTGAAAAGCGAGGCGCTGTAGTTGTCCCACAGCGAATCAATCTCTTTCTGAGAGGGGGTGTAGGCTTCGAAACGCTCTGGAGCTGTTGGGTGAGGACCCCTAGACTTTGCCCCTGATGCCGACCGGAGAAAGTAAGTCTGACCAGTTTGGAGCTACGTTTTTTGACGTCTTTCGAGAAAGCACAATCGTCGACGATGAAGAGTGTTTGTCCCCTATCGAAAACTGTGGAGCACTGTTGGAGCAAATCTTCGACCTCCCCTCGTCGGAGGCGTCAGGTTGCAGTGCGATGAATCTAGGATCGCCCTCGGTGAAGTCGCGATACGTTTTGTTCCAAGCGAACGTTGGGCAAAGGAGGACGATGGTATTGAATTTTCAATGCAAAGGCCCATGGAGGGTTTCTACAACGAACCGGGACTTGCCGCACCCAGTGGGGCCGACAATGAGGACGTAACCGGGTGGCTCCATCTATTTATAGAGCTTATACAGCCCTTTATCGTCGGGTTCAAATGTTTTGCTTATTCAACGCTGAATCATATTCCTCGCGTGCCAAATCGCCCCCCAATTGTCTATGTAGCCGCCCTTCTACGCAAAGAATTTCCCCAATTTTCTATGTAAGCAAACGCCAGTTCACGAACATAGAGAATTTTCCCAATTTTCTATGTACATCGAAGGATGTTCTACGCACAGGGACCACTATTTGGTGCCAAGCTGGGTGGAGAACCCGCTGGGTCCCTCCCCGATCCCGAGGAGGGGGACCAAGGGGGTCTCCGTTACGAGTCTGAAATGCCCTGATCCCCCCCAGGTTCTATACCTTCATTTGATTCCTTTACGCACTTACCTTTTTTTAATTTAGAACCTCCTCAGTTCGCTAAAGATCTAATGCGTTGAACTACATAGCTGCATGCACTCGTAAATTCAAATATTTAGCATGCGCACTACATGTACATAACGAACCCTGTGTTGCCGGGTAGAAAAAGATAGGTAAAGCATAAATATAGTTTCACAACAACTTTCTAGTTAAGGAAAACAGCATGGGGTACACACGCATAGTTCCATTCTGTCTTGTTGTTCATTAGTCTGTCCAGTCTCTCTCTATTTCTTCTCACAGATTCAGTGATCTGTCGAAGCATGGGATCACCATGAAAAATACCAGTCACACTCATTTTAAAATCTGGTATAGTGCCTTGGTGTTTATCATGGGTGTGCCTCCTCAGTGTAGAGTGTTCGCTTCCTGAGTCCATTGCATTTAAATGTTCTTTCCCACGTATATGCGCACTTCTCACTGTTTCCCCAATGTACTTCTCGCCACAGTCTGTACACTTGATCTCATAAGTGACGGCTGTCACTTTACATGAACCTTTGCCTCCTGTCTTACATACCAAGCATTCTAAATTTGACTTCTGAGCATACATGCCTATGCACTCTCTGTAAATAGGCGAGGGAGGGGAAGAGAGAGCATTAAAGAAATTATTGTAGGATTTATATATAGGGGAGGGAGGGGAGTTAATTATTGTAGGATTTATATATAGGGGAGGGAGGGGAGTTAATTATTGTAGGATTTATATATAGGGGAGGGAGGGGAGTTAATTATTGTAGGATTTATATATAGGGGAGGGAGGGGAGTTAATATTTATATATAGGGGAGGGAGGGGAGTTAATTATTGTAGGATTTATATATAGGGGAGGGAGGGGAGTTAATTATTCTAGCAATAGGACGAGGCTTAGATAATGATATTTCTTCTCACTTAACTGCTAGATATATTTATTCTTCTGTGCATTATATTTATAATTCTTAGATATTTTTAATTCTAATTAGCTTCTAGATACACGTACATCTTTGGAACGAGCATTCCAGCTCAACAATGTCCTTCATGTTTAAATAAAGTTATACCTTTATACCTCTTGTGTTAAGACTGATGAACAACTATATTTATACAATGTAGTTCAACGCATTAGATCTTTAGCGAACTGAGGAGGTTCTAAATAAATAAAACGTAAGTACATAAAGGAATCAAATGAAGGTATAGAACCTTGTATAATATGATATTTACAAAGTCCTTTGGGGTCACATCAAAAGTAATATCAGAGATTTATTATCATTATCTTACTCTGTCTTATCATGGGGGGTTAGGTCGCAATTGGGACGTAAGTTGTGTTCCTTTCTCCTGTCACACCTTTAATTTATTTCTGTCTCATTACAAAATATATATAAATAGAGTACAAACACTAAAACCATACAATGTTGTATTAACTAGATCTTAATAGCTCCAATGGAATAGATAACCATATAGTACTAGGTAGTAAGTAGTATGAGTGTTTTTATCTTATAATTCATTGGACACTAAGTTACTAGTCTTGATGATTGTGTCAAAATAATTATGGTTGTATTGATCTGGTCTATTAGTATCTTATTAACCTTGCTAGTAACATGATGGTTGTATTGATCTGGTGTATTAGTATCTTATTAACCTTGCTAGTAACATGATTTTGTATTGATCTGGTGTATTAGTATCTTATTAACCATGCTAGTAACATGATGGTTGTATTGATCTGGTGTATTAGTATCTTATTAACCATGCTAGTAACATGATGGTTGTATTGATCTGGTGTATTAGTATCTTAATAACCTTGCTAGTAACATGATGGTTGTATTGATCTGGTGTATTAGTATCTTATTAACCCTTGCTAGTAACATGATGGTTGTATTGATCTGGTGTATTAGTATCTTATTAACCATGCTAGTAACATGATGGTTGTATTGATCTGGTGTATTAGTATCTTATTAACCTTGCTAGTAACATGATGGTTGTATTGATCTGGTGTATTAGTATCTTATTAACCTTGCTAGTAACATGATGGTTGTATTGATCTGGTGTATTAGTATCTTATTAACCATGCTAGTAACATGATGGTTGTATTGATCTGGTGTATTAGTATCTTATTAACCATGCTAGTAACATGATGGTTGTATTGATCTGGTGTATTAGTATCTTATTAACCTTGCTAGTAACATGATGGTTGTGTTGATCTGGTGTATTAGTATCTTATTAACCTTGCTAGTAACATGATGGTTGTATTGATCTGGTGTATTAGTATCTTAATAACCTTGCTAGTAACATGATGGTTGTGTTGATCTGGTGTATTAGTATCTTAATAACCTTGCTAGTAACATGATGGTTGTATTGATCTGGTGTATTAGTATCTTATTAACCTTGCTAGTAACATGATGGTTGTATTGATCTGGTGTATTAGTATCTTATTAACCTTGCTAGTAACATGATGGTTGTATTGATCTGGTGTATTAGTATCTTATTAACCTTGCTAGTAACATGATGGTTGTATTGATCTGGTGTATTAGTATCTTATTAACCATGCTAGTAACATGATGGTTGTATTGATCTGGTGTATTAGTATCTTATTAACCTTGCTAGTAACATGATGGTTGTATTGATGGTTGTATTGATCTGGTGTATTAGTATCTTATTAACCTTGCTAGTAACATGATGGTTGTATTGATCTGGTGTATTAGTATCTTATTAACCTTGCTAGTAACATGATGGTTGTATTGATCTGGTGTATTAGTATCTTATTAACCATGCTAGTAACATGATGGTTGTATTGATCTGGTGTATTAGTATCTTATTAACCTTGCTAGTAACATGATGGTTGTATTGATCTGGTGTATTAGTATCTTATTAACCTTGCTAGTAACATGATGGTTGTATTGATCTGGTGTATTAGTATCTTATTAACCATGCTAGTAACATGATGGTTGTATTGATCTGGTGTATTAGTATCTTATTAACCTTGCTAGTAACATGATGGTTGTATTGATCTGGTGTATTAGTATCTTAATAACCTTGCTAGTAACATGATGGTTGTATTGATCTGGTGTATTAGTATCTTAATAACCTTGCTAGTAACATGATGGTTGTATTGATCTGGTGTATTAGTATCTTATTAACCTTGCTAGTAACATGATGGTTGTATTGATCTGGTGTATTAGTATCTTAATAACCTTGCTAGTAACATGATGGTTGTATTGATCTGGTGTATTAGTATCTTATTAACCTTGCTAGTAACATGATGGTTGTATTGATCTGGTGTATTAGTATCTTATTAACCTTGCAGGGCAAAAAACTTTTTCTCCTTTCCACTTGTCCATTGGCCGAGTGGTTTTTAGATTTTAGTTGTCCGAATGATAAATCTACTCGTCCCAAAAAAAAAGACAATTTACTAGAGAAATACACCAATATTTATTATTAATAACCAAAAAAGAAACATAAATAAATAAAAAACAAGCAAGACAATGAATTAAATTAAAAGGGCTTTTTGACTTGTACTGTGAAATAATAAAGGTTTTCTCTGGAATTAATGATATTCCGAATTAAGATTTGAGTATCATTATGTCAATGGCCAGAAACAGAACTCAGTCAGCCGTGTCACCTTACAATAATTGACCAATAAGAAAAGAGTGGTCTCACGCTAATTAGTATGCAAATCGAATAAAATTATGCACCGTCTCCTTGATCGCTGTTTTTCTTTCAACTTGAGTAAAGCAATGTTTATTTACTATTCTTACATTTGAACAATGAGCATTCATGTGTAATAATAATATGCATTTATATAGCGCCTGATACAGAACGGCTCTAGGTGCATAAAGTGTGTAATAATTAATAACGGAACTAAAATATTGGCAGTTTTCATACCTTCCGCGTTTCCAGATCGGAGATCGACAATGTCAACAAACGTGGTTGTCACTTCACCTTCGCCAATATATCGTTACGGAGTCCTGCTCAATTTCTTTAAACATTTAAGGTTTTTAAGCATTTCGCGGGAAAATGCATGTCTCGCGTCTAGCTAGGCCCTTCTTGGCTATTATTAGGGCCTTGTGTACGGCAGTTACGTGATGCAAAGCATGCTAGAAGTCAAACCCGACATGACCCGAATGATCGAGGTAAATAATTGGTGTTTATTTCTCACGTTAATACAAGGGATGTTGATTCAAAAGAGTTGCAAAACCTAAAGAGAATAGTAGCTTATATTGTACGCAGTACGTTTTACTCGTCCGGTCGGACGAGTGCTTTGGGAAATTTAGTTGTCCGAAGTAAAAACTACTCGTCTCAGACGAGCGGACGAGTGGAAGTTATTTGCCCTGCCTTGCTAGTAACATGATGGTTGTATTGATCTGGTGTATTAGTATCTTATTAACCTTGCTAGTAACATGATGGTTGTATTGATCTGGTGTATTAGTATCTTATTAACCTTGCTACAGTAGTAACATGATGGTTGTATTGATCTGGTGTATTAGTATCTTATTAACCTTGCTAGTAACATGATGGTTGTATTGATCTGGTGTATTAGTATCTTATTAACCATGCTAGTAACATGATGGTTGTATTGATCTGGTGTATTAGTATCTTATTAACCTTGCTAGTAACATGATGGTTGTATTGATCTGGTGTATTAGTATCTTATTAACCTTGCTAGTAACATGATGGTTGTATCGATCTGGTGTATTAGTATCTTATTAACCATGCTAGTAACATGATGGTTGTATTGATCTGGTGTATTAGTATCTTATTAACCTTGCTAGTAACATGATGGTTGTATTGATCTGGTGTATAGTATCTTATTAACCTTGCTAGTAACATGATGGTTGTATTGATCTGGTGTATTAGTATCTTATTAACCTTGCTAGTAACATGATGGTTGTATTGATCTGGTGTATTAGTATCTTATTAACCATGCTAGTAACATGATGGTTGTATTGATCTGGTGTATTAGTATCTTATTAACCATGCTAGTAACATGATGGTTGTATTGATCTGGTGTATTAGTATCTTATTAACTTTGCTAGTAACATGATGGTTGTATTGATCTGGTGTATTAGTATCTTATTAACCATGCTAGTAACATGATGGTTGTATTGATCTGGTGTATTAGTATCTTATTAACCTTGCTAGTAACATGATGGTTGTATTGATCTGGTGTATTAGTATCTTATTAACCTTGCTAGTAACATGATGGTTGTATTGATCTGGTGTATTAGTATCTTATTAACCTTGCTAGTAACATGATGGTTGTATTGATCTGGTGTATTAGTATCTTATTAACCTTGCTAGTAACATGATGGTTGTATTGATCTGGTGTATTAGTATCTTATTAACCATGCTAGTAACATGATGGTTGTATTGATCTGGTGTATTAGTATCTTATTAACCTTGCTAGTAACATGATGGTTGTATTGATCTGGTGTATTAGTATCTTATTAACCTTGCTAGTAACATGATGGTTGTATTGATCTGGTGTATTAGTATCTTATTAACCTTGCTAGTAACATGATGGTTGGTTGTATTGATCTGGTGTATTAGTATCTTATTAACCATGCTAGTAACATGATGGTTGTATTGATCTGGTGTATTAGTATCTTATTAACCATGCTAGTAACATGATGGTTGTATTGATCTGGTGTATTAGTATCTTATTAACCTTGCTAGTAACATGATGGTTGTATTGATCTGGTGTATTAGTATCTTATTAACCTTGCTAGTAACATGATGGTTGTATTGATCTGGTGTATTAGTATCTTATTAACCATGCTAGTAACATGATGGTTGTATTGATCTGGTGTATTAGTATCTTATTAACCTTGCTAGTAACATGATGGTTGTATTGATCTGGTGTATTAGTATCTTATTAACCTTGCTAGTAACATGATGGTTGTATTGATCTGGTGTATTAGTATCTTATTAACCTTGCTAGTAACATGATGGTTGTATTGATCTGGTGTATTAGTATCTTATTAACCTTGCTAGTAACATGATGGTTGTATTGATCTGGTGTATTAGTATCTTATTAACCTTGCTAGTAACATGATGGTTGTATTGATCTGGTGTATTAGTATCTTATTAACCTTGCTAGTAACATGATGGTTGTATTGATCTGGTGTATTAGTATCTTATTAACCATGCTAGTAACATGATGGTTGTATTGATCTGGTGTATTAGTATCTTATTAACCATGCTAGTAACATGATGGTTGTATTGATCTGGTGTATTAGTATCTTATTAACCTTGCTAGTAACATGATGGTTGTATTGATCTGGTGTATTAGTATCTTATTAACCTTGCTAGTAACATGATGGTTGTATTGATCTGGTGTATTAGTATCTTATTAACCTTGCTAGTAACATGATGGTTGTATTGATCTGGTGTATTAGTATCTTATTAACCTTGCTAGTAACATGATGGTTGTATTGATCTGGTGTATTAGTATCTTATTAACCATGCTAGTAACATGATGGTTGTATTGATCTGGTGTATTAGTATCTTATTAACCTTGCTAGTAACATGATGGTTGTATTGATCTGGTGTATTAGTATCTTAATAACCTTGCTAGTAACATGATGGTTGTATTGATCTGGTGTATTAGTATCTTATTAACCTTGCTAGTAACATGATGGTTGTATTGATCTGGTGTATTAGTATCTTAATAACCATGCTAGTAACATGATGGTTGTATTGATCTGGTGTATTAGTATCTTAATAACCTTGCTAGTAACATGATGGTTGTATTGATCTGGTGTATTAGTATCTTATTAACCTTGCTAGTAACATGATGGTTGTATTGATCTGGTGTATTAGTATCTTATTAACCCTTGCTAGTAACATGATGGTTGTATTGATCTGGTGTATTAGTATCTTAATAACCCTTGCTAGTAACATGATGGTTGTATTGATCTGGTGTATTAGTATCTTAATAACCTTGCTAGTAACATGATGGTTGTATTGATCTGGTGTATTAGTATCTTATTAACCTTGCTAGTAACATGATGGTTGTATTGATCTGGTGTATTAGTATCTTATTAACCTTGCTAGTAACATGATGGTTGTATTGATCTGGTGTATTACTATTTTGCATAGGCATGTAACAAACCCCAAGAAGCTTATGGCTTTGAACAGGCCAAACAAATGTACACTCTACAGTCTTTTGGGGAAAGGGCAGATCAGTTTAAAAAGGAGTACTTTAAGATGCCTCCAAGGGTAAGATTATGCGTGAATAATAATGGTGGTGTTTATTGTATGATATATACAGTGAAGTCATTAGTATGTCTACTAGTGCTGTAGCAAACCTGTTGTCCTGTGGTCACTGCAGCCAGACATGTATTGATTAATGACAACATTGTATGATAGGGCCTCAATGTGGTTTCTTAGACACACATAAATCTTGTCTGTCTGTCTATTTAGTAATAAGATATGATTGTTATACTAGACCATCTTGTCTGTCTGTCTATTTAGTAATAAGATATGATTGTTATACTAGACCATCTTGTCTGTCTGTCTGTTTAGTAATAAGATATGATTGTTATACTAGACCATCTTGTCTGTCTGTCTATTTAGTAATAAGATATGATTGTTATACTAGACCATCTTGTCTGTCTGTCTATTTAGTAATAAGATATGATTGTTATACTAGACCATCTTGTCTGTCTGTCTGTTTAGTAATAAGATATGATTGTTATACTAGACCATCTTGTCTGTCTGTCTATTTAGTAATAAGATATGATTGTTATACTAGACCATCTTGTCTGTCTGTACTGTTTAGTAATAAGATATGATTGTTATACTAGACCATCTTGTCTGTCTGTACTGTTTAGTAATAAGATATGATTGTTATACTAGACCATCTTGTCTGTCTGTACTGTTTAGTAATAAGATATGATTGTTATACTAGACCATCTTGTCTGTCTGTACTGTTTAGTAATAAGATATGATTGTTATACTAGACCATCTTGTCTGTCTGTACTGTTTAGTAATAAGATATGATTGTTATACTAGACCATCTTGTCTGTCTGTACTGTTTAGTAATAAGATATGATTGTTATACTAGACCATCTTGTCTGTCTGTACTGTTTAGTAATAAGATATGATTGTTATACTAGACCATCTTGTCTGTCTGTACTGTTTAGTAATAAGATATGATTGTTATAATAGACCATCTTGTCTGTCTGTCTGTTTAGTAATAAGATATGATTGTTATACTAGACCATCTTGTCTGTCTGTACTGTTTAGTAATAAGACCATTATAATAGTTATACTAGACCATCTTGTCTGTCTGTCTGTTTAGTAATTCTCTACTTTCTCATAGCACATAATGCTTTGCGCCTTGGGGGGTAACGACAAAAGAAAATGGGAGCTTTCTGTCAACCATGTAATTATGCAACACCATTTTCTTTTGTATTACCCCCCAAGGCGCAAAGCATTATGTGATATGAGAAAGTAAAGAATATATAATCTGTCTTCAGGATGTACCAACACAAGTGGTAGAGAAAGAATTCTGGAGACTTGTTACATCAATGGATGAAGAGGCAAGTAATCTGTGCTCTACCAACTACATTGGCATTGTCCTCAAACTTTGTGACATTTTTGTTTACTAAAATACTGTAACAAAGAATACAAGCCATGAATAGTCAACTATCATTTTTGTTGGTGGCTTTATATACATTTTGTACACCTGTTTTCAAAAACGTTGTTCATTTACAAAATACAAGATAGTAAATAGTAAAAAGGAATTAATTAGAGAAAGAAAAGAAATTCAATCACACAGAACTGTTTATGTTTATTCAATGTGTGCATTACATTGTTGTAGCTTCAAGTGGAATATGGTGCAGACCTTCATACTGCAAAACATGGTAGTGGTTTTCCCAGGAAGGGTTCTACTACAAACAATGAGCAAGAGGTATGCTTTCTATTGCAACATAATTATGATGTAATTTTTGACCAATCAGAGTGCATGCATTGTTATATACATCTGCATAATTATACTAGTTATTATTATTACCAGTCGTACTAGTACTGAAACAGATAGTGTGTGAATTTTGAAATTAGAGTAACAGTTTTATTTGACGACAAATTTGCTTATGTGATGTCATACGTAATGAAATGCTAAGCGCACATGGTCACATTCCTAAGAAATGGCGCAACAGCTACTAGTTAACTTCATCTCGGTGAATATTCTCCGATAATCACTAAGCCTGAGGCAAATAATTGTTTTATTATAAATTATTACTGAGTTGAACAAGTAAAATTAACAAGACAAACAAGGAAATCGTGGGAAAAGTATTGGTAATCATTCGCTGTTATGGCTTGAATTCAATGTTTGTTTACGACCTTTTCAAGTAACTTTAAACCATGCAGAAAACTATCTAACTTATCAAAGTATGGACTCACAACTTTATCCTATATTTTGTCGCATATTTGTGTTTTTCGGGACAATGTTTTCTTTCAGTATGTTTATTTTCTCTTCTGAAAATGTGACATACCTGGTTGGCCGCCATCTTGCCGAAACGCTATGTGGATTGACTCATAATACCAAGATATAAGCTTTATAATAAGCTTTGTTTTATTTCATTGACTTCTGCGAAATGTTGAATTCATGAGACCGTACTCATGACATGTTGAATGAAAATGACAGCACTGTATAACCTACAAATAACAACCAATCTGCTGACCTACGCAGGCTTGTTTTTGCAGATAACTGCCTACAGATAACCATCAGACCGCTGAAATATCGCTGGCACTCTCTGATAGTTCGAATTATCTGTAGGCTCTTGACCAATGAGAATGCAGTTACTGAGTACAATGTATAATACTATTTAGCTGTAAAGGAAGATCTTTTTGTTGCAGAAAATCAATTGACAAAGGTCTACGTACCAATATCATAGACATAGGTCTACGTACCAATATCATAGGTCTACGTACCAATATCATAGACATAGGTCTATGTACCAATATCATAGACATAGGTCTACGTACCAATATCATAGACATAGGCCTACGTACCAATATCATAGACATAGGTCTACGTACCAATATCATAGACATAGGTCTACGTACCAATATCATAGACATAGGTCTACGTACCAATATCATAGACATAGTGTAGGTCTACGTACCAATATCATAGACATAGGTCTACGTACCAATATCATAGACATACTGTAGGTCTACGTACCAATATCATAGACATAGGTCTACGTACCAATATCATAGACATAGGTCTGTGTACCAATATCATAGACATAGGTCTACGTACCAATATCATAGACATAGGTCTATGTACCAATATCATAGACATAGGCCTACGTACCAATATCATAGACATAGGTCTATGTACCAATATCATAGACATAGGTCTACGTACCAATATCATAGACATAGGTCTATGTACCAATATCATAGACATAGGTCTACGTACCAATATTATAGACATACATTGTAGGTCTACGTACCAATATCATAGACATAGGTCTATGTACCAATATAATAGACATAGGTCTACATACCAATATCATAGAAATAGGTCTACGTACCAATATTATAGACATAGGTCTACGTACCAATATCATAGGTCTACATACTAATATCATAGACATAGGCACTCGATCTAATAACTTCAGATGACATGCTTGGATATTTAAACATGGTTTTGTAACATGTCATCTGACGAATTCATGAGACCGTACCAATTAGTGAATATGAAATGTACAAGCCACGGCATCCATGAAGTTTACAGTTTGCTTTTTACTCTCCGAGTCTTAAATTGGGCTTTTTTTGGTGTTAGAAGTTCCGGTCCATCCCGGCCACAGGAAGCGACTTGTGTAAAATAAAACTGTTACTCAAATTAATTCACACACTACCTGTTTCGGCTCATAAATCAATCATACACAGTAATTTTGAGACGTCGTTACCACTCGTCTGAAAATAAAAGCAAATGACTAGAGACTAGTGTTTATATTGTTTGTTATAGTACTACTCTCTGTCTCCATGGAATCTTAATAACATGGCAAACTTGGAGAGATCTGTGCTTTGTCACATTAATGCTGACATCTCTGGCATGAAGGTAAACATTTAGACCTTATTAGTCACTGACATTGTTACTAGGAGAGTCATTGACAACACACTAACTGACATTCTGGTGTTGTAACTGGGAGAGTCATTGACAACACACTAACTGACATTCTGGTGGTGTTACTAGGAGACTCATTGACAACACACTAACTGACATTCTGGTGGTGTTACTGGGAGAGTCATTCTGGTGGTGTTACTGGGAGACACAACACACTAACTGACATTCTGGTGGTGTGTAACTGGGAGAGTCATTGACAACACACTAACTGACATTCTGGTGGTGTTACTGGGAGACTCATTGACAACACACTAACTGACATTCTGGTGTTGTAACTGGGAGACTCATTGACAACACACTAACTGACATTCTGGTGGTGTTACTAGGAGAGTCTCATTGACAACAGAACTAACTGACATTCTGGTGGTGTTACTAGGAGAGTTTACACACTAACTGACTGACATTGACTTCTGGTGGTGTTACTAGGAGAGTCATTGACAACACACATTTGACTGGTGGTGTTACTAGGAGAGTCATTGACAACAGAGAGTCATTGACAACAGAACTAACTGACATTCTGGTGGTGTTACTGACATTCTAACTGACATTCTGGTGGTGTTACTAGGAGACTCATTGACAACAGAACTAACTGACATTCTGGTGGTGTTACTAGGAGAGTTTACACACTAACTGACATTCTGGTGGTGTTACTACATGTAGAAGAGTCATTGACAACACACTAACTGACATTCTGGTGGTGTTACTAGGAGAGTCATTGACAACAGACACTAACTGACATTCTGGTGGTGTTACTAGGAGAGTCATTGACAACACACTAACTGACATTCTGGTGGTGTTACTAGGAGAGTCATTGACAACACACTAACTGACATTCTGGTGGTGTTACTAGGAGACTCATTGACAACAGAACTAACTGACATTCTGGTGGTGTTACTAGGAGAGTTGACTGACATAACTGACATTCTGGTGGTGTTACTAGGAGAGTCATTGACAACACACACTAACTGAGGTGGTGTTACTAGGAGAGTCATTGACAACACACTAACTGACATTGGTGGTGGTGTAACTGACATTCTGGTGGTGTTACTAGGAGAGTCTCACATTGACAGGACACACAGACACTAACTGACATTCTGGTGGTGTTACTAGGAGAGTCATTGACAACACACTAACTGACATTCTGGTGGTGTTACTAGGAGAGTCATTGACAACACACTAACTGACATTCTGGTGGTGTTACTAGGTTCCATGGTTGTATGTTGGAATGTGTTTCAGTAGCTTCTGTTGGCATAATGAAGACCACTGGAGCTACTCTATCAACTACTTGCATTGGTAGGTACAGTACCGCTTAAATGTAACTTTCTCTAATGCGCGCGTCACAGGCGATTAACAAGTGCATATTCAGGAGGTAACGAGCGCATGTTCAGCAAGTGCATCCAACTCATTACCTTGATGGCTGAGCAGCATGTGTAGCTATGCTGAACGACTAGTCAGTAAAGTGTACTTTTGTGAATTTTATTCATGCCTTATGTAAGAACTGGAGCGGATTTGGACTTGAAAGCGATTTGGAGCCGTTAATCAGACCTTGTTTGCTTTTAATTAAATTCAAGAATTTGATTGGTTCAAAGCTCAAAAAAGGTGTCGTAGTGCCAAATTCAAACCTAAATATTTAGATATTACTAGTGTTAGATAATATCCAACGATAAAACTTTTCAAGAAAGCATCAGATATTCATACAATTGTATTGTAGAAGTTTCAGCGATTTCTATCGTGAGCAAGTTTGTATACTAAAGAAAATGATCATACCATACACTGTCATTGGATAATGTTTGTAATGAGTCGCCAAAATAAGCCTAAATGGCTGAGAATGCTACTAATTCGAATCAAACCGGTTAGTTTTGATAATATGTACACAATTCACTTGAATTAAATATAAGAAATTTGAAGAAATTAAAGATTTCTTTGATCTTAAAGTGCCTATCACCCCTGTGAGATTGTTTTAAAAATCTATTCAATACAAGCTGAATAGTTGGTGGGTTCAGTATTTTGTGATTTGAACCTTGCGTTTATGAGTTATAGAGGTTTGAAATCTCAATATGCAAATTTGATGACGTCAACCCAGGAATTTGCCATAACTTATTTAGACTTTTTCAAGAAGAGCTTATTTTTTGAAATGGTGAAAAAGTTATAAAATCATTTATAAAGACTGTGAACATATTCTGTAAGTTTTCAAATGTCAATAATCAGCACAAGTATAATAAATGAAGTCTTAGTAGACGTCATCAAATTTGCATATTGAGATTTCAAACCTCTATAACTCATAAACGCAAGGTTCAAATCACAAAATACTGAACCCACCAACTATTCAGCTTATATTGAATAGATTTTTGAAAGAATCTCACAGGGGTGATAGGCACTTTAAGCAACTGCATGGTCTGTGTTGTATTTCTGCTAACCATGATATCTATTCAGCTAATCGTCTCCAATTGTATTGGTCCGTTTGGTACTTCACACCTCAGCATTTGGAATCCTTCCACAAATGACCTTTCTTTCGACGTGACCTTTCAAGTCGAACGCAGTTTCACGGAATCCCCACTCCAAATGTTTAGAACACGAACATACAGCAACACAATATGCCATGGAAACTTAAATAAACCTAATTGTTGCATAACTACAAAGAAACATGGATAAATAATAATGTATTTGCTGGATATAAACATTCTGAAGAGTCTCACATTTCAACAACTTGGAGTCATTTACCTTCGTATCACAAGCTTCCTCACGATGAAAATCCGTATAACTTCGGGTAATAGCGAATTATGCTAAGTACTACCAAATATAGTTCGCTCATTGTTGGAATCTACGTCAAACCATGAAATATTGGAAAAAGATGGCCTCTCAGCCAATCACATTTGAGTATTTGTATTTTGCCGCGAATGCTGGCACCCGCTGTTATTGCTTTGGTGCTCCAGTTGTAATACGAGTCACTACTTAATGTGTAGATGTGTGGTAAACTAGTCTATTTTTCTACAACACACACTATCCATGTACCGTACGTACCCCATCCCCCTGCCATGCAATATCCATGTACCTACCACAGGGTATACCTCATCCCCTTACCATGCAATATCCATGTACCTACCACAGGGTACGTACCCAATCCCCCTGCCACACAATATCCATGTACCTACATGTACCACAGGGTACGTACCCCATCCCCCTGACATGCAATATCCATGTACCTACCACAGGGTATACCTCATCCCCTTACCATGCAATATCCATGTACCTACCACAGGGTACGTACCCAATCCCCCTGCCACACAATATCCATGTACCTACATGTACCACAGGGTACGTACCCCATCCCCCTGACATGCAATATCCATGTACCTACCACAGGGTATACCTCATCCCCTTACCATGCAATATCCATGCACCTACCACAGGGTACCCCTGCCATGCAATATCCATGTACCTACCTGTGTATCCAATTGTGTTATTGTATATTCTATTTGTGTTATTGTATATTCTATTTGTCTTATTGTATATTCTATTTGTCTTATTGTATATTCTATTGGTCTTATTGTATATTCTATTGGTCTTATTGTATATTCTATTGGTCTTATTGTATATTCTATTTGTCTTATTGTATATTCTATTTGTGTTATTGTATATTCTATTTGTCTTATTGTATATTCTATTTCTTATTGTCTTGTGTTATTGTATATTCTATTTGTGTTATTGTATATTCTATTTGTTGTATATTGTATATATATTTCTATTTGTCTCTATTTGTCTTATTGTATATTCTATTTGTCTTTCTATTGTATATTCTATTTATATCTTATTGTATTCTATTTGTATATTCTATTTGTCTTATTGTATATTCTATTGTCTTTATTGTATATTCTATTGTTTATTGTATATTCTATTTGTCTTATTGTATATTCTATTCTATTGTATATTCTATTGTATATTGTATATATTTGTCTTATTGTATATTCTATTTGTTGGTCTGTATTGTCTATTTTCTATTGTATATTCTATTGTATATTGTATATTCTATTTGTCTTATTGTATATTCTATTTTGGTCTTATTGTATATTCTATATTCTATTTGTCTTATTTATTGTATTTTTCTATTGTATCTTATTGTATATATTCTATTTGTCTATTGTATATTCTATTGTATATTCTATTTGTCTTATCTTATTGTCTTATTGTATTTCTATTTGTCTTATTGTATATTCTATTTGTCTTATTGTATATTCTATTTGTGTTATTGTATATTCTATTTGTGTTATTGTATATTCTATTTGTCTTATTGTATATTCTATTCTATTGTATTCTATTTGTCTTATTGTATATTCTATTTGTCTTATTGTATATTCTATTTGTCTTATTGTATATTCTATTTGTCTTATTGTATATTCTATTTGTCTTATTGTATATTCTATTCTATCTTATTGTATATTCTATTTGTCTTATTGTATATTTGTCTTATTGTCTTATTGTATATTCTATTTGTCTTATTGTATATTCTATTTGTCTTATTGTATATTCTATTGGTCTTATTGTATATTCTATTTATTCTTATTGTATATTCTATTTGTCTTATTGTATATTCTATTTGTCTTATTGTATATTCTATTGGTCTTATTGTATATTCTATTTGTCTTATTGTATATTGTATATTCTATTTGTGTTATTGTATATTCTATTTGTATTGTATTCTATTTGTATTATTGTATTTATTGTTTATTGTATATTCTATTTGTCTTATTGTATATTCTATTTGTCTTATTGTATATTCTATTTGTCTTATTGTATATTCTATTTCTTATTGTATATTCTATTGTATATTGTATATTCTATTGTCTTATTGTATTATTGTATATTCTATTGGTCTTATATTTGTATATTTGTATATTCTATTTGTCTTATTGTATATTCTATTTGTCTTATTGTATATTCTATTTGTCTTATCTTATTGTATATTCTATTGGTCTTATTGTATATTCTATTTGTCTTATTGTATATTCTATTTGTCTTATTGTATATTCTATTTATTTGTCTTATTGTATATTCTATTTGTCTTATTGTATATTCTATTTGTCTTATTGTATATTCTATTTGTCTTATTGTATATTCTATTTGTCTTATTGTATATTCTATTTGTCTTATTGTATATTCTATTTGTATTATTGTATATTCTATTTGTCTTATTGTATATTCTATTTGTGTTATTTGTGTTGTATTTCTATTTGTCTTATTTGTTGTATTCTATTTGTCTTATTGTATATTCTATTTGTGTTATTGTATATTCTATTTGTCTTATTGTATATTCTATTTGTCTTATTGTATATTCTATTTGTCTTATTGTATATTCTATTTGTCTTATTGTATATTTCTATTTGTCTTATTGTATATTCTATTTGTCTTATTGTATATTCTATTTGTCTTATTGTATATTTGTCTTATTATTTGTCTTATTGTATATTCTATTTGTCTTATTGTATATTCTATTTGTCTTATTGTATATTTTGTATTTGTCTTATTGTATATTCTATTTGTCTTATTGTATATTCTATTTGTGTTATTGTATATTCTATTTGTCTTATTGTATATTCTATTTGTCTTATTGTATATTCTATTTGTCTTGTTGTATATTCTATTTGTGTTATTGTATATTCTATTTGTCTTATTGTATATTCTATTTGTCTTATTGTATATTCTATTTGTCTTATTGTATATTCTATTTGTCTTATTGTATATTCTATTTGTCTTATTGTATATTCTATTTGTCTTATTGTATATTCTATTTGTCTTATTGTATATTCTATTTGTGTTATTGTATATTCTATTTGTCTTATTGTATATTCTATTTGTCTTATTGTATATTCTATTGTATATTCTATTTGTCTTATTGTATATTCTATTTGTGTTATTGTATATTCTATTTGTCTTATTGTATATTCTATTTGTATGTGGTGATTAGGGGTGAGCCCAAAACCTGGTATGGAATACCAGGTGATGCTGCAGAAGAATTTGAAATGGCCATTAAAGAAGCTGCCCCAGAACTGTTTGAGGAACAGCCAGATCTTCTACATCAGTTAGTTACTCTAATCAACCCTAATGACCTTACAGCAAAGGGTGTACCTGTCGTCAGAACTAACCAATGTGCAGGGGAGTTTGTGGTTACTTTCCCAAGAGCATATCATGCTGGCTTCAATCAAGGATACAACTTAGCAGAAGCTGTTAACTTTGCTACTGCTGACTGGGTAAATATATATGTTATGCCATAGTTAATAGAAAATAATGGTTATGAAGCTCGGCAAACTTCAAAGGCTCTGACAAAGAAGTCTACATGCACAGTTGAGTGACTTTTGTTAGATGCAAAATCTCTTTTGTTTGTGGATGGTCATTGTTGGAAAAACCGAACAAAGAGATAGAACAATCATGTTTCTATGAACTATACATGTAGCTATGCTACATTTGTATGAATGCTAAGACTGATTGATGTGTTGTATAGTTATGCTATGAATGCTAAGACTGATTGATGTGTTATATAGTTATGCTATGAATGCTAAGACTGATTGATGTGTTATATAGTTATGCTATGAATGCTAAGACTGATTGATGTGTTATATAGTTATGTCATGAATGCTAAGACTGATTGATGTGTTATATAGTTATGCTATGAATGCTAAGACTGATTGATGTGTTATATATTTATGCTATGAATGCTAAGACTGATTGATGTGTTATATAGTTATGCTATGAATGCTAAGACTGATTGATGTATTGTAGTTATGCTATGAATGCTAAGACTGATTGATGTGTTATATAGTTATGCTATGAATGCTAAGACTGATTGATGTGTTATATAGTTATGCTATGAATGCTAAGACTGATTGATGTGTTATATAGTTATGCTATGAATGCTAAGACTGATGATTGATGTGTTATATAGTTATGCTATGAATGCTAAGACTGATTGATGTGTTATATAGTTATGCTATGAATGCTAAGACTGATTGATGTGTTATATAGTTATGCTATGAATGCTAAGACTGATTGATGTGTTGTAGTTATGCTATGAATGCTAAGACTGATTGATGTGTTATATAGTTATGCTATGGGTGTAATGCTAAGACTGATTGATGTGTTATATAGTATCATGCTATGAATGCTAAGACTGATTGATGTGTTAAATATATATGTTATGCTATGAATGCTAAGACTGATTGATGTCGTTATATAAAGTTATGCTATGAATGCTAAGCACTGATTGATGTGTTATATAGTTATGCTATGAATGCTAAGACTGATTGATGTGTTATATAGTTATGCTATGAAATGCTAAGACTGATTGATGTGTTATATAGTTATGCTATGAATGCTAAGACTGATTGATGTGTTATATAGTTATGCTATGAATGCTAAGACTGATTGATGTGTTATATAGTTATGCTATGAATGCTAAGACTGATTGATGTGTTGTAGTTATGCTATGAATGCTAAGACTGATTGATGTGTTATATAGTTATGCTATGAATGCTAAGACTGATTGATGTGTTATATAGTTATGCTATGAATGCTAAGACTGATTGATGTGTTATATAGTTATGCTATGAATGCTAAGACTGATTGATGTGTTATATAGTTATGCTATGAATGCTAAGACTGATTGATGTGTTGTAGTTATGCTATGAATGCTAAGACTGATTGATGTGTTGTAGTTATGCTATGAATGCTAAGACTGATTGATGTGTTATATAGTTATGCTATGAATGCTAAGACTGATTGATGTGTTATATAGTTATGCTATGAATGATAAGACTGATTGATGTGTTATATAGTTATGCTATGAATGCTAAGACTGATTGATGTGTTATATAGTTATGTCATGAATGCTAAGACTGATTGATGTGTTATATAGTTATGCTATGAATGCTAAGACTGATTGATGTGTTATATAGTTATGCTATGAATGCTAAGACTGATTGATGTGTTATGTAGTTATGTCATGAATGCTAAGACTGATTGATGTGTTATATAGTTATGCTATGAATGCTAAGACTGATTGATGTGTTATGTAGTTATGTCATGAATGCTAAGACTGATTGATGTGTTATATAGTTATGCTATGAATGCTAAGACTGATTGATGTGTTATATAGTTATGCTATGAATGCTAAGACTGATTGATGTGTTATATAGTTATGCTATGAATGCTAAGACTGATTGATGTGTTATATAGTTATGCTATGAATGCTAAGACTGATTGATGTGTTATATAGTTATGCTATGAATGCTAAGACTGATTGATGTGTTATGTAGTTATGTCATGAATGCTAAGACTGATTGCTGTGTTATATAATTACAGTACAGCCCA
Source organism: Actinostola sp. cb2023 (assembly GCA_033675265.1). Classification (NCBI taxonomy): domain Eukaryota; kingdom Metazoa; phylum Cnidaria; class Anthozoa; order Actiniaria; family Actinostolidae; genus Actinostola; species Actinostola sp. cb2023. The sequence continues at coordinate 324,887 of JAUJYZ010000167.1, read as the reverse complement.
AAAGTTTTTCCCGCTATTGCGGTAGCCGTTATTGCAGTTGTAAATGTGTTTCAACCGCAATTGCGGTTTGTAACTTCAACCGCAATTGCGATTGGAGAAGCCGCAATTGCGTTTAGACCAAACGCAATTGTGTTTAGACCAAACACAATTTTGCTTGAGGCCAAACACAATGCGGTTTAAGGAACCGCAATTACCGTCTGATATTTAATTTAGTCAAACGCAATTGCGGTTAAAGATCTCACACAATGAACGGCTGAAGTGTTGATTCAGTCAAAATGCAAAACCAAAAGAATCCTAAGCCCGAAATAATATAAAATTACTAAAGATGATTTCCTAATCAAAGCATTTTATAGTCTAGTGTGGAGAGTCCTTTCACTTCTTTTTGAACGTGAAGCCGGCAAAATTGAACGTGAAGCCGGCAAACAACAAATCACAAACTTATGACATTTCTTCGGTTCCGGTCTTCGGATCTAGTTACTAATAATGTACATGAACGAAACTTAGCTCGTTTTAAAGCTAAATACTAAAGGAAAGTTTTATAGTACTTTGACTTGTGTGCAATTATATCTAATTTGGTTTTTTTACAAGAAAACGAACAACCGGTGAACGAAGCATCCTTGCACTTTGTCTCAACAACACCATAGTGATGATCTCAAACAAACTTGTTGAATCACCGTTTCTAAAGCTTACTGTAGTAGAAAATACACACATTATGATAATGATATAAATGTGATTGATAGTAAAGCTCTCTTCACAAGAAATCACCGTATCTCTTACATTAAAAAGTAAAGAGTAAAAGGAGCGGATTGGTAAAGTTCCCGTCAAAGCGCCCTGGTTCCCGTAGACTTTTTTCACGTGCTAACACACCATGTGTCAATCAAGTGTCTCAAACATAACATTCTCACGTGTACGCTAATGAACTAGATTTTAGAACTGATAATGCCAAAAGTTGGGAAAGACGTGAATGAATGTTGTTTATAAATTGTAGAATTATGATTTCAAGAGTTTATTTAAGCTTTTTGCGGCCTTTATCGTCTTACTGTAAAGTTGAAGATACGTGAAGCTTCTTCAAGCTTGCATGTTCTACTTTTAATACTTTACGGTAAGGTTCTGACAGAAATTTAAAAGCACGTAATGTGTCAGACATTTCAATAAAAACGGCACAAGCTGATGAAAATAATAGCTAAGTTGATTCAACATCGTTCGTGTATTTCTAGACAAACTATTTTGAGAACTCATTGAGAACTGTTTTGATACATTTACATCGAGATAACTATTCCTTCATCATTACAATATCACCATATTATATTTTAGGCAAGACAAGTGATCGTAAAGAATATGACGAGTACATTTGTATGTTGTGTTATGACAATCGAACCGCAATATATTGATCGTTGACCGCAATTGCGCTTCACCGCAATTGCCCCTAACCGCAATTCCATTTAGACCAAATGCAATTAGCCATTAACAAAACGAGCAGGGGACTGGGAACGAGTTTATTAGAATTAATGCAATTACGATATTAAGTTCATGACATGAAACAGCATGTTAAAATTAGCATCTGTGCAAAGTTTGATGTGATTTGAGCGAATTCTGTCGGAATTATAAGCTTTTGAAATTGTGTTGTCCATCCAAAATTTTACAGTGAATGTATGGTTCGGATGGACAGCGTCAAAAATTTACAGAGTTTGTATAGGAAAATAGACATATTTGGTGCCCTCTAGCATCGTCAATATTAAGCCGAAGTTCACCAAACTTTCCAGACTAGCTAAGTTTGATCTGCTCTCTCAGAAAATGATGCCCATTTTTGCTAGTTTCTTATATAATTAGTTTTACGGACTTGGTCCCAGTCCCCTGCTCGTTTTGTTAATGGCTAATTGTGTTTGGCCTAACCGCAATTTTGTTTAGCCACAATTGAGGTGCAATTGCGGATGTGGCGACCAAATGCAATTGCGGTTGTTCAAGGCGCAATTGCGTTTGGAGTACCACAATTGCGGTAACATAAGCGCAATTGCGCCACAATGCGGGAAAAACTTTTGGGCTGTACTGTATGCTATGAATGGTAAAACTGATTGATGTGTTGTCTTGTAGCTACCTATTGGTAGGAAATGTATTGAACATTACCGAGTGATGAGCAGGAACCCAGTGTTTTCCCATGAAGAACTGGTTTGTAAGATGGCAGCAGATCCTGATGGTCTTAACCTTGACCTTGCAAAGGCTGTGTATGATGAGCTGTCTTGTATAGTTGAATGGGAAATCAAACGACGAACTGTGCTGTTGTCACAGGGTGCTAAAGAGTTTGACCGCCCAGAAGCATTTGAACTACTCCCTGATGATGAAAGACAGTGTGCCATTTGTAAAACAACTTGCTTCATGTCAGCAGTTACATGTTCATGTGAACCAGGTAATGAGTAAATAACACAATGTTAAAGGACAACTGAAGGCTAAATTTATTTTTAGATAAAAACAAAGAATGTTGTGTACATTCATTTTCTAAATGACTTTCCAATTTTTATTGTTATGAAGAAGAAACTTGAGTTTAAAACACATGGATTACCAGTGAATTGAGCGTGGCTCACTTCGGCAATTATTCCCCAACATGTCACGTGACCCAACCCTCTTAAATCAAGCAGCAGTGTCAAAATGAACTCCAGAAATGAAAAGAGCAGCTCGATATGAGTAAGAAGGTGAAATTTCAGGTCATAATATTTGACAGGAGAAATGACATGAAATATAAAATTGAGTGTTTTCTAAGAATTTGTATGGAAATGCATTGCATGGCATCCAGCGGCAATTTTCCATACAAATCTTAATAAAATGAATATCGAACTGCTCTTTTCATTTCTGGAGTTCATTTTAACACTGCTGCTTGATTTGAGAGGGTCACGTGTTAGTGCATTTATATAGAGGTTGTGATACATGTAGTGTCATGCCATATTGTGACGAGCCATAGTCAAATAAATGCAAATAGACGATTAAAAATGTCGAGCCGTATTACACAACTAATAATAATAAACTGAAGGGGTTCCCATGAAACTGCGTACTAAGTGACTTTTCTGATGATTCTTAAAATATTATGCAATTGCTTCAAAAATACACCTACTGGCTTCTAAATACCTATACAAACATGATTTGGTGTTTTTAGATCGATTACACTCGAATTTTGGGAACTACAGTATATACAGTATATTTAATTTCTGCTTGAATTCATCAGTATTAAACTGAACTCACAGGTCTGATATTTCTTTTGCTGAGACCTCAAAGGACTTTGTAAATGTCATAGTATACAAGCTGTTTTACTTAGCGAAAACTAGTTTCGTTTTTTCAACCTCCTCAGTTCGCTGAAGATCTAATGCATTGAACTACATAGCTGTGTGCGCGCGTAAATTCAAATACTTAGCGTGCGCACTACTGTGTTGCCAGGTAGAAAGAGATAGTGCACGCTAAGTATTTGAATTTACGCGCGCACACAGCTATGTACCGTATTCACCGGCGTATAAGCCCCAAAATTTTTTCAGAAAATCGCGATCCAAAGTTGGGGGTACGACTTATCTTGGAGAACATCGGGAATTGGTACCAGAAATTTACATATAATTAACATAAAAGTATAAAAGAGTACGTACATCATTGATTGTTTGCCAGGGTTTGCTTTGTGTTTGTTTGGAGTTAATGCAGAACAAACACGCGTTTGAGATGTACAAAGTAAACAAATTACCCAAGCCGAAGGACGAACGAACGTAAATGAATATGTGAATTACGAAGGAAACTAAATGAAGATTTCTGGTTCTGAATTGTCATATTTGGACATATTTGGACATATTTGGACGGATTAGATTGCAATTTCTCATTTCTCTTCGACTTGTACATTTAACTTTTCGGACTTTGAAGAGTAAAGTTTGCGAAGCCATTCGCTACGATCCGCCATTACTCCCTAGTCATCTGATTAGCGGTTTCTTTGTGTGACATAACGTGACAGATCTCGGCGCCAAGTGTCTAGTCGATGTCTAGTCTGGTTGTGTTCCTTTCATTCTTTGTGAAAACATTGTCGTCTTTTATCTAAAATGTCTTCAAATTCATGTCCTTTGGCAAAGAGATTTTGACACAGAAATCGCTTTTAGTTTAGGATTATTTTGTGTTTAAATTGATTTTGTGTGCGTTATTTTGTACATTTATGGTAAACTTGAAGTACTGAATTTGTATTAAATAACGATGTTTGAATGCTTTTGAACATGAAATCCATTAGAGTTTGCTTTGGGTTTGCTTTGCGTTCATTTAGTAAACGCTAAACAAACGCAAACATCGGCAGGGTTTGTTTTGCATTTGTTTTGCGTTAACTCCAAATGCACGCCGGTGTTTACTTTGCGTTAACAATGTTAACCTTACGTTTGAGGTTAGTTTTGATCGGTAATGTACATGTAGCTTTCTCAAGATTTCACTTAACCCATTGACTCCTACACCGGCCGAAACCGGCCGTAAACATCGATACTGCTTTGAAAAATTATAACTTTCTGAATTTTCGTAACATCGATCTCATGGCCAGTTATTAGTGACAACTAGATAACTCTTCATATTTTAACCTCAAGTAAACTGACTTACAGGTCCGATTTCTGGGCATTAGTTCAATTTGTTTTCCATAAAAATCAAAAATGCGTGTTTTTGACGCAATTTGACGCCTCGAAAATGAACAACATTTGACTTGGATTTTCTTCCAAAATACATCATTGCAAAACAAAACGCCACTTTCTCAGCAAACTTCCATCTCTCTTCTTGATATATTCGTGAATTTTTCCTTCTCTCTTCCTTAACTCGCCGAACAATAGCCATTTCCTTTGGACCACTTTCGCAAACACATGTTTTCCTTCTGCACGCCCGAAAAGGATGCCGGGAACATACAGGAATTTTCGACAGCAAGCATCCCGCCCTTTGTGTTTTTAAGATTTTTATAGAGTGACGAGCCACTCGGTCCTACAGGTAAAATATTGCACCGGTTGCATTCTTTACAAGTCCAAAGTTGCCAAAAATGCCTTTGTAGGTCCTGGAATCCACCACAGAACAACCAGAGAGACGATTTCACAGTTGAGTCCGCCATTTTGAATTCCGTAACGGCACTGCTGAGATGTCTTCGTGAAAATCGCTTCTCGCTGCTGGGTTCTTTCAGCAGGAATTTGTCTTTAAAAAATATCCAAAAAATGATTGACACAGAATATAGATTTTTACGAAAATGTATTTCCTGTAAGGATTCCATAGAAGCGGTAAAGCAGGAAAACATAGCTATAAATAAAATGATTCATGGGAAAACCTTCTATTTTTCCTTTTCTCTTTAAAGAACTTTCTAACTGTAAGTTGAAAAACTGTGTTTATGGAAATGTTTATGAATTTACAGTACTAAAGAAATATTTTATTGTAAATGTTGAAAATTGCTGGTCAGCGGTTATTTACGATGTTCGTCATCAATTATTGCCATTACATGCATGGATACCCCCAATTTTTTTTAACAAATCAATAGTCTTAATGATGATCAACAAGTTTTATATGGAAATTTCCAAACAAAATTGGGTCGCCATTAGTAGGCACCATCCTTAATAAAACATTAGGTCTGTATCACTGATATAGACACTGATGTTTTATTCATTAGGTCTGTATCACTGATATAGACACTGATGTTTTATTCATTAGGTCTGCATCACTGATATAGACACTGATGTTTTATTCATTAGGTCTGTATCACTGATATAGACACTGATGTTTTATTCATTAGGTCTGTATCACTGATATAGACACTGATGTTTTATTCATTAGGTCTGCATCACTGATATAGACACTGATGTTTTATTCATTAGGTCTGTATCACTGATATAGACACTGATGTTTTATTCATTAGGTCTGCATCACTGATAGACACTGATGTTTTATTCATTAGGTCTGTATCACTGATACAGACACTGATGTTTTATTCATTAGGTCTGTATCACTGATATAGACACTGATGTTTTATTCATTAGGTCTGTATCACTGATATAGACACTGATGTTTTATTCATTAGGTCTGCATCACTGATATAGACACTGATGTTTTATTCATTAGGTCTGTATCACTGATATAGACACTGATGTTTTATTCATTAGGTCTGCATCACTGATATAGACACTGATGTTTTATTCATTAGGTCTGTATCACTGATATAGACACTGATGTTTTAATCATTAGGTCTGTATCACTGATACAGACACTGATGTTTTATTCATCAGCTGTCTGTATCAGGGTATACAGATCCATATGCATGTGACCGATTCAACCAACCTGGTTCAATCATTTGCTCATGAATTATTCATGAGGTTTAAAAGGCCTATTATTGGTGCATTGTATTTTCTTGTACCCAAGAGAATGTTGTGAGTGGATTTTACTATTCCACATAAATGATGTGACAAAAAAAGGTTTTGAGCCAACAGTAAAATGGCGGATGATATTCCATATTGAATGGAAATTATGATGATATCTTAATAGAAAGATTTACACTTTAAAATTAATACTCGTAATACTGATATAAGACATATCTAACTTCCATGAGAAAATAAATTTTGTCTTCAGTTCCTTGACAACACTAATTATTAAGACTCATTCATGTAAATCATGAACAGATTCAATGTTTGTTTTCACTAGAAAGTTACTGGTGTTTGCTTTGAGACCTTGGGCAAGCTGTTTGTCAGTAAGTAATTCTGTTGTTTTTATAGAGAGACTGACATGCGTTGAGTGTGCTAAGGAGCTGTGTTCATGTAAAGTTGTAGAAAAAACCTTAAGGTACGTCCACACTACTATATGGTTTTATAAAATAACTATGATATAATGCGCGCTATGATTGGCCAAAGGATGCGTATTCTGCGTGCTCTATGAGAGCACACAGCACGCGCGCACAGATGTTCAAACTATTTTGTAATGAACAAAATTGAAAACTTGCCTTAAAATCATAATTGTATTTTATAAAAGAAATAGAAAACTTGCCCGCTCTGCTATGTGAAGATTTATAGCACTTGCGCTCCGCTATGCGTCGTGCTTCTCTTAACACTTCTCGAGTGTTCTGATCAGTCCCCACGTGCTATAAATCTGCACATAGCACGTGCGCTCGTTTTCTATTTCTTCAGTACATGACTTGGTATGTCTTATATAGAGATTATTTAATGGAAAGTGCGGCGTACGGGATTTTATTCACGAATGGTTTGTATTGTAGAACGAACGAGCGAGTCCTCGAGTGAGCGAGTTCTATGATAACCACGAGTGAATAAAATCCCGTACAAAGCACTTTCCATCTTATAATCTGTTTATTACACGTATCACGAGAATTTTCATAAAATAGTTTTAATTGTTATGCAAATTAAAAGACTCACATAATCAAACCAAATGTCAGCTAAATGATTCAATATCAATAGAAATAGAAAACATCAAAGTACATCAACTCTTCAAATGAATTATTTTAAAGTCTTTCTAAATACTAAAGCAGCTAGACTGGCAAAAGTTGTAAGAACAATAAGAACTTTGTACAGTTTTCATTCAGATTCAGTCACTATCCGATTCAATGACAAAGCAACAACGAGGTTTTTTGGACTTTGGAGAATCAGTTAACAGCGACAAAGTCGGACTTTGGTTTAAGGAATTGACAGAGATGTTAAATGTTCCTCCCTGAATTGAAGCACCTTGAAAAAGATTGTTGATTCTTGTACTGTTTTAGTTGCATTAAGAGTTAAAGCATTAGAAATACTTGCGCTCGAAGATGGTCCAGGGTAGCTCAGAATATCCGATATATTTCTCTGTTGTCGTTCCGACAGGTTGCTGTAATTGTTCAAACTTTGGACATTCTTATTAAGTTTTTGTATGATTCTTTTTCTTCCACTGTGGTTTGTGAGATTTTCAGCATTTAATCCAGCTTTCTTTGCCATTGTTTTCATGAGTGAGTTGAGTTTGTTAACTCCCATCGGAGCTGACTTAAACCAAGGTTTTGTAGTTACAGCTTTTGTAGTGTGATTAATGGCCAAATAAAAAGGACTTTCAGGAGTTTTCATATCATCTGGCCTTTTAGAAACGTAGAGCTGATAAGCCCTGAGAGGATCTCTTTCACTGCCAGCGACAGCAAACATTTTTGGCTTTACTGTACGGGAGTCTTTGGGATCAGCGCCGGTCCTGATCTTAGTCTGTCTTTCATTATATTCCAGATACACTGTGCCATCGGTTGTTGTTTTTTTCTCAATGTCACCCCATCTCATATCCCTGTGTTCTTGACAACCCCTCAGTCCAAAGAACTGTGTATTATTTAACCACAAAGTGTATAAGTGCTACTTAGACGAAAATCGATCGAAGTTTAATTTAGCTGAAACTTCATTGAATAATTCTAATAATAATTATAATAATAACTAGGTAAAATCTTTTTTCGATATTCCAGAGGGAAGTACTATATTTTCATGAATCTTTAGAGGAGTCAGTGACGTCATCTACTCAACCCAACATTCAGCTCCATACATTTCTTTGTATTTTGTGAGTCAAAATATCTCAATGTTTTGTTCAGATAACAGCTTTGCATTGAAGACAACTGGTCAGACAATCAATCCTAAGCACAAATAATATAAGAAAACTCCTTCGCCCAAACTTTTAGCTTCATAGAAATAAAATAATTCAAGAAACTAAACACAAAGAAATGTATGGAGCGAAGCTGTGTTGATTGTTAGGGTTGAGTAGATGACCTCACTGACACTTCTAAAGATTCATAAAAATGTAATACTTCCCATAGGAATTTTGAGAAAACACATTAACCAGTAATTGTATGGCTCTTTGAGATTATTTCAGTGAAGTTTCAGCTAAATTAAACATCGATCGATTTTCGTCTAAGTAGCACTTTAATGAGAGACTCTGAGGTTGAACAACCGAGTAAATCTTGGCTGTAAAGAATGTCCACCTCTTCGTCAGTTAGCGTACGAGCAGCATTTGGTTTATTCCCTTTCCCTGCTTTCTTGAGTTCTTTTTGCTTGGCGACCAGAACTTCTTTTGTTTTTCTGAACTGTTTTCCTTCTATGATGGTCGAGGGATACTCTTTCTTTCGATGGTATCGATCAAAACTTGAAATAAAAGACCTAAGCGATGTAGGTTTGTATTGTTCTCCGTTTTGTTTTCTAACTTGAAGTAGAAAATTAGCGATGTAGTCGTCAAGATCTTTTGCATCAATACTTTCTATCTCTTTCGGCTCGTTATTTGAAACCAAAAACTTTTTCAGTAACGAGATATCTCATTGTGTCTTGCTAAGTGTATTTTTGTTATCTTGTTGATTTATAAATTCTTCCAAAGAACAGTCAACAGAGACAAATCTAGAAGAGCCTTTCCTCGCTTCAGCCATTTTTTTCAGCTCAAAATCTGGAAAGCCATTTAAGTACTAATGATGCACAGACGCACGACTCTCATTGGTTGAATCACTTTTAAGTTGTTGCTGATTGGTTATACTTCCACATGATTGTGAAAAAGCTATACGCGATGCTGATTGGACGTATCGCTTTTTTCACGTGTGAAAATATAGCGTATACATTTCTACAAATGAGCTTTATGCAATGAAATTCTCGTGATACGTGTAATAAATGGTTGTGCATGCTTAGTATGTCATATATGGTTGTACATGACTTAGTATGTCATATATTGTTGTACATGACTTAGTATGTCATATATGGTTGTACAAGACTTAGTATGTCATATATTGTTGTACAAGACTTAGTATGTCATATATTGTTGTACATGACTTAGTATGTCATATATTGTTGTACATGACTTAGTATGTCATATGGTTGTACATGACTTAGTATGTCATATATGGTTGTACATGACTTAGTATGTCATATATGGTTGTACAAGACTTAGTATGTCATATATTGTTGTGCATGACTTAGTATGTCATATATTGTTGTGCATCACTTAGTATGTCATATGGTTGTACATGACTTAGTATGTCATATATGGTTGTACATGACTTAGTATATCAAATATGGTTGTACATGACTTAGTATGTCATATATTGTTGTACATGACTTAGTATGTCATATATATTGTTGTACATGACTTAATATGTCATATATGGTTGTACATGACTTAGTATGTCATATATTGTTGTACATGACTTAGTATGTCATATATTGTTGTACATGACTTAGTATGTCATATATTGTTGTACATGACTTAGTATGTCATATATTGTTGTACATGACTTAGTATGTCATATATTGTTGTACATGACTTAGTATGTCATATTATTGTACATGACTTAGTATGTCATATATGGTTGTACAAGACTTAGTATGTCATATATTGTTGTGCATCACTTAGTATGTCATATGGTTGTACATGACTTAGTATGTCATATATGGTTGTACATGACTTAGTATATCAAATATGGTTGTACATGACTTAGTATGTCATATATTGTTGTACATGACTTAGTATGTCATATATTGTTGTACATGACTTAGTATGTCATATATGGTTGTACATGACTTAGTATGTCATATATTATTGTACATGACTTAGTATGTCATATATGGTTGTACATGACTTAGTATGTCATACAGTACAGTCAGAAAGTTTTTCACGCTCCAAACCGACATATTGTCACAGCTTCCGATATTTCGTCAAAATTCCGATATATCGTTTAAGCAAAATATCGGTCAGACGATGTTTAACCGAAATAGCGTTTGGAGCCATCTGATATATCGGTTGAGTCAAACCGATATTTCGGTTAAAGCGATATTTTGGTTAGGCGATATTTCGGTTAGGCGATATATCGGTTAACAGCAATGTATTTATACGCCAAATACATTGTATCTGTACATCTATTGAAATCACATCGACTTTACGTCTCATTACAATTGAAGGGGTCCCTGCAAGAACGGAGTAAGTGACTTTTGATCAAAACTCAAATTCTCCTTTGAAATTCAAAGAATCTTGAGGAGAGTTTAGATTTTGATCAGAGATCACATACGTTGTTCTTGCAGCTGGGAGCCCTTCAATTCATGTCGTCAAATTTCCAACGACGGCATTAATGCATGTCTGACGGGTCTGGTGGAAAACGTGGAGTGCTGAGTCACGTTAGAAAATCATGGTGTGGTAGACTCCGCGTTTTCTACAAAGTGGAAAACGCGGAGTCCTAAAAAATGAAATGAAAAAATTGTCAAGTTATTTTCTTTCTTTCTTCCAGAATTCGTGATTAATATCGCATATTTCTCGGTAGACTACTTTGAAAAATTCTAACTTTCTGAATTTTCGTAACATCGATCTCATGGCCAGTTATTAGTGACAACTAGATAACTCTTTAAATTTTAACCTCAAGTAAACTGACTTAGTTTTTGACGCAATTTTACAGTCGAAAATGTCGAAAATGAACGACATTTGACTTGGATTTTCTTCCAAAATACATCCTTGCGAAACAAAACGCCACTTTCTCGGCAAACTTCCATCTCTCTTCTTGATACGGTCATGAATTTTTCCCTGTCTCTTAACTCGCCGAACAATAGCCATTTCCTTAGGACCACTTTCGCAAACACGTGTTTTCCTTCTGCACGCCCGAAAAGGATGCCGGGAACATACGGGAATTTTCGACAGCAAGCATCCCGCCCTTTGTGTTTTTAAGATTTTTATAGTCGGTCCTACAGGCAAAATATTGCACCGGTTGCATTCTTTACAAGTCCAAAGTCGCCAAAACTGCCTTTGTAGGTCCTGGAATCCACCACAGAACAACCAGAGAGACGATTTCACTGTTGAGTCCGCCATTTTGAATTCCGTAATGGCACTGCCGAGATGTCTTCGTGAAAATCGCTTCTCGCTGCTGGGTTCTTTCAGCAGGAATTTGTCTTCAAAATATATCCGAAAAATAATTGACACAATATAGATTTTTACGAAAATGTACTTCCTGTAAGGATTCCATAGAAGCGGTAAAGCAGGAAAACATAGCTATAAATAAAATGATTCATGGGAAAACCTTCTATTTTTCCTTTCTGTTTAAAGGAGCACTCTCACAGGTAATGCATTGCGCGCCTTGAACCCCTCAGCGCCATTTTCGTATGATACGAAAATGGCGGATTTCTACTTACCACACGAGAAGGAAGAGATTCTCTGGAGAACTCCGGACTTGCCATTGCTGATCCGTCTCGGAATTCGAAAGGCGAACTTTTCACGTGTACTTTTCACGTGCGTTCTTGTCAAATCTAAGTAGTATCCCGTATGTAAACAATAACACGGCGCGCAATGCATTACCTGTGAGAGTGCTCCTTTAAATAACTTTCTAACTGTAAGTCGAAAAACTGTGTTTATGGAATTTTTTTAATGAATTTACAGTACTAAAGAAATGTTGTTTTCTTGTATAAAAACAAATTAGATATAATTTCACACCAGTCAAAATACTATGAAACTTTCCTTTAGTATTGTCTGATAAAGGGTTAGCACCCGTTAATTTGCCTGTTTAACGTCTAACCAATGGTCATCGATTCGAATGCCGACATTAAGAGCTTTAAAAACAACAAAGATCCATCTCGAGAAACAAATTCAATGTACACTTCAATGTGTAGACTGCAACCGATATTTCGGTTGCAAAAATATCGGTTACAAACACTCAAGCGAAATATCGGTTGGAGGTAACCGAAATATCGTTTGGGAAAAGCGAATATCGGTTCCAGTCAACCGAAATATCGTTTAACACTCGAAATATCGGTTATCAACTGATATTTCGGCGGAATTTAGGTGCCGATATTTCGTTTCAGCCGATATATCGGCGCCGATATATCGCCGAACTAGCGTGAAAAACTTTCTAACTGTACTGTATATGGTTGTACATGACTTAGTATGTCATATTGTTGTAGGTATCGCTACACAGTGAAAGAGTTGCCTGCGATGATATTAAAACTGAAGCAGAGAGCAGACTCATTTGATAACTGGGCAAGTGAGGTGAAAAGAGCTTTGGAACCATGTGGTAGTAAAGTTGGTAGGTATTATAACAGTATAATGACACTGTTTAAGATCTGAAATATTTGCTTGCAAATAGGATTTTTATGTTTTCTTGTGGCTTTTTGTATCCTTAGAATTCTGTTGGGACAGAAATAGGTAATATGTGATGTAATAATAACATCAGTTGTTATGTAACACTATTGGTACACGTGAGATGGGTGTCTAGATTGTTTATAATGGTTAATGAATATTGTATACTGAAAAGTTTATATTTTATTACTCGTGCCCAGGCCGTAGGCCGCACGAGTTATAAAACCCAACGCATCTTTTTTTTCAACGTCAGAAAATCGCAAAGTTGTGCAATATCCGGTCACATGCTATCGAGACCCAAATATAAATAGGGGAGAGGGTTGGGGATCAGCGAAAGGGGGAGGGCAAGGGGAAAAGGTTTGCAACGCCTAGTACCGGGGCCTAGTATCTCCATCAAGTGTAATGTATTTGGACCATTTATATACAATAATGTATCTTTCTCGTAATCGATGTGGGACATTGTCAAATCCAAAACACTACGTAATTCCATAGACAGTCGTCACTAAAAATAAAGTCAAAATCAAATCAGATTATAGGGCAAATGGGATGTCTTTGCACAATGATATTGTCAAAGCTGGTGTATGTCTAGCGAAAGCATGGGGTCTTGTACTACTGAATTGTCTCGCACATGCGCAATGTGTTATATAGGCGTCGTGATTCCCAATCTAAAAAGCGGCTAAATTAAATGTGTTGGCCAAATGAAGGATAAAAAGACGAGGTATAAAGCAACAAGTCAGGGCCCAGGCATTCACCACGGCTTAGAAATTGCACACAAATCCTAACTTCGGCCTTCATCGGTCGCTGTTCAGCGCTCGTCAACACATCAAAATTCACAAGACAACTCGGACCGCCCACACCGAAGAGCACCGATGGATTCTCGAGCATGCTCGGACCCATCATCGAATAAATACAACTCAAAACCTCAAGAAAACTACACAGGGGACTTCAACAACTATTATTCTTTATTTCTAGTATTTTTTAGGGAACGATATAAATGACCGGTTGAACCAAGATTTTCGAATCGCTCAAAACCACTCAAAAACACAATTTCTTGCTCAGATTTCTACACCAACGTGGTCTTTAATTTTCAGACTACTGTTGTGAAGACATTTTTGAGAATCTCATACCCTTTGAAGGCTTTATCAGAGCTCATTCCTGATCCAACCATAGAACGAAAATGAAGCCCGGCAAACTTCCAAAGACGTCACGATCCACTGATTCTACGTTTGAGCTACCTGTGACCACAGGAAGCCCAATTATACAAATGACACACACGAATTAACATTCAGTGAAAATCCTTATCGTCCACCACAGAAGATAAGCACACGAATAGCCTGGACGTAGCTGGACGTCTATGTGTTCTACTAGAAAGGAAACCACAAGCTTATATTTATGGTATTTTATATTTCGAAGTCTAAATGAAAAATCAACCGACAACAACCTTTACTCGTTGAATACATTTTTATATACCACCCCAAGATAATGGTCTCTTGATTTTACTTTTAAAACTTCAAATATTTTCACTCTAAGAGCGAAATATAAAACATACCGCATTGATCACGAAAGATAACTGCGACGTGCTGGTTCCAGGTAGAAAAGGGAAGCTTTCAAGCAAAAATCAAACTCGTATACAAACTTTGGGCTCTTTCTCAGTATATCACTATCCTGAAAAACCTTTGTTATTCAAATCAAGAACTCTTTGTAGAACGAGGCATACAACAATATGAACTATTGTTATTCAAATTTTCAGGAATTCAGGACGGTGATATACTGAGAAAGCCCCCACACTGACACTTCCACAGGGATCCCAATTCTACTCTGGTCCTTAGCATGTACTGGTTCAATCCGGCACCAGGGGACGAGTGAACCCTGCTAACAGGGTCTAGTTTTTCTAATAAAGCGGCTATCGACCAAGAGGCCCATAGCTATTTCACTCAAAGCTTGAGTTATCCTTATCTTGCCCAGTAAACGAGCTACAGGCAAAGCAGCAATGTTGTAATTTGTTGAATAGCCATGGGAAAGCATAAATAAGCACTAGTCCAAGTGAGAACATAAGTTTATGCAAATGAGTCGAACTTGCAATGAAATTGGAGCATGTTCCAAGTCACTGCAAGTCACCACAAGTTGGTGTTCAAATGAGCTACAAGTACAAAGAGTGAGTGTCTGAGAAAACCAGGCAGTGCCAAAAGATGAGGGTCGGCCGATTCCCCCCAAATTTAGTACATGGATAACCTATCGAGATTGATTATAAATAGTGGTATTTACCGATACCGTACTTCCGAGTTTGACCAACCCCCCTCTGTTTTTGGCCAAATTTACATTCACAAATTTGAAATTTTGAAGCATATTTAATGAACTAAAATAACCTCTTCTATTCACGGTAATCATCTTTTGCTTTCTGTAATACCTTTTCACTTTTAGAAGAAGCAATAAACGGCTAGTACTGTTTATTTGATCAAATATTCATTGAAATAAATCGAGCCGAACTTTGTGTTCGAAACGATACCGATCGCTGGTTGCAATTTTGACCATTTTCAAAATGACTTTTCTCAAAAGTGCGGCAGTCGATTTCGAATATAAAATACGTTTTGGGAAGGTCTTATGGTTGACTTTAAGGATATGAAAAGTTACAAATGGCATCAATTTTATTTCAAACGCGAGCGGCTCCCAAATCTCGGACATTTTACACTGACGAAGAACGTCGATTTCATGTTTTAACTTCCTTCTGGGCCCAGTCTACATGCCGCGAATACTGGATTTGCTCAAAACGGCTTCAAAATCATCTACAATTCTCCCTGTTATTACAAAGAATACCAATAAAGAGATGTGTAATTAAAACTCTGTATTTGAAATGTATTTTTTTACAGCAAATAAGTACAGTATATGTTTAGATTTTCAATTACTGGCCGTTGTCCATGTGTTATTGCATATTGCACATCTTCCTTTTTTTTTTCTTCCTGTATTATTTCACTTCGTCCTTCCTCCTTCCTTTTTCTTGCTTCCTTCCTTTCTTAATTGCCTTTATTTTCCTTTTTTCGTTTCTTCCTAGCTTCCTTCCCTTATGTTATTTATTTGTTTCCTTCCTTCTCTCTTTCTGACTTTCTTCGTTTCTGTTTTTCGTTCTTTCCCATTAGTTGATTGACCCTTACTTACATCACCCGTTTCTTCCAGTTACTTTGTCATTCCCTCGCATTTTGTAATGTATTGCCCTTTGTGATTTGGATACAAACATGATTGATTTGCTTGTACGACCTTCTCAATGAACTTTTAGTATGTATCCGTCCCCTGGGTACGGGTAATGGGTGGGGATTTTTAATGAGCCTATTGTGAAGTCAGCGGTTGTTCATCTCAAGGATCAGCTCAAAGTGTGCTTTGGAGAGTCGAGCAGTGCTTTTGTTATTCAAATCTATGAATTTGCATTGATAATCTACACCATCCCCTCAATGCACAAAATGAATGCACACTTACAACTTAGTTATTGTCTTTTTACGACGATCGATGGTGGGGCATTTGCATTGAGGAGTTTGGTAGACAAAAATCATCCCCACTATGAGCTGGTCAGGGGGATTTATTGATATTTGAATGAGCTTTCTAACAAATCCTCACCCTGTCCCTGGGGGTGGAGTAATACATTGACTCATACCAAGAGACCGTCATACTAAGAGAGCGAATCTCGTTACGAAAAATCTTGAAATACGGAGGGATGTTTTAAAGCCACATACATTTACTGTAAATATGCAAATTAAACAACGGTCTTCACAGATAATGAGCTTGGGCTCCCTGTGGTATGAGTGGGAAGCCTACGGCTTCGGTCACGGTACGGAATCGAAGACATTGCGCGAGCAAAATCATCGCTCAACAAATCAGAATGCTTGGATACGGCACGACGATGGCGCGATGCGGTCACGACCTACAAAAACGACTTCTATTGTGAAAGGTCCTAATGTCTCGACATTGAAGTGTGATCCATGTTGATTTTGTAGGTTTACATTTTTTCTAATGAATAGTGCATTACTGTGTTGTCTTCGAACAAATAATAATTTATCGTTCCATACTTGCATAATAGCTATAATCATAGCTAAATATCCGCCAAAAGCGCCAAAATGAGCCCTTTTCAGAACAGTTTGACTTTCGATTTTCGCTGGATTAACACTCTAATTTCAGTTTTACCGGTGAAAAACCATCACAAATAACTTCAACTCTTTGCTAAAGCAGATTTAGCATTGTACAACTTACACGTATCGTGTTTGTGGTGCTCAATACGCGCATTCGTGAAAAGATCTTCTCTTTAAAGTTATTGTTTAATTTTTTTTAGTCCATTGTTTTGGTTTCTTAATTCACTTCCTTTCAGTTTCTTCCTTTATAACCACATTTTGTAACCTAAACACACACATAAAACCCTAAACCGAACCTGGCAACCCTCAGAAAAATCTAAACCAGTGGAAAATTTCAAAACATATCAGGCCCTCTGATATTACACGATGGTGCGATTTCGCACATTTGGCCTCAAATCGCATCCGATCGCGTAATTTACTAGTCTCCTATGCACCAGATCGCTACGTGACGGAACTAAAAACGGCTGCGAAGGAGACTAGTAATTTACCGATATCCGCATAATTGATGAAAAATAGCACAATATGAACAAATCCAAAGCAAATATTCGCTTTATTTAAACTTTCATTAAGAGCTAACCGTTATTTCAGAGTGATTTTCCTTTGAAAACACCTTGGAAACCCTCTATAACACGTTCGAGATGTGATGTGTATGAATCAAACAACGTACGTACTAGAATGTACCAGGCGTTCTATGCGTAGATTGTCTTAGAGGCCTGTCACTAGTTATTTGGGCTTCCTGTGGAATGACCGATTTCCAGGAAAAATTGTCCGGGAAAAAGGTCGGTTTTTTTTGACTGAATCATAAATATGCTTAAAAAGAAAGAGCATTTTATAATAAAGAAAATAATATTACATTCCTTTATAAAAAGGTTAAATTAACCATTGGAAAAATCGCATAATTTTCCGCATAATTTCTCTTCTTTTCCGTACAATTTCCGTTTTTTCCCCGCACAATTTCCGGGTTTTCCCCCGCACCATATCAGAGGGCCTGAACATATACATGTATACATCGCCAAAAAATATACTTCAAACACGGAGTTTTAATCACACATCTCTTTATTGGTATTCTTTATATTAACAGGGAGAATTGTAGATGATTTTGAAGCCGTTTTGAGCAAATTCAGTATTCGCGCCATGTAGACTGGGCCCGACCGGAAGTTAAAACATGAAATCGACGTTCTTCGTCAGTGTAAAATGTCCGAGATTTGGGAGCCGCTTGCATTTGAAATAAAATAGATGCCAATTGTAACTTTTCATATCCTTAAAGTCAACCATAAGACCTTCCCAAAACGTATTTTATATTCGAAATCGACTGCCGCACTTTTGAGAAAAGTCATTTTGAAAATGGTCAAAATTGCAACCAGCGATCGGTATCGTTTCGAACACAAAGTTCGGCTCGATTTATTTCAATGAATATTTGATCAAATAAACAGTACTAGCCGTTTATTGCTTCTTCTAAAAGCGAAAAGGTATTACAGAAAGCAAAAGATGATTACCGTGAATAGAAGAGATTATTTTAGTTCATTAAATATGCTTCAAAATTTCAAATTTGTGAATGTAAATTTGGCCAAAAACAGAGGGGGGTGGTCAAACTCGGAAGTACGGTATCGGTAAATACCACCATTTATAATCAATCTCGATAGGTTATCCATGTACTAAATTCGGGGGGAATCGGCCGACCCCCATCTTTTGGCACTGCCTGGTTTTCTCAGACACTCACTCTTAAGCCTAAACCTGCAAACATATGGCCGTGTTCACACTGAGATCGGTTCAGATCAATCTACAATGTAGATTTGAATCAAATCAAATTTAGATCGGTTGCGTTCACACTTGCATTGGCCTGAACTGCTCTGAACCGCTCACGATTGGTTTAGCTGTTCACAGTAGCTGGCAAATTACTTGAGATTATATTTTGCTAGTCAGCGGCATCGTATGCTATGTATCCATAGTAACGATGATGATATTTCAAAATGCAGACAACTGAGCGATCGATTTGCAATAAATGCGACATTTTGAAACTCTTTTTAAAGAAAAGCTTATTAATTTCAAGTATTTCAAAAAGAAGAAAGCAACGAAGGCTTGTTCTATAATAATAATAATAATAATAATAGAAGCGGAAGAAGGAACTGCAGAGAAGATAATTTTTGAGATATGTACGAGAAAGCCGGCATGCAGAGCTTTGAACTTTGAGATTCGCCCTCGTCATTCGAGGAGGACTTGGTTGAAAGAATGACTGATGATTGGAGAGACTGGTCCTAGATCGGTTTAGTTTTAGATCGCACTGTTACACTAGCACTAAACCGGTCTACTTTAGTTCGAACTAAAAGTAGACCACCTCTCGAGCAGGTCTACTTTTAGATCGATCTGAAGCAATCTAAATCCAGTGTGAACAGTCTAGACCGATCTGAACCGATCTAACTTGTGCTGGTGTGAACACTCAAATATCATTAATAATTCATAAGGACAAAACAAAGGAACTCACTACCGTGATAGAGGTCTGGATATGTGGTCTAATTACCATAAAACACTTGTTTTGAAATGGGAAGAAGAAAGCTTTCTCATGTCTGATATTATTACTTCTTGTTTGAACAATGTGTGCAGTTTGTAGTTCATAGTTCTTTTTCGTGTATTGTTTTGCTGTATCTCTCTTGGTTGATTTTGTAGGTGTATCTGATCTGAAAGAGTTGGTTGTTACTGCAGAGCAGAGTCAATTCCCAGAATGTGATCTCCTTCAGCTCCTGAAGTCTACATTAGCAGAAGCTGAGAGGTGTGCAAGCGTTGCTGTACAGCTAGTAAGCAGGAAACACAGGACCCGTCACAATCTACCCACATCCCTGGTACAAGCACCAAAGCTTGGCTTGGAGGAATTACAAGCATTTGGCCAACAGCTAGAAAGCCTGCCATGTGTTATTAGAGAAGCTGATCTGGTCCAGGTTAGTCCCAGGACGTCAATATTATGCAGTACACATTTCGAATGATTGACAGTAGAGTGATTGTTTGTATAGGATTTGATGACACATGTTGAAAGCTTCCAATGTGAGGCGCAAAAGGTCCTACATGAACCAGTTGTAGATACTGTCAGACTACAGCAACTACTAGACACTGGTACAAGCCTGGATGTAGAATTACCAGAAATACCAAGACTGAAGCAGGTATTGTGACATGATTAATATAGCCTGCATGACCAGGGATGGCTTGGGGATGGTGGAGGGAAGGTAGGAACTCCATTTCCCTCACCTCTCCCCTCTCAACCCCCCCCCCCCCCCCCCCCCCCCCCTGCCCCCTTCCCCTCTCCCCTTGGTACATACATGTAGTAATAGTAACATTGATTGCCTACATAGGAATTGTGTCAAACTAAGTGGCTGCAACAAGTGAATATCACGCTAGAAAACACACAGGCTGTATCAATTGATACATTACAAGAGTTGCTTGCTACTGGAGAGACACTTGCACAGAAATCTGGTGAGTGTCAGTAATCTACAAAAAAACAGTGGCGATTTTGAACCAAACAGGTGTTTGTTGTAGTGGTTCAGTTAGTGATTGTAGCAGACTGGTGTTTGTAGTGGTTCAGTTAGTGATTGTAGCAGACTGGTGTTTGTAGTGGTTCAGTTAGTGATTGTAGCAGACTGGTGTGTGGTTCAGTTAGTGATTGTAGCAGACTGGTGTTTGTAGTGGTTCAGTTAGTGATTGTAGCAGACTGGTGTTTGTAGTGGTTCAGTTAGTGATTGTAGCAGACTGGTGTGTGGTTCAGTTAGTGATTGTAGCAGACTGGTGTTTGTAGTGGTTCAGTTAGTGATTGTAGCAGACTGGTGTGTGGTTCAGTTAGTGATTGTAGCAGACTGGTGTTTGTAGTGGTTCAGTTAGTGATTGTAGCAGACTGGTGTTTGTAGTGGTTCAGTTAGTGATTGTAGCAGACTGGTGTTTGTAGTGGTTATGAATGTGTTGTTATAGTCGGTCAAAGAATGCACATGGTTGATGATCTTTCTATGTTTGTTAGCTGTTGCCAAGGCTGTGGGTGAACTGCGTGAGTTGGTAAATCTTGGTGAAAAATGGGAAGAAAAGGCTAAACTTTGTCTTCAAGCGAGGTATGGATCTTCTCTCTATAGTGAACAACAAACAAGCAGATTGCATGAATTTTTAGTTTCACTACTGAAAATATCAGAATGGGAACTCCCATACATGAGGGGACAGGGATGCTTGTAGTACCTTTTAGGGTTTGAAATCAGCGATTTGGTACCACTTAGCGGGTCTCAAATTTAAAAGGACCATCCTAAAAGGTACCAATTTGGTGTCTTGGTATCTGTCAGCAAATAAAATAACGACAGTTGAAGATTTTATTTATGTTTTGACATAAAGGTATCACAAATTAACCGCAAGATGCAAAGGAATTAACCCATTGATTCCTGGGTTGTTTTGAGGATGTTAGTAGCCTGCGTGGTGGCCCAAAGGGTACGGATCGGAGGGATAAAGGATGTTAGTGATTTTCTGGACCTAATCGCACAGTAAGAAATTTCGATTCCATATAAGGGGTTTATGGAAATCTTGACATTTCTTTCATGGCTGAATCACCACTAGGCTTGCGAATCTAGTCGCACAAAGAAGGCCTAGTTTAGAGTCTTTTATAGCCATTATTCGCCACAAAAGCCCCAAGAACAGCATCATTAAGCTTGACTGGTGTGGTAGAGGTTGTTCTTCTGAAAGAATCCAGGGGTGAGATGCGATTTCACGTGAAAAAATCCACCAAAGATTGCAGAATTCCAAAATGGTAGATTCAAAAGTGAGATTGTGTCTCTGGCCCACCAGGACCTACTAAGGCAGTTTTGGTGACTTTCGACTTGTAAAGATTACAACCGGTACCATATTTTGCCTGTACAGTACAGTCAGAAAGTTTTTCACGCTAGTTCGGCGATACGGTTGATCAACCGATATTTCGTTTGAGCGTTAAACGATATTTCGGTTCACTGAAACCGATATTTCGCTTTACCCAAACGATATTTCGGTTACCTCCAACCGATATTTCGGTTACCTCCAACCGATATTTCGTTTGAGTGTTTGTAACCGATATTTTTGCAACCGAAATATTTGTTGCAATCTACACATTGAAGTGTACATTTAATTTGTTTCTCGAGACGGATCTTTGTTGTTTTTAAAAGTTTTAATGTCGGCATTCGAATCGATGACCATTGGTTAGACTTTAAACAGGCAAATTAAAAGGTGCTAATGCTTTTTCAGACAGTTTAACGGTTTGCTAAATCATGCTAACGGTTTAACTCCGTGTGTTCACACTAGGATGTTTCCAAGTCACTCATGTAGTTCGTTCAGACTACAGCGAAAGTTAGCTAGCTAAGCTCATGTACGCGTTTGTTCATCTATCGTGTTTGAAGATTTAGCTAGTTAACCTTTTATGCATGTTCACATTGTTAATTTTCAAGCTAGTTACTACTCAATAATAGTAATCCAATATCTGTTATTTGAAATTTTGGCGGTTATAAACAACTAACTTTTCTGATTTCTTGATTGATCCAAGTAAACGTAGCCTCCTAAAGCAGACCCGTGTCCAGGCTTCAGTTTTACTTCGCTGGCCACAGGGTCTGCTCAGCTGAACCATACATTCCTTTCCAGTGGATTAGCCAATCAGAACGAACCTCTTAAATCTGTGGTGGTGCGGACTTTGACCTCTATGGACTTCCACGAACAAACATCACGTGAACTGACGGTTCAGCGATGTGACGTTTTCAAAATTCAACAGTTGAATATCCACCAGCAAAAGTCAATCGATCCGAGCGATTTATTTTGAACAAAAGGATTTGTTCGTAAACTTCCGACTGGTCATGGAAAGTCATTACTGACTGATATCAAGCATTGAAACTGATCTATGACAACGGTACACACGATTCTGGTCATTTATTCACTTTAACAAAGCAACTTCTGCAGACAGACAAAGAGTAAATACCGTATTCAAAATATTATTGTATGTTGATATCCAAAGTACGGTGCCAGTAAATTAACTTTCGTTCGTCAGAATATTTCCGGGTTTTCCTCTCCTTTGACTCACTTTTGGCACAAATAAAGCACAAGTCCTCGTTGATGATTTTCTTTGTAGTGTTATCATTATCTGTGGTCAGATTATGAATTTTTAAAAACTAGCTAGAGCTTTGCAACACGATATCTCTAAAAATAACTCAAATTGTGGGAACTGTTTTGGCACTGATAATACGAGTGATTTCATTGGCTAGTTCAATGGGCGTATAACAATTGGAAAGGAATGTATGGTTCAACTGAGCAGACCCAGTGGCCAGCGAAGTAAAACTGAAGCCTGGACACGGGTCTGCTTTAGGAGGCTAAGTAAACGAGGAGTGAATAATAGATATAAGTAACGAATCTAAAATAATGAAGAGAGAAGAAACAAAGTTTGGGCTGTCTTCAAACACGAATAAAACCCAACTGAAATGTTATCCTGCGGCTCACGACGCGCGATTGACATTAGGAAAAATAAATCTGTCAAAACCAAAACCATTAGTGAGTTTCCAGAGTTTAAACCATGTCCCGACATGGTTTGAAATTTGCCTGTTTCCGGTCAATATTCCCAATGTGAACGGAGATAATGAGCTATGTTGTAGCTAGCTAAAAAAACGCGTTCACACTGGGGTTATCGACTTAGCTAGCTAAACCGGTCTTTAGCTAGCTAGAAAGTCCTAATGTGAACGCGCTCATGGTTAACAGACGTTCACACTGACATATGAGAGACCCGTTGGCGTTGGTTACGGCCAATTAGAGGGCAATTTTGGAGTTGTTTACCTGCGATTTCCAAGTCAACTGTTAGGAGGGTTAGAAACAGCAGAGTAAACATTCGGACCAATCAGCGCTCAAAGATATCGGATCCCCATAATTGATATTTCATGCTCGGTCTACAGTTCTTTAAAAAAATCGCCATGCTAGTCAGAATATCTCACTGCTATGGATCCCAACTGGAACCCGAACTTTCAAATGGTATAGCCCTTCCCAATCTCGTATCATTTCGGCTAAGCCAGGTCCAACAACCCGGCAAATGAAGTCGAAAGTACATGTAGCTTTTGAAACACGAATGTTTTGCTTCGAAATATCGTCGTAATAATTATTTAACATCTCATTGAACCAAAACTATGGTCTTGGAATAACCCAAGCTTGTCAACCAACTGCAACGTTCGTTCGCATGTCAATCCAATGCCGTGGGACTTGACATGTTTTGGCATCATATTTCACTTGCGTGTCTAATGTGAACGCTTGCTATTGATGCCAGTTCTAAGTGACTTGAACCGCTAGTGTGAACACGATCTTTACTGACGTTTTGCTAAAACCTAAAGTGTTTCTGATTGCCATCAAAATGAATCGGGTTGGTTAAAGTTCTTGAAGATTTTCACGTGCTAACACAACATATGTGTCAATCAAGTGTCTCAAACAGAACTTTCTCACGTGCACGCTAATGAACCTAAGATTTTATATTAGAACTGATAATGCCGAAAGTTGGTGGGAAAGGGCCGTGGAAAAGACGTTTTGAATCAGTCATAGGATTGTATTGGATCGTGATTTGTCGTAAAGAATTCCATTACATCGATCATTAGAACATCAAGAAATCAAAAGAACAGAATTCTAGCGGCGGATTTATTTTCCAACGGCAAAAGCACAAAACAACATGATTGCCGTCTGACGTGAAATAATGAATTCAGGCACACATGCCAGCGTAAATAATGCCGTTGTTGGATTATGGAACGATAGATAAAAGGTTTCTCCATCAGCACAAAACAACATGATCGCCGTCTGACGTGAAATAATGAATTCAGGCACACATGCCAGCGTAAATAATGCCGTTGTTGGATTATGGAATGATAGATAAAAGGTTTCTCAATCAGCACAAAACAACATGATCGTCGTCTGACGTGAAATAATGAATTCAGGCACACATGCCAGCGTAAATAATGCCGTTGTTGGATTATGGAACGATAGATAAAAGGTTTCTCCATCAGCACAAAACAACATGATCGCCGTCTGACGTGAAATAATGAATTCAGGCACACATGCCAGCGTAAATAATGCCGTTGTTGGATTATGGAACGATAGATAAAAGGTTTCTCCATCAGCACAAAACAACATGATCGCCGTCTGACGTGAAATAATGAATTCAGGCACACATGCCAGCGTAAATAATGCCGTTGTTGGATTATGGAACGATAGATAAAAGGTTTCTCAATCAGCACAAAACAACAACATGATCGTCGTCTGACGTGAAATAATGAATTCAGGCACACATGCCAGCGTAAATAATGCCGTTGTTGGATTATGGAACGATAGATAAAAGGTTTCTCAATCAGCACAAAACAACATGATCGTCGTCTGACGTGAAATAAATAATGAATTCAGGCACACATGCCAGCGTAAATAATGCCGTTGTTGGATTATGGAATGATAGATAAAAGGTTTCTCATCAGCACAAAACAACATGATCGTCGTCTGACGTGAAATAATGAATTCAGGCACACATGCCAGCGTAAATAATGCCGTTGTTGGATTATGGAACGATAGATAAAAGGTTTCTCCATCAGCACAAAACAACATGATCGTCGTCTGACGTGAAATAATGAATTCAGGCACACATGCCAGCGTAAATAATGCCGTTGTTGGATTATGGAACGATAGATAAAAGGTTTCTCCATCAGCACAAAACAACATGATCGCCGTCTGACGTGAAATAATGAATTCAGGCACACATGCCAGCGTAAATAATGCCGTTGTTGGATTATGGAACGATAGATAAAAGGTTTCTCCATCAGCACAAAACAACATGATCGCCGTCTGACGTGAAATAATGAATTCAGGCACACATGCCAGCGTAAATAATGCCGTTGTTGGATTATGGAACGATAGATAAAAGGTTTCTCCATCAGCACAAAACAACATGATCGCCGTCTGACGTGAAATAATGAATTCAGGCACACATGCCAGCGTAAATAATGCCGTTGTTGGATTATGGAACGATAGATAAAAGGTTTCTCCATCAGCACAAAACAACATGATCGCCGTCTGACGTGAAATAATGAATTCAGGCACACATGCCAGCGTAAATAATGCCGTTGTTGGATTATGGAACGATAGATAAAAGGTTTCTCAATCAGCACAAAACAACATGATCGTCGTCTGACGTGAAATAATGAATTCAGGCACACATGCCAGCGTAAATAATGCCGTTGTTGGATTATGGAATGATAGATAAAAGGTTTCTCAATCAGCACAAAACAACATGATCGTCGTCTGACGTGAAATAATGAATTTAGGCACACATGCCAGCGTAAATAATGCCGTTGTTGGATTATGGAACGATAGATAAAAGGTTTCTCCATCAGCACAAAACAACATGATCGCCGTCTGACGTGAAATAATGAATTCAGGCACACATGCCAGCGTAAATAATGCCGTTGTTGGATTATGGAACGATAGATAAAAGGTTTCTCCATCAGCACAAAACAACATGATCGCCGTCTGACGTGAAATAATGAATTCAGGCACACATGCCAGCGTAAATAATGCCGTTGTTGGATTATGGAACGATAGATAAAAGGTTTCTCCATCAGCACAAAACAACATGATCGCCGTCTGACGTGAAATAATGAATTTAGGCACACATGCCAGCGTAAATAATGCCGTTGTTGGATTATGGAACGATAGATAAAAGGTTTCTCCATCAGCACAAAACAACATGATCGCCGTCTGACGTGAAATAATGAATTCAGGCACACATGCCAGCGTAAATAATGCCGTTGTTGGATTATGGAACGATAGATAAAAGGTTTCTCAATCAGCACAAAACAACATGATCGTCGTCTGACGTGAAATAATGAATTCAGGCACACATGCCAGCGTAAATAATGCCGTTGTTGGATTATGGAACGATAGATAAAAGGTTTCTCCATCAGCACAAAACAACATGATCGTCGTCTGACGTGAAATAATGAATTCAGGCACACATGCCAGCGTAAATAATGCCGTTGTTGGATTATGGAATGATAGATAAAAGGTTTCTCCATCAGCACAAAACAACATGATCGTCGTCTGACGTGAAATAATGAATTCAGGCACACATGCCAGCGTAAATAATGCCGTTGTTGGATTATGGAACGATAGATAAAAGGTTTCTCAATCAGCACAAAAAAGTTATATTTCAAAAATTAGACTAAACATGGAGATATGAAGTCAAATCTATCTTTCGCCGGTATCTCTCTTAATAATTTTGCCCTGATTAACCAATTCATGCCCCTTACATCGTGAAGTGGTCTAATAACACACGGGACTCAAGTAAGTCACTAATATTTATTTTATAAGCAATTTTAGAACATCAAGAAATCAGAAGAACAGTATTCTAGCGTAAAATGAATGATATTCCGATAATGTATTTTCCAACGGCAAAAGCACAAAAGAACGGCCCCAAAACAACAGCATTGCGTCTGAATCCAAGCACACATGCCGGTAAATAAGCTTAATGATCGTATCAGATCATCATTCACCTCACAGTAAACATTCTTTTAAAATATCGAGAATTGTGAGCACAATTCATAGATCACAAGGTTAAAGTAATTCAAATCATAGATCAATATCAAAAGCACAGATTTCCAAAGAAACCGGCCGGCTGGGAGCCGGTACGAAAACATATGGGTCGATCATACATTGTAATGGCAGGTCATGAATGAAAGCATTCACCATAAACATGTATAAACCATAATTCATAGATCACAAAGTAAATATAACACATTACAGTCAGATATCGCGTCAGACATGCATTAATGCATGTCGTTGGAAATTTGACTACGTGAATTGTAATAAGACGTAAAGTCGATGTGATTTCAATAGATGTACAGATACAATGTATTTAGCGTATAAATACATTGCTGTTAACCGAAATATCGCCTAACCGAAATATCGCCTAACCAAAATATCGCCTAACCGAAATATCGCTTTAACCGAAATATCGCTTTGACTCAACCGATATATCGGATGGCTCCAAACGATGGTTTTAATAAAGTACGATAGGCCTAAAGGTGATTTTCTTTCATACAGCCTCGTTTCCATGTTAAACACCCCTTAAAAAGCCTTATAATTGATTTTTGGCGATGGATCCATATCTGAATCTCATTAGTACATCAAAAGCTTCATCTGTGCCAAATTTGGTGCTTTCTTCACAAAACGAACGATTTTGCACATATCCGCCTAACTATAAACGATATATCGGAATTTTGACGAAATATCGGAAGTCGTGAAATAGGTCAGTTTGGAGCGTGAAAAACTTTCTGACTACTGTATGTCTGGGTGGCAAAGGACTAAAAAAAATATTTCTGAAGCATTTCCGTGATTACCCACAATATATTGTACATCTTGGTCATGCGTAAAAAAACAGGGATAATATAATAATAATAATTTCTTAAAAATGCATTAACAATTTTTACAATCATGTTAATAAAATTTATCATATTCATGAATAATTCATGAGGAAAATACAATAGAAATCACAATTGTGACAGAGCTTGTATATCTGATACAAAATCATCCTCATTTACGTCAACTTTAAGTTGGATTTTCTCGGCCAAACTTACTGGTATCTTGAAAATTATAGTAGAACAAGATTTTATTCATCTGTGGATATGATAAGTCCGACACAATATTCGCATCCATGTTGTATGAGATCTACAATCACTCGCCTTTGGTTAGTGATTGTACATCTCATACAACACTGCCTCTAATTCATATAATAATATATAAAATATATAATTATACTGTTATAACCGTACAGCTAGTAGATCATTTGTTATAACTACAGCTAGTAGATCATTTGGTATAACTGTATGTACAGCTAGTAGATCATTTGGTATAACTGTACAGCTAGTAGATCATTTGTTATAACTACAGCTAGTAGATCATTTGGTATAACTGTACAGCTAGTAGATCATTTGGTATAACTGTACAGCTAGTAGATCATTTGTTATAACTGTACAGCTAGTAGATCATTTGTTATAACTGTACAGCTAGTAGATCATTTGGTATAACTGTACAGCTAGTAGATCATTTGTTATAACTACAGCTAGTAGATCATTTGGTATAACTGTATGTACAGCTAGTAGATCATTTGGTATAACTGTACAGCTAGTAGATCATTTGTTATAACTACAGCTAGTAGATCATTTGGTATAACTGTACAGCTAGTAGATCATTTGGTATAACTGTACAGCTAGTAGATCATTTGTTATAACTGTACAGCTAGTAGATCATTTGTTATAACTGTACAGCTAGTAGATCATTTGGTATAACTGTACAGCTAGTAGATCATTTGGTATAACTGTACAGCTAGTAGATCATTTGGTATAACTGTACAGCTAGTAGATCAGCTAGTAGATCATTTGGTATAACTGTACAGCTAGTAGATCATTTGGTATAACTACAGCTAGTAGATCATTTGGTATAACTACAGCTAGTAGATCATTTTGGTATAACTGTACAGCTAGTAGATCATTTGGTATAACTGTACAGCTAGTAGATCATTTGGTATAACTGTACAGCTAGTAGATCATTTGGTATAACCGTACAGCTAGTAGATCATTTGGTATAACTGTACAGCTAGTAGATCATTTGGTATAACTGTACAGCTAGTAGATCATTTGGTATAACTGTACAGCTAGTAGATCATTTGGTATAACTGTACAGCTAGTAGATCATTTGGTATGACTGGGGGGGTACTCCCATATATGGGCTATACAGGGACGTGCCGCTGGACAGGGTATCGTTTTTGGTCTCTCTGTCCTGAACAGGGTATATAATTTTATGTGAGTCTGTCCTAAACAGGGTATGGTTATGCACGATTGTCGTCGTTAAATATGGTTTTACCCGGTATTTAGCCATCCGAGATCCGAGACGTTTGCCGGTATTGAGCAGGTCATCAGTCAACATAAAAATCGTTTAAATTGTGTAAAAGAAGACAATATGTATTTTGTCCTTTGTCCCAAACAGGGTCCTAAAATAGAGGGTGTTGTCCTAGACAGGGTAGGTATTTAAGTTTTTTTGTCCTAAACAGGGTCAGCGTTTCAAACCCTCAGCGGCACCCCTATACCCACACATGGGTCAAGTATCCCCCCCCCCCCCCCCCCCTCATCATGTGCCTGATTGTAATTCACAGCATCAAGTTTTATCAAGAAACTAGAGTTATTTTGAGTCGTAGCTTTCAATTCGTTCCTCAATTCTGAAACGAAATTTTAGCTGTGAATGAGGTTTGAAACAATCGTTTCTCACCTTAAATCGACCTTAGCTTCCCTTGTTTATACACATATCATAATACTGATAATACTGCATTGTATAAACTCTTTTTACGGTGGAATAACCTTGAAGTTTCCTTGAAAAATCCAAGAACATTCGCATTGTAGTTGAAAGCCAGATACCCCAAAAATGTCATTTTCGCTGTCAATCATATCCTGTGAACCAATCACGAGCGGTAATTTTGAGACGTCAATACCACAAAATATTGACGTCTCAAAATAAAACAGTGACTTGAAAATCGTGATACTACACTAAGTTCTCGGTAATTACCATGTTACATTCTGAGACCATTTAGATTTACTTGAAGTGTGATTTGAAATATGATTTATTTGCAGACCCCGTCATGTGATGACTACAGTTGAAGCAATAGTCGAAGAGGCATCTAATGTTCCTGTGTATCTTCCTAACATCAGTGCTCTCGGCGAATCCTTACGAAAAGCTACTGAATGGTCTGATAAAGTCGATAAAGTACAGGTACAAACTAGTAGATACAACCATATCTAGTACAGGTACAAACTAGTAGATACAACCATATCTAGTACAGGTACAAACTAGTAGATACAACCATATCTAGTACAGGTACAAACTAGTAGATACAACCATATCTAGTACAGGTACAAACTAGTACATACAACCATATCTAGTACAGGTACAAACTAGTACATACCACCATATCTAGTACAGGTACAAACTAGTAGATACAACCATACCTAGTACAGGTACAAACTAGTAGATACAACCATATCTAGTACAGGTACAAACTAGTAGATACAACCATATATAGTACAGGTACAAACTAGTAGATACAACCATATCTAGTACAGGTACAAACTAGTAGATACCACCATATCTAGTACAGGTACAAACTAGTAGATACCACCATACCTAGTACAGGTACAAACTAGTAGATACTACCATATCTAGTACAGGTACAAACTAGTAGATACAACCATATCTAGTACAGGTACAAACTAGTAGATACAACCATACCTAGTACAGGTACAAACTAGTAGATACAACCATATCTAGTACAGGTACAAACTAGTAGATACAACCATATCTAGTACAGGTACAAACTAGTAGATACAACCATATCTAGTACAAGTACAAACTAGTAGATACAAGCATATCTAGTACAGGTACAAACTAGTAGATACAACCATACCTAGTACAGGTACAAACTAGTAGATACAACCATATCTAGTACAGGTACAAACTAGTAGATACAACCATATCTAGTACAGGTACAAAACTAGTAGATACAACCATATCTAGTACAGGTACAAACTAGTAGATACAACCATATCTAGTACAGGTACAAACTAGTAGATACAACCATATCTAGTACAAGTACAAACTAGTAGATACAAGCATATCTAGTACAGGTACAAACTAGTAGATACAACCATACCTAGTACAGGTACAAACTAGTAGATACAACCATATCTAGTACAGGTACAAACTAGTAGATACAACCATATATAGTACAGGTACAAACTAGTAGAAACCACCATATCTAGTACAGGTACAAACTAGTAGATACAACCATTATAGTACAGGTACAAACTAGTAGATAACAACCATATCTAGTACAGGTACAAACTAGTAGATACAACCATATCTAGTACAGGTACAAACTAGTAGATACCACCATATCTAGTACAGGTACAAACTAGTAGATACAACCATATCTAGTACAAGTACAAACTAGTAGATACAACCATACCTAGTACAGGTACAAACTAGTAGATACAACCATACCTAGTACAGGTACAAACTAGTAGATACAACCATATCTAGTACAGGTACAAACTAGTAGATACCACCATATCTAGTACAGGTACAAACTAGTAGATACAACCATACCTAGTACAGGTACAAACTAGTAGATACTACCATATCTAGTTCAGGTACAAACTAGTAGATACAACCATACCTAGTACAGGTACAAACTAGTAGATACCACCATACCTAGTACAGGTACAAACTAGTAGATACAACCATACCTAGTACAGGTACAAACTAGTACATACAACCATATCTAGTACAGGTACAAACTAGTAGATACAACCATACCTAGTACAGGTACAAACTAGTAGATACAACCATACCTAGTACAGGTACAAACTAGTAGATACAACCATACCTAGTACAGGTACAAACTAGTAGATACCACCATATCTAGTTCAGGTACAAACTAGTAGATACAACCATACCTAGTACAGGTACAAACTAGTAGATACAACCATATCTAGTACAGGTACAAACTAGTAGATACCACCATATCTAGTTCAGGTACAAACTAGTAGATACCACCATATCTAGTACAGGTACAAACTAGTAGATACAACCATATCTAGTACAGGTACAAACTAGTAGATACAACTATATCTAGTTCAGGTACAAACTAGTAGATACCACCATACCTAGTACAGGTACAAACTAGTAGATACAACCATACCTAGTACAGGTACAAACTAGTAGATACAACCATATCTAGTACAGGTACAAACTAGTAGATACCACCATATCTAGTACAGGTACAAACTAGTAGATACAACCATATCTAGTAAGGTACAAACTAGTAGATACAACCATACCTAGTACAGGTACAAACTAGTAGATACAACCATATCTAGTACAGGTACAAACTAGTAGATACAACCATATCTAGTACAGGTACAAACTAGTAGATACAACCATATCTAGTACAGGTACAAACTAGTAGATACAACCATATCTAGTACAGGTACAAACTAGTAGATACCACCATATCTAGTACTGGTACAAACTAGTAGATACAACCATATCTAGTACAGGTACAAACTAGTAGATACAACCATATCTAGTACAGGTACAAACTAGTAGATACAACCATATCTAGTACAGGTACAAACTAGTAGATACAACCATATCTAGTACAGGTACAAACTAGTAGATACAACCATATCTAGTACAGGTACAAACTAGTAGATACAACCATATCTAGTACAGGTACAAACTAGTAGATACCACCATATCTAGTACAGGTACAAACTAGTAGATACCACCATATCTAGTACAGGGTACAAAACTAGTAGATACAACCATACCTAGTACAAGTACAAACTAGTAGATACAACCATATCTAGTACAAGTACAAACTAGTAGATACAACCATACCTAGTACAGGTACAAACTAGTAGATACTACCATATCTAGTACAGGTACAAACTAGTAGATACAACCATATCTAGTACAGGTACAAACTAGTAGATACAACCATATCTAGTACAGGTACAAACTAGTAGATACCACTAGTACAGGTACAAACTAGTAGATACCACCATATCTAGTACAGGTACAAACTAGTAGATACAACCATATCTAGTACAGGTACAAACTAGTAGATACAACCATACCTAGTACAGGTACAAACTAGTAGATACAACCATACCTAGTACAGGTACAAACTAGTAGATACCACCATACCTAGTACAGGTACAAACTAGTAGATACAACCATACCTAGTGCAGGTACAAACTAGTAGATACAACCATATCTAGTACAGGTACAAACTAGTAGATACAACCATACCTAGTACAGGTACAAACTAGTAGATACAACCATATCTAGTACAAGTACAAACTAGTAGATACAACCATACCTAGTACAGGTACAAACTAGTAGATACAACCATATCTAGTACAGGTACAAACTAGTAGATACAACCATATCTAGTACTGGTACAAACTAGTAGATACCACCATATCTAGTACAGGTACAAACTAGTAGATACAACCATATCTAGTACAGGTACAAACTAGTAGATACAACCATACCTAGTACAGGTACAAACTAGTAGATACAACCATATCTAGTACAGGTACAAACTAGTAGATACAACCATATCTAGTACAGGTACAAACTAGTAGATACAACCATATCTAGTACAGGTACAAACTAGTAGATACAACCATATCTAGTACAGGTACAAACTAGTAGATACAACCATATCTAGTACAGGTACAAACTAGTAGATACAACCATATCTAGTACAAACTAGTACAAAACTAGTAGATACAACCATATCTAGTACTGGTACAAACTAGTAGATACAACCATATCTAGTACTGGTACAAACTAGTAGATACCACCATATCTAGTACAGGTACAAACTAGTAGATACAACCATATCTAGTACAGGTACAAACTAGTAGATACAACCATATCTAGTAGAGGTACAAACTAGTAGATACAACCATATCTAGTACAGGTACAAACTAGTAGATACAACCATATCTAGTACAGGTACAAACTAGTAGATACAACCATATCTAGTACAGGTACAAACTAGTAGATACAACCATATCTAGTACAGGTACAAACTAGTAGATACAACCATATATAGTACAGGTACAAACTAGTAGATACCACCATATCTAGTACAGGTACAAACTAGTAGATACAACCATTATAGTACAGGTACAAACTAGTAGATACCACCATATCTAGTACAGGTACAAACTAGTAGATACAACCATATCTAGTACAGGTACAAACTAGTAGATACAACTATATCTAGTTCAGGTACAAACTAGTAGATACCACCATACCTATACAGGTACAAACTAGTAGATACAACCATACCTAGTACAGGTACAAACTAGTAGATACAACCATATCTAGTACAGGTACAAACTAGTACATACAACCATATCTAGTACAAGTACAAACTAGTAGATACAACCATATCTAGTACAGGTACAAACTAGTAGATACAACCATATCTAGTACAGGTACAAACTAGTAGATACAACCATATCTAGTACAGGTACAAACTAGTAGATACCACCATATCTAGTACAGGTACAAACTAGTAGATACCACCATATCTAGTACAGGTACAAACTAGTAGATACAACCATTATAGTACAGGTACAAACTAGTAGATACAACCATATCTAGTACAGGTACAAACTAGTAGATACAACCATACCTAGTACAGGTACAAACTAGTAGATACAACCATATCTAGTACAGGTACAAACTAGTAGATACAACCATATCTAGTACAGGTACAAACTAGTAGATACAACCATACCTAGTACAGGTACAACTAGTAGATACTACCATATCTAGTACAGGTACAAACTAGTAGATACAACCATACCTAGTACAGGTACAAACTAGTAGATACAACCATACCTAGTACAGGTACAAACTAGTAGATACAACCATATCTAGTACAGGTACAAACTAGTAGATACAACCATATCTAGTACAGGTACAAACTAGTAGATACAACCATACCTAGTACAGGTACAAACTAGTAGATACAACCATATCTAGTACAAGTACAAACTAGTAGATACAACCATACCTAGTACAGGTACAAACTAGTAGATACAACCATATCTAGTACAGGTACAAACTAGTAGATACAACCATATCTAGTACAGGTACAAACTAGTAGATACAACCATATCTAGTACAGGTACAAACTAGTAGATACAACCATATCTAGTACAGGTACAAACTAGTAGATACCACCATATCTAGTACAGGTACAAACTAGTAGATACAACCATACCTAGTACAGGTACAAACTAGTAGATACAACCATATCTAGTACTGGTACAAACTAGTAGATACCACCATATCTAGTACAGGTACAAACTAGTAGATACAACCATATCTAGTACAGGTACAAACTAGTAGATACAACCATACCTAGTACAGGTACAAACTAGTAGATACAACCATACCTAGTACAGGTACAAACTAGTAGATACAACCATACCTAGTACAGGTACAAACTAGTAGATACAACCATACCTAGTACAGGTACAAACTAGTAGATACAACCATACCTAGTACAGGTACAAACTAGTAGATACAACCATATCTAGTACAGGTACAAACTAGTAGATACAACCATATCTAGTACAAGTACAAACTAGTAGATACAACCATATCTAGTACAAGTACAAACTAGTAGATACAACCATATCTAGTACAGGTACAAACTAGTAGATACAACCATACCTAGTACAGGTACAAACTAGTACATACAACCATTATAGTACAGGTACAAACTAGTAGATACAACCATATCTAGTACAGGTACAAACTAGTAGATACAACCATATCTAGTACAGGTACAAACTAGTAGATACAACCATACCTAGTACAAGTACAAACTAGTAGATACAACCATATCTAGTACAGGTACAAACTAGTAGATACCACCATATCTAGTACAGGTACAAACTAGTAGATACAACCATATCTAGTACAGGTACAAACTAGTAGATACAACCATTATAGTACAGGTACAAACTAGTAGATACAACCATATCTAGTACAGGTACAAACTAGTAGATACAACCATATCTAGTACAGGTACAAACTAGTAGATACAACCATACCTAGTACAGGTACAAACTAGTAGATACAACCATATCTAGTACAGGTACAAACTAGTAGATACAACCATATCTAGTACAGGTACAAACTAGTAGATACAACCATATCTAGTACAGGTACAAACTAGTAGATACAACCATATCTAGTACAGGTACAAACTAGTAGATACAACCATATCTAGTACAGGTACAAACTAGTAGATACCACCATACCTAGTACAGGTACAAACTAGTAGATACTACCATATCTAGTACAGGTACAAACTAGTAGATACAACCATATCTAGTACAGGTACAAACTAGTAGATACAACCATATCTAGTACAAGTACAAACTAGTAGATACAACCATACCTAGTACAGGTACAAACTAGTAGATACAACCATATCTAGTACAGGTACAAACTAGTAGATACAACCATATCTAGTACAGGTACAAACTAGTAGATACAACCATACCTAGTACAGGTACAAACTAGTAGATACAACCATATCTAGTACAGGTACAAACTAGTAGATACAACCATATCTAGTACAGGTACAAACTAGTAGATACAACCATATCTAGTACAAGTACAAACTAGTAGATACAACCATATCTAGTACAGGTACAAACTAGTAGATACAACCATACCTAGTACAGGTACAAACTAGTAGATACAACCATACCTAGTACAGGTACAAACTAGTAGATACCACCATACCTAGTACAAGTACAAACTAGTAGATACAACCATATCTAGTACAAGTACAAACTAGTAGATACTACCATACCTAGTACAGGTACAAACTAGTAGATACTACCATATCTAGTACAGGTACAAACTAGTAGATACAACCATATCTAGTACAGGTACAAACTAGTAGATACCACCATACCTAGTACAGGTACAAACTAGTAGATACAACCATATCTAGTACAGGTACAAACTAGTAGATACAACCATACCTAGTACAGGTACAAACTAGTAGATACAACCATATCTAGTACAGGTACAAACTAGTAGATACAACCATATCTAGTACAGGTACAAACTAGTAGATACAACCATATCTAGTACAGGTACAAACTAGTAGATACAACCATATCTAGTACAGGTACAAACTAGTAGATACCACCATACCTAGTACAGGTACAAACTAGTAGATACTACCATATCTAGTACAGGTACAAACTAGTAGATACAACCATATTCTAGTACAGGTACAAACTAGTAGATACAACCATATCTAGTACAAGTACAAACTAGTAGATACAACCATATCTAGTACAAGTACAAACTAGTAGATACAACCATATCTAGTACAGGTACAAACTAGTAGATACAACCATACCTAGTACAGGTACAAACTAGTAGATACAACCATACCTAGTACAGGTACAAACTAGTAGATACCACCATACCTAGTACAAGTACAAACTAGTAGATACAACCATATCTAGTACAAGTACAAACTAGTAGATACAACCATACCTAGTACAGGTACAAACTAGTAGATACTACCATATCTAGTACAGGTACAAACTAGTAGATACAACCATATCTAGTACAGGTACAAACTAGTAGATACAACCATACCTAGTACAGGTACAAACTAGTAGATACAACCATATCTAGTACAGGTACAAACTAGTAGATACCACCATATCTAGTACAGGTACAAAAACTAGTAGATACAACCATATCTATACAACCATATCTAGTACAGGTACAAACTAGTAGATACAACCATATCTAGTACAGGTACAAACTAGTAGATACAACCATACCTAGTACAGGTACAAACTAGTAGATACCACCATACCTAGTACAGGTACAAACTAGTAGATACAACCATATCTAGTACAGGTACAAACTAGTAGATACAACCATATCTAGTACAGGTACAAACTAGTAGATACAACCATACCTAGTACAAGTACAAACTAGTAGATACAACCATATCTAGTACAGGTACAAACTAGTAGATACAACCATATCTAGTACAGGTACAAACTAGTAGATACAACCATATCCTAGTGCAGGTACAAACTAGTAGATACAACCATTATAGTACAGGTACAAACTAGTAGATACAACCATACCTAGTACAGGTACAAACTAGTAGATACAACCATATCTAGTACAGGTACAAACTAGTAGATACCACCATATCTAGTACAAGTACAAACTAGTAGATACAACCATATCTAGTACAGGTACAAACTAGTAGATACAACCATATCTAGTACAGGTACAAACTAGTAGATACAACCATATCTAGTACAGGTACAAACTAGTACATACAACCATTATAGTACAGGTACAAACTAGTAGATACAACCATATCTAGTACAGGTACAAACTAGTAGATACAACCATACCTAGTGCAGGTACAAACTAGTAGATACAACCATTATAGTACAGGTACAAACTAGTAGATACCACCATATCTAGTACAGGTACAAACTAGTAGATACAACCATATCTAGTACAGGTACAAACTAGTAGATACAACCATATCTAGTACTGGTACAAACTAGTAGATACAACCATATCTAGTACAGGTACAAACTAGTAGATACAACCATACCTAGTACAGGTACAAACTAGTAGATACAACCATATATAGTACAGGTACAAACTAGTAGATACAACCATATCTAGTACAGGTACAAACTAGTAGATACAACCATATCTAGTACAGGTACAAACTAGTAGATACCACCATATCTAGTACAGGTACAAACTAGTAGATACCACCATATCTAGTACTGGTACAAACTAGTAGATACAACCATATCTAGTACAGGTACAAACTAGTAGATACAACCATACCTAGTACAGGTACAAACTAGTAGATACAACCATTATAGTACAGGTACAAACTAGTAGATACAACCATACCTAGTACAAGTACAAACTAGTAGATACAACCATATCTAGTACAGGTACAAACTAGTAGATACCACCATATCTAGTACAGGTACAAACTAGTAGATACCACCATATCTAGTACAGGTACAAACTAGTAGATACAACCATATCTAGTACAGGTACAAACTAGTAGATACAACCATATCTAGTACAGGTACAAACTAGTAGATACAACCATATCTAGTACAGGTACAAACTAGTAGATACAACCATATCTAGTACAGGTACAAACTAGTAGATACAACCATACCTAGTACAGGTACAAACTAGTAGATACAACCATACCTAGTACAGGTACAAACTAGTAGATACAACCATATCTAGTACAGGTACAAACTAGTAGATACCACCATATCTAGTACAGGTACAAACTAGTAGATGCAACCATATCTAGTTCAGGTACAAACTAGTAGATACAACCATATCTAGTACAGGTACAAACTAGTAGATACAACCATATCTAGTAGAGGTACAAACTAGTAGATACCACCATATCTAGTACAGGTACAAACTAGTAGATACAACCATACCTAGTACAGGTACAAACTAGTACATACAACCATATCTAGTACAAGTACAACAAATCTGTTTGTGTCTGTTGTAGAATGATAAATACTATCCATATTTGGAAGTACTGGAGGCTTTAGTGATGCGAGGTCGACCAATCCCTGTACGACTTGAACAGCTGCCACAAATGGAGTCTCAGGTCGCTGCTGCGAGAGCCTGGAGAGACAGAGCTGCAAGAACATTTC
This sequence comes from Actinostola sp. cb2023, assembly GCA_033675265.1. NCBI lineage: Eukaryota > Metazoa > Cnidaria > Anthozoa > Actiniaria > Actinostolidae > Actinostola > Actinostola sp. cb2023. The sequence goes on along the minus strand of JAUJYZ010000167.1, from coordinate 284,317 downwards.
TCAAGAAGAACTCCAACACACTGTTACTTGAAGTAAGATCAAAAGTCTACATAAACGAAACAAAATATAGACTGTACTCTTGAACTATTTCTGGACTCATTTTTAACATTCTATCTTTATTTCTCTAAATTACTCCTTGAATTTTCTAAACATATATTTAAAGGAGAACTGTAGCCTAAATTTAATGATGCACGCCTGAGCTCTTGTAATGCCAGCAAGTGGATGCACGTGCGATAGCGTGTACACACACGCTATGTACTGACGCCATTGTACGCACGCTGGGTTTCTTTTCGTCAGAATTTTGGTCTTTTTCAGTGAAATACTCCGTAAGTTTTGGATTAAACTTGGTTTAAAATCCTAGTTGTTGTAAAAACAATGATTCGAATGCAGTTGTCCATTGTCTGTCTTCTTATTGATCATGGAAATGATGACATCATAATTATGTTCAAAATTCAATTGGAACAATGAGCACATGTTATTTGTTAAGTAATGATCCGCGTAAGAAGTAGGCACATATTATGCACGGAATGTGAAAAGCTGTGAAATTTTAATTGGATCAGCAAACAGAAATACTCAATTCTGATTGGCTGAAAGCATTAAAATCGTGATAAATCCCGCCAAAATTATATTTTATTATCATATTTTTGGATAATCTCGGTCCCAATCCTTTTTCCTTTGTGTTTACCAAGTCTTACGTTTGTGTGATATGGGGAACTGGCACTATTGTCACATGCGATGTGTTTGCAAAGTGAAGCAGCAGGATGCCTTCTGGTAATTTCACTTCAGTTTCTATCGTTTTACTCTAAAAATTGGCCAGTTTTTGTTTTGAATAGATGCATATTTATGTGAACAACGTTTTTACAGTACAATGTGCATAACTGCAGCTTCTATGTAAGGTTACTTTTATGCCTAGAAAGCCATCGTGTTCCCAGCCAGCGTGTTGTTGTCCGCACTGCCGTGACGAGTGGGGTCACGTACCGACGCCGAACTAAAGATCGCCACGGCTTTTGAGATTTGCCGGGTTAACAGCGATGGACGATACAATATCAGAAAAAGGAATGCGTATGTAATAGAATTGTAGCCATATGAACTTTTATTTCTCAATAAAAACTTTGAATCTGTGTTTCAAGTGGTGAACTTCGGATAACAACAGGAGAGGAAGGATATTCATAGTTTTTTGGATATTCATAGTTTTTGTTGTCAGCAACAATTAATTTAAAGCCCAAGAACTATTTTCGTTCTTTTAGAGTTGCTTGATATTCGCTACAAATGCTCTTTGTACTTGTATTATGAAGATGTTGTATGTCAATTGTCACCGATGTTTACAACGTGATAGCCGGTAGAACAATAGACTGAGCAGTCATTTCCTATTCTTGGTTTTCACCTACGTCATCGAAGATTTTCCCAGGACTTATATAGAACAAAACCTTCATAGGCCGAAAGAGCAGCCAAAACCACATATCTCAGCCGAAGCTTTAGTTAAAAGAAGTTTTAGAAACGAAGATATGAGCGATCGCTTATGCTCATAATTTAGTTTAAATGTATGGGTCCGCCATGTTGGTGTCGCATCGAGTGACACCAACATGGCGGCCAAATCACGAAGACTGAAAATCATGTTTAATTGCAAATACTTCAATTTTTCAATAGCTCTATATTCATCAAAATAAAGTTACCCATCATCTACAAAGTTAAAATCGTATTATTTCAAACGAATTTTCCTATTTCTATGGCTTTTGAAAATGCGTGACTGTATTGCGTGACAGAATTTGACTCGCAATAAAACGAAAACCAAACATCTAAATTACAAAATTATTTTGGTAAGAATTTTCTTATAACGATATAAACAACATATCCAACAAACAGTTTTGTGAGGTGAATAGTTTGGATTTTAGCTTTTTGATGACGTCATGTGAAAACCAAGAATATCAAATTGCTCTTTGTACTGATCGACTCAGGAAAAGTAATGTTTTCTAGTTGTTCCCCATTTTAAATAAAGAAGGTATTTCACATGTATAAATGCTATAAAGTCATTCAATAATATGTGGTTAAACATTTTTCAAAAAGTATCCCTCTGCATTACAGTTCTAAATTGAAATTCAAAATTCGCGCGTTTGGTGCCGATAACCAATAGGAAGGGCGCATTTTAATCTCATTAAATTTGATACTAACAGTCATTTGTGCAAGAATGTAGCTCCATTTGCCTATTTCTTACGCGGACCATTACTTAAATAGAACATAGAAAGCCAATAATATTGGTAAAAGTGAGACAATAATAGCAGTAGCATATCTACTGGTGTATTACAGGTACATTATCCATAAGTTACAATCCATGCATGTTTATATTAACTAAATCATATAACGACACCTAATAGCAGTAGCATATCTACTGGTGTATTACAGGTACATTATCCATAAGTTACAATCCATGCATGTTTATATTAACTAAATCATATAACGACACCTAATAGCAGTAGCATATCTACTGGTGTATTACAGGTACATTATCCATAAGTTACAATCCATGCATGTTTATATTAACTAAATCATATAACGACACCTAATAGCAGTAGCATATCTACTGGTGTATTACAGGTACATTATCCATAAGTTACAATCCATGCATGTTTATATTAACTAAATCATATAACGACACCTAATAGCAGTAGCATATCTACTGGTGTATTACAGGTACATTATCCATAAGTTACAATCCATGCATGTTTATATTAACTAAATCATATAACGACACCTAATAGCAGTAGCATATCTACTGGTGTATTACAGGTACATTATCCATAAGTTACAATCCATGCATGTTTATATTAACTAAATCATATAACGACACCTAATAGCAGTAGCATATCTACTGGTGTATTACAGGTACATTATCCATAAGTTACAATCCATGCATGTTTATATTAACTAAATCATATAACGACACCTAATAGCAGTAGCATATCTACTGGTGTATTACAGGTACATTATCCATAAGTTACAATCCATGCATGTTTATATTAACTAAATCATATAACGACACCTAATAGCAGTAGCATATCTACTGGTGTATTACAGGTACATTATCCATAAGTTACAATCCATGCATGTTTATATTAACTAAATCATATAACGACACCTAATAGCAGTAGCATATCTACTGGTGTATTACAGGTACATTATCCATAAGTTACAATCCATGCATGTTTATATTAACTAAATCATATAACGACACCTAATAGCAGTAGCATATCTACTGGTGTATTACAGGTACATTATCCATAAGTTACAATCCATGCATGTTTATATTAACTAAATCATATAACGACACCTAATAGCAGTAGCATATCTACTGGTGTATTACAGGTACATTATCCATAAGTTACAATCCATGCATGTTTATATTAACTAAATCATATAACGACACCTAATAGCAGTAGCATATCTACTGGTGTATTACAGGTACATTATCCATAAGTTACAATCCATGCATGTTTATATTAACTAAATCATATAACGACACCTAATAGCAGTAGCATATCTACTGGTGTATTACAGGTACATTATCCATAAGTTACAATCCATGCATGTTTATATTAACTAAATCATATAACGACACCTAATAGCAGTAGCATATCTACTGGTGTATTACAGGTACATTATCCATAAGTTACAATCCATGCATGTTTATATTAACTAAATCATATAACGACACCTAATAGCAGTAGCATATCTACTGGTGTATTACAGGTACATTATCCATAAGTTACAATCCATGCATGTTTATATTAACTAAATCATATAACGACACCTAATAGCAGTAGCATATCTACTGGTGTATTACAGGTACATTATCCATAAGTTACAAAACATGTGACCACCTTGGCATCTTACTATAGTTTGAACGTTTACCCACACGTATATGATCATATGTGTGCAAAAAATACACTCAAAAATTAAAGAGTGAAATTATGGCTGGATATTTTGTACTCGTTCCAGGCCTACTCTTCTGTGCAAAGAGGTAGAATGTAAAATAATATCCAGCCATAATTTAACTCTTTAATTTTTGAGTGTATTTTTTGCACACATATGTTTGATAGGTGTATATTACCCATGGTGATTTTGATGGTATGTGTTTGATAGGTGTATATTACCCATGGTGATTTTGATGGTATGTGTTTGATAGATACTGTTACCCAGAAAAGACATTGGCAACTATAAAGGCTGCCCAAAACCACGCAAGAAGAAAGAGAAAGAGAAAGAAAAAGAGAAAGAGAAAGAAGTTGTCATGGATTTAATAGCAATTGATGAGTACATCGGTAGAGATCCTTTACACCAAATAGCTCAGTTTAAAGAGGCAGAGTTCAAAGAGTTGGATTGTGTCAGAAAACTACGTAAGCAACACATTACTCGACATAAAGAAGAAGAAACTAAACGTAAATCAGGGGAAAATGTTGATGGTCAGTATTGCATGTGTCGTCGTGGTCCTGAAGGATTCATGTTAATGTGTGAATTGTGCAAAGAATGGTTTCATGGATCATGTGTTCCATTACCACGAACTCAAAGTGGCAAGACTGTAGGCAAAGGATCTGTTGGTCTAGAAGCTGCTAAACAACTCAAATACTTATGTCCGCTATGCCTGCGATCTAGAAGGCCTCGCCTAGAAACTATTTTATCACTGCTTGTTTCTCTTCAAAAACTACCTGTACGTCTTCCAGAGGGAGAGGCATTACAGTTTTTGACAGAGCGGGCAATGAACTGGCAAGACCGTGCTCGTCAGCTTCTAGCTGATTCAGACATGGTTAATATAATGAACTTACTCAAATCCGATTCTGAAATACCTGGGGTTTCTGCAGAAAATTTATCTGCCTCTGCAGCTCTTCTGCGGCTGGCAAATATTACTACAGATGTTCCAAGTGTAGATGGCGGCAGTGAGAGACAACAACCAGCCTTAATATTGTCAGAAGAAAAGACGGCCAACCTTGAAGGACTGATGATGGAGGGTGATCTACTGGAGGTTACTCTGGATGAAACTGACCAACTGTGGAAGTGTTTTAGAAGTCAGCGTTCAATGGAGGAACAGGAAACGCAGGCGAGTAGTACTAGTTATTCATGCTTGTAGTACTTACTAGTCCTGGGTGCATGTAGTACAGTATTTACTAGTCCTGGGTGCATGTAGTACAGTACAGTACTAGTCCTGGGTGCATGTAGTACAGTATTTACTAGTCCTGGGTGCATGTAGTACAGTATTTACTAGTCCTGGGTGCATGTAGTACAGTATTTACTAGTCCTGGGTGCATGTAGTACAGTATTTACTAGTCCTGGGTGCATGTAGTAGTATTTACTACTGGGTGCTAGTCCTGGGTGCTTGTAGTACAGTACTTGCTAGTCCTGGGTGCATGTAGTACAGTACATGCTAGTCCTGGGTGCATGTAGTACAGTATTTACTAGTCCTGGGTGCATGTAGTACAGTACTTACTAGTCCTGGGTGCTTGTAGTACAGTACTTGCTAGTCCTGGGTGCTTGTAGTACAGTACTTGCTAGTCCTGGGTGCATGTAGTACAGTATTTACTAGTCCTGGGTGCATGTAGTACAGTATTTACTAGTCCTGGGTGCATGTAGTACAGTATTTACTAGTCCTGGGTGCATGTAGTACACAGTACTTACTAGTCCTGGGTGCATGTAGTACAGTATTTACTAGTCCTGGGTGCATGTAGTACACTGGGTGCAGTATTTACTAGTCCTGGGTGCATGGGTAGTACAGTATTTACTAGTCCTGGGTGCATGTAGTACAGTATTTACTAGTCCTGGGTGCATGTACTACAGTACTTACTAGTCCTGGGTGCATGTAGTACAGTACTTACTAGTCCTGGGTGCATGTAGTACAGTACAGTAGTCCTGGTGCTAGTACAGTACTTACTGGGTGCATGTAGTACAGTATTTACTAGTCCTTGGGGTGCATGCAAGTAGTACAGTATTTACTAGTCCTGGGTGCATGTTCTACAGTACTTACTAGTCCTGGGTGCATGTAGTACAGTACTTACTAGTCCTGGGTGCATGTAGTACAGTACTTACTAGTCCTGGGTGCATGTAGTACAGTACGTACTAGTCCTGGGTGCATGTAGTACAGTATTTACTAGACCTAGTCCTGGGTGCATGTAGTACAGTACTTGCTAGTCCTGGGTGCTTGTAGTACAGTACTTGCTAGTCCTGGGTGCATGTAGTACAGTATTTACTAGTCCTGGTGTAGCATGTACAGTACTTACTAGTCCTGGGTGCACAGTACTTACTAGTCCTGGGTGCATGTAGTACAGTACTACTAGTCCTGGGTGCATGTAGTACAGTACTTACTAGTCCTGGGTGCATGTAGTACAGTACTAGTCCTGGGTGCATGTAGTACAGTACTTACTAGTCCTGGGTGCATGTAGTACAGTACTTACTAGTCCTGGGTGCATGTAGTACAGTACTTACTAGTCCTGGGTGCATGTAGTACAGTACTTACTAGTCTGGGTGCAGTAGTACAGTACTTACTAGGGGTGCATGTAGTACAGTATTACTAGTCCTGGGTGCAGTAGTACAGTATTTACTAGTCCTGGGTGCATGTAGTACAGTATTTACTAGTCCTGGGTGCATGTAGTACAGTACTTACTAGTCCTGGGTGCATGTAGTACAGTACTTACTAGTCCTGGGTGCATGTAGTACAGTACTTACTAGTCCTGGGTGCATGTAGTACAGTACTTACTAGTCCTGGATGCTTGTAGTACAGTACTTACTAGTCCTGGGTGCATGTACTACAGTACTTACTAGTCCTGGGTGCATGTAGTACAGTACTTACTAGTCCTGGGTGCATGTAATACAGTACTTACTAGTCCTGGGTGCATGTAGTACAATACTTACTAGTCCTGGGTGCATGTAGTACAGTACTTACTAGTCCTGGGTGCTTGTAGTACAGTACTTACTAGTCCTTGTGGGTTTACAATGATTATTACTATTTAACAGATGTTTGATGTTAAACATGACAAAGAGAAAGTCAAGAGAAAACGGAAGAAGAAAGACGACGACGACAAAACCAAACCTGCAAGGCGTTGTTCCACTTCGTCTAGTACATCCAACGACATCCCAAAAAAGCGACAACGAAGAACTAAACCCAAACAAGTGATTAGTGTTGACGAAGATGAGGACGAGGAAGAAGTGTGTGCATCCAAGTCTTGTGCTCGTCCATCAGGAGAAGAGGTGGACTGGGTACAGTGTGATTCATGTGAACTGTGGTTCCATGTGGTTTGTATAGGACTGACCTCTGAGAAAGCCGAAGCTCTAGATTCCTTCAAGTGTAACCTGTGCATTGCACCTGTAGTTAATATTTCTAGTACCAAAGGATCTGATTCTCCTGAGTCTGTTAACGTAGATGTTGACAGCACTACACCATGTGCTAATTCGCCTTGTGCCGCATCACCTACTGATTCAAGTCAAGGTTGTAGTGCGTACCATCAAATACATGTTGATACATGCACGGTACATTTATGATGGTTATAGTATCGCTGTCAAAGGACTTGTATATTATTCAATTTTTGCTGAAGTTGTTATATATTAATTATTTTCATAGCTTAAGCAAGCACTCAATCTCTTGTTATTAACGCGACATGGCGCAATAACAACAACTCTAATAATAAGGTTTCTAGATTCCATAAAGAATATCTAGATGTTTCAGCTACGACTTTCGTAATCAAAGACAAAGTAGACTGGATACCGACTTTGTAACCTCTCTACATGTTGATTGACGAGAGTACAAATGCAATGTTTCGCTAAGTAAGGTAACTATGGTAACCAGTAAAATGTTTTTAGAGAAAACAGAGCCATTGAATCATGCAAAAAAACTTTAGATGAGCCTTTTATAAAACTAGATAATTACTGGCTTGTAAGAAAGTATCCAACATTATTACCAATTTATTTATAAAGTAGAGTACGAGGTTGACCTGTATCATGGTGTTGCATCAAGCTTTATGTAATGGTCGTCCATGATTCAATTACCTCAGAGCATAGTTAACTATGAACAGAGGCAACGTGATCAACTCAATTATTTATGGAATTATTGCAATAAAATCATTCATATCGAGATTACAAAATACTGTAGAAACTAATATAACCATGCCTTCTCACACCTATCTGCAGGACATGAGAGAGGATGAAGGACGGGCTGAACCACAAACATTACCTTCCCAATACTTACCAGTAGAGAGAGGAGTAATGAACCACAATCATTACCTTCCTAATACTTACCAGTAGAGAGAGGAGTAATGAACCACAAACATTACCTTCCCAATACTTACCAGTAAAGAGAGGAGCAATGAACAACAAACATTACCTTCCCAATACTTACCAGTAGAGAGAGGAGCAATGAACAACAAACATTACCTTCCCAATACTTACCAGTAGAGAGAGGAGCAATGAACCACAAACATTACCTTCCCAATACTTACCAGTAAAGAGAGGAACAATGAACAACAAACATTACCTTCCCAATACTTACCAGTAGAGAGAGGAGTAATGAACCACAAACATTACCTTCCCAATACTTGCCAGTAGAGAGAGGAGTAATGAACCACAAACATTACCTTCCCAATACTTGCCAGTAGAGAGAGGAGTAATGAACCACAATCACTACCTTCCTAATACTTACCAGTAGAGAGAGGAGCAATGAACCACAAACATTACCTTCCCAATACTTAGCAGTAAAGAGAGGAGCAATGAACCACAAACATTATTCCCAATACTTGCCAGTAGAGAGAGGAGTAATGAACCACAAACATTACCTTCCCAATACTTGCCAGTAGAGAGGAGTAATGAACCACAATCATTACCTTCCCAATACTTAGCAGTAAAGAGAGGAGCAATGAACCACAAACATTACCTTCCCAATACTTGCCAGTAGAGAGAGGGGTAATGAACCACAATCATTACCTTCCCAATACTTACCAGTAGAGAGAGGAGCAATGAACCACAATCATTACCTTCCCAATACTTACCAGTAGAGAGAGGAGTAATGAACGACAATCATTACCTTCCCAATACTTACCAGTAAAGAGGAGCAATGAACAACAAACATTACCTTCGCAATACTTGCCAGTAGAGAGAGGAGTAATGAACCACAATCATTACCTTCCTAATACTTACCAGTAGAGAGAGGAGCAATGAACCACAAACATTAACTTCCCAATACTTACCAGTAGAGAGAGGAGTAATGAACCACAAACATTACCTTCCCAATACTTACCAGTAGAGAGAGGAGCAATGAACCACAAACATTACCTTCCCAATACTTACCAGTAGTAGAGAGAGGAGCAATGAACCCACAAACATTACCTTCCCAATACTTACCAGTAGAGAGAGGAGCAATGAACCACAAACATTATTCCCAATACTTAGCAGTAGAGAGAGGAGCAATGAACCACAAACATTACCTTCCCAATACTTACCAGTAGAGAGAGGAGTAATGAACCACAAACATTACCTTCCCAATACTTACCAGTAGAGAGGAGCAATAAACCACAAACATTACCTTCCCAATACTTACCAGTAGAGAGAGGAGCAATGAACCACAAACATTACCTTCCCAATACTTACCAGTAAAGAGAGGAGCAATGAACCACAAACATTACCTCCCAATACTTTAGCAGTAAAGAGAGGAGCAATGAACCACAAACATTACCTTCCCAATACTTACCAGTAGAGAGAGGAGTAATGAACCACAATCATTACCTTCCCAATACTTAGCAGTAAAGAGAGGAGCAATGAACCACAAACATTACCTTCCCAATACTTGCCAGTAGAGAGAGGAGTAATGAACCACAATCATTACCTTCCCAATACTTAGCAGTAAAGAGAGGAGTAATGAACCATAAACATTACCTTCCCAATACTTAGCAGTAAAGAGAGGAGCAATGAACCACAAACATTACCTTCCCAATACTTGCCAGTAGAGAGAGGAGTAATGAACCACAAACATTACCTTCCCAATACTTGCCAGTAGAGAGAGGAGTAATGAACCACAAACATTACCTTCCCAATACTTGCCAGTAGAGAGAGGAGTAATGAACCACAATCATTACCTTCCTAATACTTACCAGTCAGTAGAGAGAGGAGCAATGAACCACAAACATTACCTTCCCAATACTTACCAGTAGAGAGAGGAGTAATGAACCACAATCATTACCTTCCCAATACTTAGCAGTAAAGAGAGGAGCAATGAACCACAAACATTACCTTCCCAATACTTGCCAGTAGAGAGAGGAGTAATGAACCACAATCATTACCTTCCCAATACTTAGCAGTAAAGAGAGGAGTAATGAACCACAAACATTACCTTCCCAATACTTAGCAGTAAAGAGAGGAGCAATGAACCACAAACATTACCTTCCCAATACTTGCCAGTAGAGAGAGGAGTAATGAACCACAAACATTACCTTCCCAATACTTGCCAGTAGAGAGAGGAGTAATGAACCACAAACATTACCTTCCCAATACTTGCCAGTAGAGAGAGGAGTAATGAACCACAAACATTACCTTCCCAATACTTGCCAGTAGAGAGAGGAGTAATGAACCACAATCATTACCTTCCTAATACTTACCAGTCAGTAGAGAGAGGAGCAATGAACCACAAACATTATTCCCAATACTTAGCAGTAGAGAGAGGAGCAATGAACCACAAACATTACCTTCCCAATACTTACCAGTAAGAGAGAGGAGTAATGAACCACAATCATTACCTTCCCAATACTTAGCAGTAAAGAGAGGAGAGTAATGAACCATAAACATTACCTTCCCAATACTTAGCAGTAAAGAGAGGAGCAATGAACCACAAACATTACCTTCCCAATACTTGCCAGTAGAGAGAGGAGTAATGAACCACAAACATTACCTTCCCAATACTTGCCAGTAGAGAGAGGAGTAATGAACCACAAACATTACCTTCCTAATACTTGCCAGTAGAGAGCGGAGTAATGAACCACAATCATTACCTTCCTAATACTTACCAGTCAGTAGAGAGAGGAGCAATGAACCACAAACATTATTCCCAATACTTAGCAGTAGAGAGAGGAGCAATGAACCACAAACATTACCTTCCCATACTTACCAGTAGAGAGAGGAGTAATGAACCACAATCATTACCTTCCCAATACTTAGCAGTAAGAGAGGAGCAATGAACCACAAACATTACCTTCCCAATACTTGCCAGTAGAGAGAGGAGTAATGAATCACAATCATTACCTTCCCAATACTTAGCAGTAAAGAGAGGAGTAATGAACCATAAACATTACCTTCCCAATACTTAGCAGTAAAGAGAGGAGCAATGAACCACAAACATTACCTTCCCAATACTTGCCAGTAGAGAGAGGAGTAATGAACCACAAACATTACCTTCCCAATACTTAGCAGTAAAGAGAGGAGTAATGAACCATAAACATTACCTTCCCAATACTTAGCAGTAAAGAGAGGAGCAATGAACCACAAACATTACCTTCCCAATACTTACCAGTAGAGAGAGGAGCAATGAACCATAAACATTACCTTCCCAATACTTAGCAGTAGAGAGAGGAGCAATGAACCACAAACATTACCTTCCCAATACTTGCCAGTAGAGAGAGGAGTAATGAACCACAAACATTACCTTCCCAATACTTGCCAGTAGAGAGAGGAGTAATGAACCACAAACATTACCTTCCCAATACTTGCCAGTAGAGAGAGGAGTAATGAACCACAAACATTACCTTCCTAATACTTGCCAGTAGAGAGCGGAGTAATGAACCACAATCATTACCTTCCTAATACTTACCAGTCAGTAGAGAGAGGAGCAATGAACCACAAACATTATTCCCAATACTTAGCAGTAGAGAGAGGAGCAATGAACCACAAACATTACCTTCCCAATACTTACCAGTAGAGAGAGGAGTAATGAACCACAATCATTACCTTCCCAATACTTAGCAGTAAAGAGAGGAGCAATGAACCACAAACATTACCTTCCCAATACTTGCCAGTAGAGAGAGGAGTAATGAACCACAATCATTACCTTCCCAATACTTAGCAGTAAAGAGAGGAGTAATGAACCATAAACATTACCTTCCCAATACTTAGCAGTAAAGAGAGGAGCAATGAACCACAAACATTACCTTCCCAATACTTGCCAGTAGAGAGAGGAGTAATGAACCACAAACATTACCTTCCCCAATACTTGCCAGTAGAGAGAGGAGTAAATGAACCACAAACATTACCTTCCCAATACTTGCCAGTAGAGAGAGGAGTAATGAACCACAAACATTACCTTCCTAATACTTGCCAGTAGAGAGCGGAGTAATGAACCACAAACATTACCTTCCTAATACTTACCAGTAGTAGAGAGAGGAGCAATGAACCACAAACATTATTATTCCCAATACTTAGCAGTAGAGAGAGGAGCAATGAACCACAAACATTACCTTCCCAATACTTACCAGTAGAGAGAGGAGTAATGAACCACAATCATTACCTTCCCAATACTTAGCAGTAAAGAGAGGAGTAATGAACCACAAACATTACCTTCGCAATACTTAGCAGTAAAGAGAGGAGCAATGAACCACAAACATTACCTTCCCAATACTTGCCAGTAGAGAGAGGAGTAATGAACCACAAACATTACCTTCCCAATACTTGCCAGTAGAGAGAGGAGTAATGAACCACAAACATTACCTTCCCAATACTTGCCAGTAGAGAGCGGAGTAATGAACCACAATCATTACCTTCCTAATACTTACCAGTCAGTAGAGAGAGGAGCAATGAACCACAAACATTATTCCCAATACTTAGCAGTAGAGAGAGGAGCAATGAACCACAAACATTACCTTCCCAATACTTACCAGTAGAGAGAGGAGTAATGAACCACAATCATTACCTTCCCAATACTTAGCAGTAAAGAGAGGAGCAATGAACCACAAACATTACCTTCCCAATACTTGCCAGTAGAGAGAGGAGTAATGAACCACAATCATTACCTTCCCAATACTTAGCAGTAAAGAGAGGAGTAATGAACCATAAACATTACCTTCCCAATACTTAGCAGTAAAGAGAGGAGCAATGAACCACAAACATTACCTTCCCAATACTTGCCAGTAGAGAGAGGAGTAATGAACCACAAACATTACCTTCCCAATACTTGCCAGTAGAGAGAGGAGTAATGAACCACAAACATTACCCTTCCCAATACTTGCCAGTAGAGAGAGGAGTAATGAACCACAAACATTACCTTCCTAATACTTGCCAGTAGAGAGAGGAGTAATGAACCACAAACATTACCTTCCCAATACTTGCCAGTAGAGAGCGGAGTAATGAACCACAATCATTACCTTCCTAATACTTACCAGTCAGTAGAGAGAGGAGCAATGAACCACAAACATTATTCCCAATACTTAGCAGTAGAGAGAGGAGCAATGAACCACAAACATTACCTTCCCAATAATTACCAGTAGAGAGAGGAGTAATGAACCACAATCATTACCTTCCCAATACTTAGCAGTAAGAGAGGAGCAATGAACCACAAAAACTTGCCAGTAGAGAGAGGAGTAATGAACCACAATCATTACCTTCCCAATACTTAGCAGTAACAGAGGAGTAATGAACCATAAACATTACCTTCCCAATACTTAGCAGTAAAGAGAGGAGCAATGAACCACAAACATTTTACCTTCCCAATACTTGCCAGTAGAGAGAGGAGTAATGAACCACAAACATTACCTTCCCAATACTTGCCAGTAGAGAGAGGAGTAATGAACCACAAACATTACCTTCCCAATACTTGCCAGTAGAGAGAGGAGTAATGAACCACAAACATTACCTTCCTAATACTTGCCAGTAGAGAGCGGAGTAATGAACCACAATCATTACCTTCCTAATACTTACCAGTCAGTAGAGAGAGGAGCAATGAACCACAAACATTATTCCCAATACTTAGCAGTAGAGAGAGGAGCAATGAACCACAAACATTACCTTCCCAATACTTACCAGTAGAGAGAGGAGTAATGAACCACAATCATTACCTTCCCAATACTTAGCAGTAAAGAGAGGAGTAATGAACCAAAACATTACCTTCGAATACTTAGCAGTAAAGAGAGGAGCAATGAACCACAAACATTACCTTCCCAATACTTGCCAGTAGAGAGAGGAGTAATGAACCACAATCATTACCTTCCCAATACTTAGCAATACTTGCCAGTAGAGAGAGGAGTAATGAACCACAAACATTACCTTCCTAATACTTGCCAGTAGAGAGCGGAGTAATGAACCACAATCATTACCTTCCTAATACTTACCAGTCAGAGAGAGGAGCAATGAACCACAAACATTACCTTCCCAATACTTAGCAGTAGAGAGAGGAGCAATGAACCACAAACATTACCTTCCCAATACTTACCAGTAGAGAGAGGAGTAATGAACCACAATATTACCTTCCCAATACTTAGCAGTAAAGAGAGGAGTAATGAACCACAAACATTACCTTCCCAATACTTGCCAGTAGAGAGAGGAGTAATGAACCACAAACATTACCTTCCCAATACTTGCCAGTAGAGAGAGGAGTAATGAACCATAAACATTACCTTCCCAATACTTAGCAGTAAAGAGAGAGGAGCAATGAACCACAAACATTACCTTCCCAATACTTGCCAGTAGAGAGAGGAGTAATGAACCACAAACATTACCTTCCTAATACTTACCAGTAGAGAGAGGAGCAATGAACCACAAACATTACCTTCCCAATACTTGCCAGTAGAGAGAGGAGTAATGAACCACAAACATTACCTTCCCAATACTTGCCAGTAGAGAGAGGAGTAATGAACCACAAACATTACCTTCCCAATAGTTGCCAGTAGAGAGAGGAGCAATGACATCCATCGAGACCAGGCCATTGTGGAAAGGTTCAACCGCACGCTGGCTGAAGGGCTCTTCGACCACCAATATGCCCAACTTGAGTTAATGAACTCTGCAAAGTTTGGTGGAGTTTCAACAAAACCGAAGACAACAGTGAAATAAAATAGTATTTGCCTCGTTTTCATGTTTGTCAGGCCTTAAGATGACTCGATTGGGTTTTTCCGTAGCGATACCTCTTGCGTTTGAGACACAATTGTGCATTTGTGAACGATCTAATGGTAAATCGAGTATTACAACCTTGTTACAGAAAGATCAAAGTTTCTAATGAAGTATATGTTTAATGGAGATCGGCGTTCCTATGGCAACGCTGAGAGAGAATTCCTCTTTTTACATATTCTCGATTTCTATAGATTCTAGGATTATTTTGGGAAAATGCTCTTGTGATCTTATAGTGGACATAATTGTCTCTAGTTCTAGTGAATATAAGCAAATTCTGTGAGAAAATTTGAAAATTTGAGTAAATAATTCAAGCGTAAATAAAGCAATTAAATCAACCACCTGAAATCCAAGTAAATCTGGCGTATTAAAACTCAATTTTAGACTTGAATTGTTGCAATGATATTGAACTACTTTTCTGGAAAAGTTGAGAGAAATCGCTTGCAATGATATCGGAAAATGTGAGCCTAAGTCGTACACGATGAGGTGTTTACTTTGCTCTTGTTGTCCACCATTCGCTCTATTTTTACTAAAAAAGTCATAATTAAAAATGCCGTCGATAAATTTTGTTTAAAATTGATTATGCTCAAATTTAGATTGTAGCTGACATGCTGTTGTAAAATCAAGTTCATTGAAACATTTTAAGGCCGCCAAATATAAACTTCAAATCAGTGCATTTTCCAACCAGTTTCAGTAGTTGTAAGTTTGTCACAAGAGCATTTTCCCAAAATAATCCTAGAATCTATAGAAATCGAGAATATGTAAAAAGAGGAATTCTCTCTCAGCGTTGCCATAGTAACGCCGATCTCCATAAAACATACTTCATTAGAAACTTTGATCTTTCTGTAACAAGGTTGTAATACTCAATTTACCAATAGATCGTTCACAAATGCACAATTATGTTTCAAACGCAAGAGGTATCGCTACGGAAAAACCCAATCGAGTCACCTTAACATGCTTGAGAAGAGATGCTCGCTAGCGCGCAGCAAAGAGGTCGGAGATCGAGCGCTCCACCGAGTACTGGGTGGCTCGTTTGCCAGAGGTTATCAAAGCTTTGAACGAGGTGAGGTACTTAAGGCCTGGTTCAAAAAAAAGGCAACTTGGAAAATCACATTTCTTGTAATAACTCGCTGCTCTAATTTACTTAGGCACTCCTATTTAGGCATAAGGTTATATACAAGATTTGAGACAATTTGGATCTAACAATTGTGACGTCATGTGGTCACGTGACCTTATGGAGGAAAATATAGTTTTTCTTAAATGCGGTCGCGAATTCAATTCACAATGAAATACCTTTTACGTAATAGCGTTAAGGATAACCAGTTAAACAAGATAGCGTTTAGAAAACCTCGGAATTATATATAGTTTAAGAGAAAACTACAGAAATATAATCTGATGAAATGGTCACGTGACCTCTTTTCCGAAATATTCTCCTTGCAAAAAGCGGGAGACAGGTTTTCTAAACGAGGGTTAATAGATGATCATAAACGTGATTATACACAACTATTTGCTTTCACTTTCCTCTTAAACTGGCGACCGCATTTTATATTTTGTTTTCAAAATTCTTTGTCACGTGGTTAACCACGTGATACGCTGTTTTGGATTTCATTCGCTTAAATAAGTAGAGGATATAAAACTCTCAAGCTGTGCCAAGTTTTGTGATGTTTAGTCAAAATGATTAGACATTATAATTTTCTTCGTTTTTCTGCTATTTAAGGCTTGAACCAGGCCTTTTAAAAGAGAGGATATCAGTAAGAATCGAGATTCGCCGGTCAACTAAAAAAAATCGAATTTAATTTTCTTTCGCCATATCATTCCTTTCGATGACCTCTTTTAGGGAAAAATACTAAAAAGTTCCAGCGATTTTTATTTTAGGAGAAATTTGCAGTTTTTAAAAACCCGCCTGATGACTGACCATTTTCGGCTAAATTATAAGGCAACTTGGAACAGTCGGTGTGTGTTAATCTATATCACTACAACAACGACATTCGGCATACATATTAAACGTTTCTTCGTCTTTTCTACTATTGTATTTATTTTTGTGTAACTTTTGTAGTTATTTTTCAAATTTGGTTTTAAAAAGGTGTACTGAGCGCCATGAACTGAACGTTGAAATATAGGCAATGTTTGAGGTACGAAAACGGATTCTGGTACCTAATTCTTTGAGGAAAACGCCATGCCCCAGGAAAGCTTCACCTTTGCTCTTTCAGTTTAGAAAGTTTCAACTTTGAGAATTCAATGTAGCATTTTTGAGAAATAAAACTATCATGCTTGGGACTGCCAAAATTAGCATTAATTTCGGCCTTTCGCGGACATTTTTGTCGTTAAAACACAAAACTTAATGCCAAAACACGACTATCTTGCACTGTTAGTTGATCGATGCCAACAGATAACAATCTTGGAGTTAATAGGAATGATTTTCAACAATATTTGAGCTATTTCAGCCACATTAAGCTCCTAAAATAGTGAAAATTAGCATATTCATTGGTCAAATAAACACTGTAGTATTGGTCGTTTCCGAAAATTATGGTTCTTCACTTTGAAATGCTTAGAATGTGCTCCAAATAAGATTTACAAACAATTAAGCTGATTTATACTTAAAACTGGCGCTTATTCATGAAGAGTTTGGATATTTTGACAGGATGCTCCACTTTGTTGACAAGCCAATTATGTAACGCAATGTAACTGCTGTAAGTCACGCTACTGCCCTTCGAATACTTTTTTTGCGGCATGAAATAATAGTTTTAATCATAAAATATAAAACAAAACAGAATTCATACTTGCTTGAAAGGGTGGAATTTCGTATAAATGTCGTTTAGACAAAATTCGTATTTTTTTCTGTGAGATGCTATTATCTGATCGACAATCTATGCTAATTTTAACTTTTGCGAGAGTTATTTACGGTTCATTGTCGAAAGGCATTCCTATTGACTCGAAGATTGTTTTCCATCAGCAGCAATCAATTGAAAGTGAAAGATAGTCGTGTTTTGGCATTACGTTTTGTGTTTGGACGACAAAAATGACCGCGATAGGTCGAAATTAATGCTAATTTTGGCAGTCCCAAGCATAATAGTTTTATTTCTCAAAAATGCTACATTGAATTCTCAAAGTTGAAACTTTCTAAACTGAAAGAGCAAAGGTGAAACGTTCCTAGGGCATGGCGTTTTCCTCAAATAATTAGGTACCAGATTCCGTTTTCGTACCTCAAACATTGCCCCTATATTTCAACGTTCCGTTCATGGCGCTCAGTACACCTTTTTAAAACCAAATTTGAAAAATAACTACAAAAGTTACACAAAAATAAATACTACAGTAGAAAAGACCAAGAAACGTTTATTAAGTATGCCGAATGTCGTTGTTGTAGTGCTAGATGTGAACACACACCGACTGTTCCAAGTTGCCTTATAATTTAGCCGAAATGTTTCAGTCATCAGGCGGGTTTTTGAAAACTGCAAATTTCTTCCAAAATAAAAATCGCTGGAACTTTTTAGTATTTTTCCCTAAAAGAGGTCATCGATAGGAATGATATGGCGAAAGAAAATTAAATTCGATTTTTTTTTAGTTGACCGGCGAATCTCGATTCTTACTGATATCCTCTCTTAAGTACCTCCCCGTGGGGCTCCAAGAGCCAAGGCTCCCCTCTGATGTTTGCGTTCGTTATCTCTACTAGCTCGGTACGTGAGCTGCAGGGTGGTCGCCACAGGGAGACCTGACCTGGGCGCTCTGTCACTAAACAAAAGTCGAAGCCTTTTTGAAACCTCTTGAAACTCAAGTTAAACATATTGTTTCAACTTGAATGTCTTTTTGAATATATTAACCTCGACCTTTTAATGATTTGTTCCTTTACGGTCAACCATTGATTACTTAGTGGTGTAACCTAAAGCCACCGCTTTAATGAGAACATATGTTTTCCAATGTTCTAACACCTATTTAACAATACAGCTCATCGTATGTAATAATCTTGTTGATTAGTACCATCAACGTTTTCCTGTAACAACTTGCTCATTGCTTATGGCATACGCAATGAGTTGGTTGCCTCTGCGAGTAACTAAAACTCCTCCCATCCTGAATATTGGTCGAACTGCGTGTTCACACCTTTCCTCAACTTTACCCCCGAAAATCCCCTCTTACCAAACATACTTTGTAATGTATTTTTACATAGCTGTACTAGAAACAACTTTTTCCATACATCTATCCTAGTTTATAAGCAAATCTAAGCTGATAACTTATACCTTTCTTTGAGACCTTATTTTACTGTTTACTAGTTATAATCAGTTGACTCTACTGTATAGCAACCAATAGTAATTCGAGTTACTTTCACGTGCACACTGTGATTGACTGATTATTGATGGTCAATCCCAGCATGCAATCGACTTCTATAAAGGTTGCTACGCGGCAGAATTCAACACACTCGCTTAGAGCTAGATTATACTCAATGCTCTCTCAATGTAAACACTGCTAAAGAAGAGATTAAAGACGAACTTCAACCAAGACCCTCGTCCTTATTTGTTACCGTCTTTCCCCCGAAGACGTGCTTAACAACTAAACCTGGAGAGCCGGTGCTCTACAATTTGTTGGACGGGCCCACTGGAGGATTTGTCCGGGGAGAACTGCTTTTGGTGCCTCCCGACACCCACCAGCTGCCGGATGATGTTCTCACTCGCTGAGTATTTCATCCAGCAGCAGCGTGGCCCAGGTATCGTATGACACTGTGTCCCTATGGCTGTAGGCTAGTGTGGTGATACCGTCTTCAGCTATCCACCTTTCTGTATCAAGAGGGGAGAGCGATACCTTATTCATGTGCTGCCCGTAGATTCGGTGACGCTCGGAACGCAGTACATCGATACCGTGGCGGAAGGTCTTTCTCTGGGAGAGAGCCCGGGGTGCTCGGCTCATGACGGATGTGCACAACACACTTTTTCACGCCCTTAGCCTTCTTGATGTTGCAGCCATTGGCCTTAAGGATGGAATACATTTTAGGTCGTAAGCCCACATACTCGGCGATGGGGTGCCCGGCACACTCGTCTTTCGTCTTCCCAAGGACCTTCTAGCTAGTTCCTCGTGCAGTGGAGCGGGTGCTTCTTCGAATAGTCGGACGTGTTGTAGAGGTCCTGGTCCTCGGACATGTTCTTGTACACATCCTCAGTTTGGTTCTCCAAGAGGAGAGTCCGCGTCTGTGTAGAGAAGTTGGCAGCGCTCGCCATCTGGTTGTAGTAGAAGTCGTACATGAACTTCTTCGAATCAAGTCTTCATTCAGGGCCTCGTCGCAAACATGGCAGTTGGTACTGGTGTTGTGCTTGTGTGAGGAGCTGTAACTTGACACCATTTGTAACGCAACTTTAGTCACGTGTAAGAGATATATATGATGGAGTATACGCTTGGTCTTGACGGACAAAGTAAGAGAAGCGAGTTTACGAACCGATACACGAATAAAAGGAGTTTAACCCAAGCAGTTTCATTGGTGAACTGGTTCAGGGGTGTAACATTTATTTGGCGACCCTGCCAGGACCCAGTTGGAGGATTTCTCCGAATATAACTGGGTTACGGACTACAAACAAGGGATATGCGACGATGGACCACGTGGAATTCTAAAAACTTGGATGTGTTATTGTGTAGTTTCGACGAGTAGATTCTGACATCAAAGGGTGAGATCATGGAGGGAATCGTCGAAAATCTTCAGCTGGAAATTGAAGAGAAATTCTGTGGATTTTCTGTGGAGCAGCTGATAGATTTTGCAGAGTTTCTAAAGGTTGATATCACCGATTGTAAGGATAAAGGCCGTCGAGTGCTGACGAAGAAATTACGTGAAGAGTTCGACAAGTTGGTGGAAGAACACGAGGATAAATTGTCGTTTGTTAAAGAAGTTTTAAAATACGTATCGGGAGACACGCCGAACGTCGAGACAACAGAGAAACAAGCCGCGTCTGTTGATGATGAATACGAGCAAGCAAAGAAAGAATACGAGGAATTACAGAAGAAAGTTAAAATGATGGTTCAGGATCAAAACAAGTTATTGGAAGCGGCAAAGCAGAAGGTCGAGTTGACTAAGGATGGACTGATCAGTGTAAGTACTCCGGAAAATGGCAGCACGAAAGGTTCAACGACAGATGTCATCGCGGTGAGTAATATCAGTAATATGCAAGGGTCATTGTTAAGACGCGAGTTCAAAATCTCTGGTACTATTGGGGGAGATAGCACTAAAGACAAACTCTCATTTGTTGGTCTCATACGACAAATAGACAGTGGGCTTATGAAAGGCCCGGGGGGGGCACTAAGGGTATTTTTGGGTAGGGGTGTGCCGCGGACACCTCAAAACCCTGACCCTATCCCAGACTAAAGCTTTAAAATGTACACCCTATCCCAGACTAAAGCTTAAAAATGTATACCCTATCCAGATTGAAAGCGTGCTAAAGGGATATGTAAATTGATAGCGACTGATGTCCCAGCCTAAAAAGGCAAAAAACGATACCCTACCCCAGACCTGGAGCTCAAAAACTCTGGTACTATCCCGGGCACATACCCGTATAGCATATAAAGAACGAGAAATTGTTGATGCAGTGGTACTCTCCCTCGCATCCGTTTAGTTCCGTCACGCAAACGCGCTCGCTCGCTTGTGTTGCGAGCGCGTTGACGTGACGGAACTACGAGGGAGACTAGATAAGCTCCGGCTCTAAATAGACAGTGGGCTTACAACAAACATCACGTTACCGAAGCTGAGACAAATATTGAGAGCGCATTATCAGGAAAAATCAGGCTCCGAACTGTACCAAGAACTCACAAGTTTAGTTCAAGGACCGAAAGAGAGCCCTTCGGAAGGAAGAGTTACCGATGAAGAACTAATGGAAAGTTTAAATAAGATCGTATCAGTGGAGAGTGAGAGGCAACTTAAATTAGGCACTCGCAATGCTAAACAAAGCCCAGCCGCATCAGTCACGGTAATAGAAGGCCATACAAGCGTGACGGAAGACAACGCCAAAAGTAAACAAGCAAAAAAGGCTCAGCAATCCTTTAATTTACAAGCTACATTAGAAGCGGTACAAGCCGAATTAGCCGAGCTGAGAATGAAAGTGAATTCACCCACGGGACCGCACAATCATTCGACAAGTGGTAACAGACGAAGGAAATTCCTGTGTAAAACGTGCGAAGAGCGAAACGCTGACCGATGTGAACACTGTTTCAAGTGTGGCTCCAAAGACCATCTGGCACGAGGGTGTAAGGCTGTTCAAATGTCGGGAAACGGGGCGCCGCTACAACCGCGGGACGGGAAGTAGCTGGACGAACACTAAAGAATGAGTCCCATTGTTGTCACCACTGCCAGACAACCGGAAATTTAAGTCGATGTGCTAATTGTAAGTCGGCCTGGTATTGCTCAAAAACATATCAGAAATTACATAGAGACAATCACAAGCCGTTATGTGATGCAATCACGTACCTTTCAATTGTTGATCAAAAGAAACAAGAGCAAGAAGGATTTTATGTGAGCCATTTAACTCCAAAGCAACGGACTACACTTGGCAACTTGGTAGGACGTAAGTGCACCATACATTGTTTACTAGATAAAGTAGAAACAGAGGCTCTATGGGACACCGGTGCCCAAGTATCAGTGTTATCTAAGAATTATCTAGCAAAACATTTCCCAACTTTGGAAGTTCGAACCAGAAGACCTTTACGGATAGACACCCACTGTCACGCGTCAAAGAAATCCTGGAAAGTTTAGGGGGTAACCAGTACTTTAGCATGCTAGACCAAGGGAAAGCCTACCACCAAGGGTTCATCGCGGAGGAGTCTAGACATCTGACCGCTTTTGTGACTCCGTGGGGATTGTACGAATGGGTAAGAATCCCTTTTGGATTGAAAAAAGCACCGGGAGAATTTCAAAGGTTTATGGAAAATTCCCTCGCTGGTCTGAGAGATGAATGTTGCATCCCCTACATTGACGACATCATTGTGTTTAGCCAGAGCTTTGAAGAACATGTGGAACACATACAAACAGTATTGCAACGGATGCGCCAACATCTAAACTGAAGCCAAGGAAGTGTAGACTATTTCGTAAGGAAGTAAGTTGCCTGGGTCGGATTATTTCAGCTGACGGTCATCGACCAGATCCTTCGAATGTTGAAGCAGTGACAGCCCTCAGAGAGAAGCAACCCACAACGGTAGGTGAAGTAAGAAAGCTGTTGGGACTTTTGGGGTACCACAGACAGTATATTCAAGGCTTCTCGTTGATTGCCAAACCTCTATTTGAACTTATAACCGCACCCACTAACTGTAAGAGTACATCTCAACGACCTACAGGAACGTTAGAATCAAAGAAGGGAAGTTTAACGTCTTCAACACCTGTACTGTGGGAAGAGCGACATAGAACAGCATTAGAGCGTCTTATCAATTGTTTAGTGACAGCACCAATCCTTGCATATCCTGAATTTTCTAAGCCGTTTATGCTGTATACCGACGCATCAAAAGACGGTTTGGGTGCTGCCCTTTACCAAGAACAGGATACCAAGATTAGAACGATCGGATATGGATCACGAACATTGACAACGGCAGAACGTAACTACCATTTACACTCGGGAAAACTGGAATTTCTTGCCTTGAAATGGCCAGTTTGTGAACACTTTAGAGACTATATATACTACGCTCCACAGTTTACAGTTTACACTGATAACAATCCGCTTACTTATGTACAGTCGACAGCAAAACTTAATGCAACTGGTCATCGCTGGGTTGCTGAGTTGGCAGACTTTAATTTTACAATTAAATATCATCCTGGTAAATTGAATCAAGTTGCTGATACTCTCTCGCGCATGCGCATCGACATAAATGACTATCATAAGTACTGTACCTGCACGACATCTCTGTTGGTTTTGAAACGTGATGTCTTTAATTAGTATAAACAGAACGTAAGGATTAGATATCCCAAATTGATTGATTGATTATCAAGTTAACAAGATTAAAGTAATAGGGCTAGGCCTACCACCCTATCTCGCTATTTCCGTTAGAAACGCCTAGAGGCACGACTCACGCAACCTCAGGCACGTTTTCCCCACTATAAAAGTAAGCGGTCCATAGAGAATATTTAGTTTTTAGTGTATACGCTACAGTGTTGGCAACTTTGGTTTTGGACCATATTCTATCTACGCTAAACTCTCAAACCGCTATCATTTGGTGCATGTGTAGACCAAAATTCGAACCGTCAAAGGTTTCCCATCAAATCGTCAAACATCGTCATATCACCGAATCGTGTTATCGTCGAATTCATCTATCGTCAATCTATCAGCTACTCATCATTGTAGAGACATTGAACATTGATCAATAAACCTTGTTACCACTCAATTCTGTCGAGTTCGAAAACTATTCTCTGCACCAAGTCTACCCTAGTGTGATCCGTTTGGAAATCGTGCTAATCAACAATTCTATAGTCCTTACGAATTACAATCTCAAGACGAAATTGATGCCTCTCTAGCTGGTATCACAGCCTTGAATACAGGACAAACAACATGGATCACAGCTATGACGAGCAGTATGGATGTCCTGGATCTCGATCAGTCATTTCTGACAGATACCGACGGAAAGAAAGTGGATACAACCGAGTTACGCCAAGCACAGCAAACCGACATTAGCATAGCCAAGACCTTAGAGTACAAGAGAGAGGGTCGGAGACCAACAAGGAGACAGTTGCGACGCGAAGACCCACAAACAAGGTCATTACTACGAGAATGGAGAAAACTGAAAGTTGGTGAGGATGGGATACTAAGACGTCGAAATAAGTCTGGCCTACAGCTTGTTGTACCATTCAAGCTACGTAGTCTAGTGTACAAGGAGTTACATCAGGAAATGGGACACCTCGGCGCAGATAGAGTTAATCAGTTGGCTAGAGAAAGATTATTTTGGCCTCACATGCAACGGGACATCACCCATTCAGTCGTTACGAAAGTTTGTCCCTGCCTCAAACAACGTCGTCCTAACTTGTCTACGCGAGCACCAATGCAGAACATCAAGACTTCTACTCCGTTTGAACTAATATCGATTGACTTTGTTCACCTAGAACGTAGTTCTGGGGGGGATACGAATATATTCTAGTGGTAGTAGACCATTTTACCAGATTTGCACAGGCGTATCCTACAAGGAATAAATCCGCAGTTACTGTCGCTGACAAGATATTCAACGACCTAATTCCACGTTTTGGGTTCCCAGCACGAATTCTACATGACCAAGGCAAGGAATTCGAAAACAACTTGTTTAAACGTCTAGAGAAACTGTGTGGAATAACACATGCAAGAACCACTCCGTACCACCCACAAGGCAACGGACAAGTTGAGCGGTTTAATCAGACGTTGCTAGGAATGCTTCGCACCCTACCAGAGGAAAAAAAAGGTAAATGGAAAGACTATGTGAATAAACTTGTCCATGCTTACAACTGTACTCCAAATGACGCAACCAGATTCGCCCCATTCTACCTGTTGTACGGACGAACTCCAAGATTACCAATAGATCTGATATTAGGTACAGATAATTCAACAAACGTAACGAACCACAGTGAGTACGTCAAGAAATGGAAGTCTACCATGCAGGAAGCTTACAATTTAGCAAGGGACAATTCTAACTTATCCAGTGACAGAGGAAAGAAACATTATGATCGAAAGTTGAACTTCACAACACTTCAAGCTGGTGACAGAGTTCTTGTCAGAAACTTGACTCCACGCGGAGGGCCGGGAAAGCTTCGTTCCTACTGGGAGGAAAAGGTGCATGTAGTGGTCAAGCAAAGAGGGGAGGGACCGGTGTATGAAGTAAGACGTGAAAACCAAAATGGACCGGTACGCACACTTCATCGGAATATACTCTTCCCGTGTGACTTCTTGTCCCTTGCAGACGAGGGACCTGTAAACGAACAACCCGTGAATGAACAACCGGTAAGGCCACGACGTGTGAGAAGACAGCCACAGACAAGACCACAGTCTGACGAACAGTCTGATGACAGTAGTGACAGTGAAAGTGAGGAAGAGCTTGTACTAGTGACAATTCAACCAAGTGTACGACACAGAGAGGTACATCAAGAAGACATAGTCGATGAGGTAACTAGCAGTGCAAGTGACGGGGACGTAGCAAATGGTCTCCACGGCGCTGAGAACCCAGTCGAAGAGACTAACGACGTGCAAGAAGCCAATAATGATGGACTACACTATGAGTTAGACGAGCACGAGCCAATGGAACAGCAACAACCACCAGAAGATGAGTCAGCGCATTGTCGTCCACAACGTGGGCGTCAACCACCGACAAGACTAGGATACGACGAATGCGGTCGTCAGGTATTAGTACAGACAGCGAATGCTACGCAACAGGTAAACCCGTGCTACTGGATACCACCATATCAGAACAACTGTAACATTCCCATGTCATATCCATACCAACAACAACAGATGTCAGTTCCAGTGTCGATAGGTGCAGTACAGAACTATGGTCAGTACATCTATGCTCCTTCTACTCAGCCGTGGATCAACAGTACATGGATGTACCATAACTACTTACGACCTTATGTACCGATGAATGGACAAAGATGGAACTATACGTGAATACAGCAGTACCATGATGATAAAGAACATTATTTTACCAAATGAACTATATATATAGATGTTAAAAGACACTAGTTTTAAAAGTTGTTTTACACCTTTACTCTGTTATAATACAGAATGAATCAAGTCTATTTTCTAGATTTAGTACGAATCGTAATGCACAGAACTGAGTTGAAAGAACCTGAGTCACAGATTTTGAGAGAAATCTGATTGGGACTGATCACCCCAGCAGAACTCAAGAGACAGAATCCATGTTATCAGAAATATTGTAACAAGTTAGTTTTAGGATCTCATATTATTTTAGCCAAGCTTGAAATATGGACGGACATCCATAAAGCGGGGAAGAATGTGAGGAGCTGTAACTTGACACCATTTGTAACGCAACTTTAGTCACGTGTAAGAGATATATATGATGGAGTATACGCTTGGTCTTGACGGACAAAGTAAGAGAAGCGAGTTTACGAACCGATACACGAATAAAAGGAGTTTAACCCAAGCAGTTTCATTGGTGAACTGGTTCAGGGGTGTAACACTTGTGTCAATCTTCAGGAGACATCTGTATAGCCTTTGGGTTGGTCAGCACCGCCTTTATCTTGCTTCATCTCTGCTCTCATTGCTTTGAGGAAATGCTCGGCTACAAAAAGCCCTTGCTATTCTCAGTATTACTACGCACCCATCGCAGCGAACGATAAAGTAGCCTCCTGCAGCTGCGTGCGCTGTGTGTTTGCGTCAACTTTTTCAATATGGGTGATAGGTGTAGGGGCTTCAATCCCTGTGAAGTTGAGGCCATCATCTGTGGGATATTTCGTGGGCCTGTCAGAATGGAGTGCTGCTGTCAACAGAGCGGGCTGTAGGGACGACCGGAGGCGGTGATCATCCTTGTTCTTTACGTTGATGATCGCTTTTTTGTCTTTGAGGGGTTTAGGCAGCGGAATGTACGAGCCGTCTCTCAGAGGCTCCACTTCTCGAGGATGTCCAAGAGGCGTGCGAAGGCATTGTTTAGTGCCGCATCAATCTCTCCCGTGTAAGAGCGCCTACTGCGTGTGGTGGAACACAGGGCTTGAGTAATCCGTGATGATCGGTATCCCTTATAATTTTCCGCTGGAACTTAAACTCATTGAGATTCAGGAGCTCTTCCACAAGTTTCTGATGGATCTGGGGACGCACGCCCTCCAAGAAAGCATTGGGGTCTCTCTCGAGGGGGTGATCTTGTGGGACATCATCTGCCAACCTCGCAGGAAATTTCCTATTATCCAGGGGGTCTGCCGCTCATCTTCATAGGCTCGGTCTCTCGCGCTTTTAGCGCGGGGCTGGAGTTGGCCGCTCACATCGTGGGGCACGCGGGGCTGTAGTCCAGTCCCGGACTCACTTTCTATCCGCTCCGACAAGCTGAAGTCGCGGAGAAAAGAGAGTCAAGTATAACTTGCATGCGCATGGCAGCTTAACAGCCAATCAGATCGGAGCTCAATAGACCAAATCGACTAACACAATGTTTACATTCCTTGACCCATTTCAGATCTTTTGGGAATGCGATTATTTGTCTGTTGTATTTCGATTTCAATGTTGTTTGCAAAGGTTTTGAATTGGGTTAAAGAATGTAAACATGCATTGCGTCAGCCGATTTTGTCTATTTTCAAAGCCCGCAATGTAATATGGCCAGTGATTTGTTTACCTCACGTGGAGCTGTCAAAATAAAATGGCTGACAGCGCGTGCAGATTAATAAAGAATAAATCAGGGACTTTCCAAAGCCCGTACTCAAATGAACAAAAATATCCGGCTTCCCACGAGTCACTTGATAAATGCCTTGGAGCTGCGCTGTTCAAACTTTGGAACAATATTAGAATTACTCTTTGCGAGGGAAAACTTCACGGAATCGATGAAATTCTTCCCAAAATTCGACTGATATCGCTCATACAGAACTGAGAAACTGCGCAATATAAATATTAAATTATTATTAAATTATTGAACTAGGATTTACTGGAGCCTCCGCCATTTTGGAGATCAGACATGCTTTGTAACCAGGCGACCACCACATATTTGTGGTGTCGCCTGGCTGCTAAGCTGCCATGCACATGCAAGTTATACTGGACTTTCTTTCCTCCGCGACTTCAGCTTGTCGGATAGAAAGTGAGTCCGGGACTGGACTAGCGGGGCTGGAGTTAGCCTCTTGCACTGGTGGCCTCTTGCGCCTTTAGCGTGGTGCTGGCGTTGGCAGATGAATTAAGGACCGGCCTCCCATCCTTTATTCTTTTGCGGTGGATCTTGCAGTAGGTTTCTTCTATGCAAGACTTTCCGCAAATATCTCGCAAGCACAGAAGTTGTGACCCTTCATTCTGGCAGCATTTTGTGAGATTTTTGTGAAACGTCTGTTATAATTTCACAAAGCTTAAGCCAGAGTCAATCAATTTTGTTATAATAATAATATTACTATTAACATTGGTATACAGCCTTTTGCAAAAATTCTGTCGCGACCAAGTATATCAGTATATCACTATATACCCGTGTGAGTCCCGCATGCCCGCACACTACCCGTACACGCATTTCAAGATGGTTGACTGTACAAGCGTGGATTGGAGAGCCATGAATACGATACAAGCTACACTCGAAAGTTATTTTCACATTCATTTGATAGTATAAATCTTCGGGTATATAGTGATATACTGATATACTGATATACTTGGTCGCGACAGAATTTTTGCAAAAGGCTGTATCATATTAATATACATCCTCTAAGTATCAATGCAAGGAGCTCTAAATTCCTTCAAAAACTCATTAATTATTCATGAGGTAAACAGCCAACCAGGTGCCCTCAATTTGGTCACATGATGGAACTGGATACCCCGGAAAGTCCGCTCTTGAGTACTTTAGAATGATTTCAAGTCTGCTCTAGAGTACTTTGAAATATTATTTCAAGTTCTAGGACTGGAAATATCAGTTCAAGTCCTAGCCTGAATATCAGCCGCCTCCTCTGGGTCAACAATTTCCCCGAGTGAGACGTCTGAACTCCGAAGTCGATAATCGTGTCCAGTGACGTCACACTACGCCGGTTCCGGGTAGTGTGTTCTGATTGGCTCACACGATAATTTATACAAATTCGTTGGGTTTTTCAAGATGGCGGGTCTGTTATTTCCAAACCGCCGTTCGAAACGTAAGTCTCTTGGTTGGAATAACAGGGCTGTAATCACAGCAAGTAAAAGCTCTTTATGAATTTATTAACAGGAAGAACTGAATGTCTATGTTAACCTTCCGACTGGCTACGGAAAATCGCTTATCTTTGAAATAGGCTCCATGTCTGCAGCGAACTGAGCGAACTATCCCTTTAGAAACTACATGTACTTGTACTACCAAATAGGCTCCATGTCTGCAGTGAACTGAGCGAACTATCCCTTTAGAAACTACATGTACTTGTACTACCAAATAGGCTCCATGTCTGCAGTGAACTGAGCGAACTATCCCTTTAGAAACTACATGTACTTGTACTACCAAATAGGCTCCATGTCTGCAGCGAACTGAGCGAACTATCCTTTAGAAAGTACATGTACTTGTACTACCAAATAGGCTCCATGTCTGCAGCGAACTGAGCGAACTATCCCTTTAGAAACTACATGTACTTGTACTACCAAATAGGCTCCATGTCTGCAGTGAACTGAGCGAACTATCCCTTTAGAAACTACATGTACTTGTACTACCAAATAGGCTCCATGTCTGCAGTGAACTGAGCGAACTATCCTTTAGAAAGTACATGTACTTGTACTACCAAATAGGCTCCATGTCTGCAGTGAACTGAGCGAACTATCCCTTTAGAAAGTACATGTACTTGTACTACCAAATAGGCTCCATGTCTGCAGTGAACTGAGCGAACTATCCTTTAGAAAGTACATGTACTTGTACTACCAAATAGGCTCCATGCCTGCAGCGAACTGAGCGAACTATCCTTTAGAAACTACATGTACTTGTACTACCAAATAGGCTCCATGTCTGCAGCGAACTGAGCGAACTATCCTTTAGAAACTACATGTACTTGTACTACCAAATAGGCTCCATGCCTGCAGTGAACTGAGCGAACTATCCCTTTAGAAAGTACATGTACTTGTACTACCAAATAGGCTCCATGTCTGCAGTGAACTGAGCGAACTATCCTTTAGAAAGTACATGTACTTGTACTACCAAATAGGCTCCATGTCTGCAGCGAACTGAGCGAACTATCCCTTTAGAAAGTACATGTACTTGTACT
The DNA here is from genome assembly GCA_033675265.1 of Actinostola sp. cb2023. Classification (NCBI taxonomy): domain Eukaryota; kingdom Metazoa; phylum Cnidaria; class Anthozoa; order Actiniaria; family Actinostolidae; genus Actinostola; species Actinostola sp. cb2023. The sequence continues at coordinate 253,407 of JAUJYZ010000167.1, read as the reverse complement.
ACCAAATAGGCTCCATGTCTGCAGTGAACTGAGCGAACTATCCCTTTAGAAAGTACATGTACTTGTACTACCAAATAGGCTCCATGTCTGCAGTGAACTGAGCGAACTATCCCTTTAGAAACTACATGTACTTGTACTACCAAATAGGCTCCATGTCTGCAGTGAACTGAGCGAACTATCCCTTTAGAAACTACATGTACTTGTACTACCAAATAGGCTCCATGTCTGCAGTGAACTGAGCGAACTATCCTTTAGAAACTACATGTACTTGTACTACCAAATGAAGACGAAGGGCTGCTATAAAGTTGTCTTTCTTTCCCGCTTCTTCTACGGAGTCTACTCAGTCCTTCGCATATATTGTCTTTCAGTTTGGCGTTGATGTTTGAACATGGATTTTGACGATACGTACGAATGATTCTGCGATTTTGTCTCGACTATTTCGATAATTTTCGTATATTCTAAGGTGTTTCACTACTAGTTATCGACAAGATTTACAAACATAACTTTGTCCTAATACCGGTCTGTCTTTATTTCTAATAATTTCTTGCACAAATAGTCAAATTCAAAGTCAAGCCTCAAGTGTTGACATTCTAACATTTACATAAGTTAGATGACGTCACTGGACACGATTATCGACTTCGGAGTTCAGACGTCTCACTCGGGGAAATTTTTGACCCAGAGGAGGCGGCTGATATTCAGGCTATTCAAGTCCTTGGAATAGAAATATCATATAATGATGAATACAGTGGAACCCCGCCTAACGGACACCCCGGTATAACGGACAGTTTTATAGGTCCCGGCGGAAAGGTGATGCATATTCTGTTAAAAAGATTCCGTTATAACGGACACCCGTTATAACGGACAACGGACACTTTTTTACAGCCCGAACAGCAAAATGTAATACAAAATCAACCCTGTTATAACGGACAGTCTGAGTACAATCTTTCGTCACACTATTGTTCGTGAAGATTTATTCCTGATTAGAGACGAATGGAAATGAATATATTTGCAAGAGAATCGTATAGCACATAGCTAAATCACGCGCTGATTGGTCGAGAAGGATGGTGATTTTGTGTGGAATCGGGGGGCTTCCTTTTACGTCCGCTTGCATTCATCAGCACGTACGCGAGCGTTTTTTTCATCCTCGCAGTGTAAAAAACAAAAACAAAACAAAAACAAAGAAAGTGTAAAAACAAAACAAAATCAAAACGAGAAAGAGATGGTATGTTCAATCGAAACATATCAAAACCTCTAAGCCATACGGAAATTTCTCCAAACTTCTCATTCAAATTTAGCGTTTTAGAAAGACAGAAACTGTGTCTAAAAAGTACAAGAGAAAGAAAAATAAGGCGCTTGAACAAAGAAATGGCTACCGAAAGTGTTGATGCAAACGTTGATGTGAACGAAAGTATCGCCGTAAGTACCGATGCAAGTACCGATGCAAATGAAAAAGCTTTGTCTGAGTCAGCAATCTCATCAGTTGTGGTGTATAGTGAAGAAGACGTGAATAATTTGTAGATGAAATGGTTGCAAAAAATACAAAAAGAAGTACCGCAACAGCAGTCCGCCGACTTGAGAAGTGGTATAAAGAAAAACATGGCGAAGACTTGGATTTAAACACAATTGGCAAAGAAGAAGCCCCACCCTTACTAAAGCACTTTTTCTTGGAAATAAGACAGATGGGAAACGGAAACAAAGGAAAAGAATACGAGCCTGGTTCGCTACAAACTTACCGCAATGGATTGCGAAGATACTTCCTAGATCGGCCATGTCCGCCAGCTGTTGACAACTTCGACCTTGAGAAATCCTCGATGCTTGAATTTGAAGAAGTCGCAAAAATCTTATCCGCCAAAAAGAAACACCTCAAAAAGAATGGTTTGGGAAACAAACCAAACGCGGCATTGCCAGTAGAGGAGGAGGAATTGGAAAAGATGTGGTCGTCAGGTGCCATTGGCCTCCATAATCCAAGAGCTCTCCTTCACCTTGTGTGGTGGATTAATATGACCCATTTAGGCATGAGGGCTGTACAAGAACAACACGATTGCCAGATCCTGGATTTTGCCATCACAGACCAGTATGTAGAATATACAGAGAGACAGACGAAGAACAGGCAAGGAGACGACGGAGCTGCACGTAAAAGAGCCAGAAAATACAACAACAAAATATGGAGGACGGACGGCGGAGAAAGAGATCCTTACAGAGCGTTTGTGGAGTACGCCAGTCATCGTCCACAAGGAGAAAATGTACCACCAAACTTCTTCCTGGCCCCAATAGGGGATAAAAAGCCATCAGAAGGAGATGTTTGGTTCAAGGCGTCTCCAGTTGGTCGCAATACACTGGCAAAACAGATGAAGATCATTGCTACAACAGCTGGATTGGATGGCAAATACAGCAACTCATCTGGCCGCAAAACAGTGATCCAGTCGCTTCGTGACGACTTTCATCCACTTGAAATATGTGAGCTGACAGGTCATGCTAACCCTGAATCAATTTCAAGTTACAGCCATAATCCGCTGGAGAAGCAACGGAGGATGTCTAATCATCTCGCTGGATTTAGCACAGCAAACAGCACCACAACAAATGCAACGGCCAACGGTGACAGCCGCTCTTCGGCTTCAAATGTGCTTGTAGAAATTGAAAACGCACGTAGTCTTGCCTCTCAGAGAGTAGAAAACACAGCTAAAGATAACAGTTCTACTCCTTTTCCTACAGGTGCTCTTGCGGGATTATTCTCTGATGTCACATTTAATAATTCCCCGATAACCATTTCCATCAACCTGCAATCAAGTGTAAATCACCGTTAACTGTTAGATGTAAGACAGCTGAGTGAGACAAACAACTTTGACTTCATTTAGTCCAAAAACACTTGCATTGTATTTTCAAGCCGATTTTAAAGAAACAAGAAAAGGTTTCAGAACCCACTGAATCAACATTAAGCTACTCGTTTGAAAAACAGTTAGGCTTTTAAAAGTTAGTTTATCTCCTGAACTGAGATTGAGAACTGTTCAAATCCTTAATCAGAAAGTGCAAACGTTGTAAAGATAATTAAAGCAACCAGTGTTCTTGATTGTATTTACAAATAAAGATTTGTTAGCTTTTAAAACCTTTTAGTACTTACTTTTTTAAACCAGTGAAACGAGGTTCAAACGTACTCTCCAGCAGGATAAAAAAGCTGCATAATGTCAAGCGAGCGGTTCAATATTCCTCCAAAACGCTAACATGACGATTATCCTTTCCATTTGTTGACAAGAAAGGGGTAAAAGTACTATTGTTTTGCTTGTTTTTTAAAATGAACCTAGCCGTTCAGTCACCACGAGTCACGATGCAAGCCGGGGAAGTCGTGAAGTAAGTTTGGATTTTTGATTCATGCCCACAGCGAGCCCACGTACAGCTCGATTCCTATTTGCTCGCTATTTTTGTACGACGACTGTTGAATGGTTTCCCCGTGCGCTCAGTTAGTAAACATGCATTTTTTGTTTTTGAATTTGTTTTGTTTTTGCTTTGCATAAATGCTATACGATTCAAGGAAAATTCATTGGCCCGACTCGTGAATTCCACGTTGAATTCACTCGAAAAGGCGATATCGCACTCGTCGCTTCGCGACTTGTGCGATATCGCCTTTTCGAGTGAATTCCACGTGGAATTCCCTCGTCAGCCAATGAATTTACCTATAGAATAAGCATTTTGTTAGAAAAAGAACAAAGTTTCCCTTGTATTATCAAGGTTTTATGTTTGTTTTCATTTGAGACGTTTCAAATGTTGCGTTATTGATGTGTATGCTATAATAGAGGTTTCTATTAATAAATTCAATAAAGAGTGACGTAATCTGTAAGAAACCCCGTTATAACGGACACCGAAGGGACCAGAGAAAGTGTCCGTTATAACGGGGTTCCACTGTAACTGAATACTATTTCAAATTAAACCGTTAGCAGGAGGGAATTCTGTTGCGCGCATGCGCGACCAGTTGTGAGTTCAAGCGAAGCTTCGACTTCAGGCCATCGAATGCGAGTTAACTTAGGATTTTAAAACGGTTTTATCGCTACTTCCAAGGCTGACATTGGACTTAACTGCCACCAGAGGCTATACGAAGACTTAGATATTTCAATTTATCATGGAAGAACGCATTTGGACTTTTTAAAATAGATTGTTCTAAAGCACTTTATTTTCACTGCAAGCGAACATCCCTGTGTTGACACAAATGGCGTCTTGATTTACCAGCGATGGTTTCGCGTTATTTATTGTACGCACTGAAGAAAATCTTCTACTGAAGTAGGGACGATGATAAGTACACATGTGATAGTGACTTGAATATACAACTTTGATGAAGATCGAAGACGAAACGTTTTAGTTTTAGCCATTGCATAAATGCTGATAACGAGTTTATTATAATTAATGCAATTACCCGACTCGTGACATTCCACAGTGTTGAATTCACTCGAAAAAGCGATATCGCACCCGTCGCTTCTTCGCGGGCTTGGGCGATATCGCCTTTTCGAGTGAAAGCCACGTGGAATTCCCACGTCAGCCAGAAAGACGGGACGCTGGCATAGAATAAGCAACATGGCCGAAAAAGAACAAAGTATTCAAAGTTGTATTCATCAAAAGCGATAGATGTTCATGAAGCGGTCCATTTGAGACGTGGTGAAATGTTGTTTTATTATTTTCTTTGATGTGTATGCGATAAAGCTATAAAACTTCTATTAAACTAAACGTTCGCAATACAGAGTGCAACTGAAATGACTGTAAGGTCAAACCCCGTTATAATCACAGGACAACGAAGGTTTGACCAAAGAAATAGTGTCCAATTCAACTAGAATGACAAGGGAAATTCACACTTTAACTGAATACTTTATTTCAAAATTAAAAAAAACTGAGCAGGAGGAAAGCCTGTTGCGCGCATGCGCGACCGGCTAGTTGTGAGTTTCACAAAACGAAGCTTCGACTTAAGCAGAGGCATCGAATGCGAGCGTTTATATACACTGATTTTGAAACTACACAGTTTCATTGCTACATTCGAAGGCTTTAAGACATTCGACTACCACTGTCGTCAAATTACACGCGTTTGACTCTAAAACACTTAGATATTTCTCTATTTATCATGGAAGAACGCATTTGGACTTTTTAAAAAGATTGTTCTAAAGCACTTTATTATCCATCAAGCGGCGAACATCCCTGTGTTGACAAAATGGCGTCTTGGTATTTACCAGCGATGGTGTTTCGTTTAAATATTGCAAGTTCACGAAGAAGGAATTCTTCTACTGAAGTAGGGACGATGATAAGTACACATCGATAGTGACTTTTCAGAATATACAACTTTGATGAAGACCACGATCTGCCAGACGAAACCCTTCATAGAATTAGCCATTACCTAAATGAGCAGGGGACTGAGAACGAGTTTTGCTATAATTTTCGCTTTCTCAATTACGAAATTAAGTTTCCCCTGACCCTGAAACAGCATGTTGAAATTAGTAGGCAGGTACAAAGTGTGATGTGAGTTGAGCGAATTCTGTCGGAATTATAAACTTTTGAAATTGTGTTTTCCAGCCAAAATTTTACAGTGAATGCATGGTTTGGCTGGACAACTTCAAAAATGTACAGAGTTTGTATGGGAAAATAGACATCTTTGATGCCCTCTAGCATCGTCAATATTAAGCCGAAGTTCACCAAACTTTCCAGACTAGCTAAGTTTGGTCTGCTCTCTCAGAAAATGATGCCCACTTTTGCTAGTTTCTTATTGAATTAGTTTTACGGACTTGGTTCCAGTCTCCTGCTCGTTTTGGTAATGGCTAATACTGAAAACCTAGTATATTTTCATAAAACTTCCTGTATTAGCAAGTTTGATGGTTCATTAACTCGAAATCTACTATAGATCTCCCAAGTTTTGTGAGCAGAAATATTAAAAGCTATGCTGTCTAAAAAGCTATCTAAAATATTTTTGATTGGCAAAAATGGGGAAGATTGTGTTGAGCATGTTGAGCCCAAATGCATATTTAACATAACTTTGCTCCCCCCAAAAAACAGTTTGGAATTGCATTTCTCACAATATGTCTTCGTATCTTTTAACTCCACAGTTACTAGTTGCAGAACATAATATATCACTGAGATCGGCTGAGGTTTATGAAGTGAACTATGTGTATGGAATATGACATATTTTTACTCTATTTTTGAACATGTTTTGCTTTACTGTTTGAAATCTATCCACGATCTCCCAAGAAATTACTATAAATATTGCAAGTTTATTAGACATATTTTAAATGTGTGCACTTGCTTTTCATCTAAAAAATGGGGAAATGTTCAAAAATCACAATTTTAGTGTTGTATCAACGGTCCTTGGCCTTTATTTACCTTTTGGGGTGCCTGTGTAATTTATCGCTTCGCTTCTAAAGAAAATAGACCCTGGTAGCAGGGTTCTGTACGGGACCGCAAATGAACCCAGGCCCGCAAATGAACCCAGGCCCGCAAATGAACCCAGAGAGGACCGCAAGTGATCCCAGAGATAAAATTAGGAATCTGGAACGGAACAAAATGGGATTTCACACAGAGAAGTCCTGAACTTCAAATTCACCTTTGTAATGAAATGGAGTTTTCCAAGGAAACAGTGGAATGCTACAGGTCTACTCGGATGACATGGAATGTTGTGAAAAGTGCTTGTATGAAATGAATTATGAGTTTAATTGAGCCATATGTGCAAATGTATCCCTTTTCCTTAAGCTTGGTAACGACTAAGCATGATCAAATGTATTATCTCACTCAGCGTTCGCTGCGCTCACTCGTGAGATATCTAGTTGAACACTCGGAAGATAAATTCGTATCTCCGCGCGTCCATGTATTATTCTCTAAATAATATTACTTTCTCATAATTATTGCTAAATAATACTGAGGACACGTTCGTTGCTTTAAATGGCATAAATAAATCGTTTCAATTGACACTACCCTGAAGTGGCTTTTCAGTGTCAGTTTTACTGAAGCATTTGCTTCCTTTCGTTAAAGTTCTTATAGTTATCTCGACGAAATTATGTTGGATCACTCGCCGCCGTTGCCGTAATTTTTGATATTAATCTAATCACGAAATTACAAAATACCGCATATTTTCTCCCCTAAACTGACACCCGGGCCTTTGGATGATATGACCTGCAAGTCTGCAAGGTAGTGAAAAACAATGAAGAGAAAAAAAAAAACGTGAATCATTAGTAAAACTAATTAAACTCAGCAGGCCGATGCAAATGTCTAAAGTTTGTACTTATCAGCGGTGTCAGGTTTAATCGAGAAAATACGGTAGATATGAAATAAAGTGCCTAGCTAATCATGAAGATGAAGTTTCTGTTAAAATAAATGAATGATGACGCTGAGAAATGCCAATTTGAGGCAAACTGAGAAACAGTTTATATTTATTAAAATGTTTTTACCCTGGTTAATTACGGAACTGATAAAGTTCAGTTCAGGGTCAGACTCGTTGACAACTTTGTGTGATTGAGTTTGAATTGGTAGTTCACTGACGTTTCTGGAGATATTAGCCTATTTTAGCTGGTATTTCGCGACATATATTTGCTATTCATCACCTCCAAGCAAAACAAGATGGCTTGAAAATAAATTATATATATATTTGGCTGGCTATTCACATGTATGGTATATATATACTAAAAAAGACTCGCGGCTCGGGATATATCCACCACTACTCACCGACGCTGAGGGGAGTAATTGTTAATTATTTGAGAACAAATTTTATTGAATGAGACTGCCAAATGCGTTTCTAAAAAATGACCATTGTTCTTCTACAAAACAGGGATGTTTTTATTTTCAAAGGCGTTAATATGAGCAAAAGTGTGAAATTCCATTTTGTTCCGTTTCAGATTCCTGATTTTATCTCTGGGATCACTTGCGGTCCTCTCTGGGTTCATTTGCGGGCCTGGGTTCATTTGCGATCCAGTCTTGGGATCATTTGCGGGCCTGGGATCATTTGGGATCCAGTCTTGGGATCATTTGCGGGCCTGGGTTCATTTGCGGGCCTGGGTTCATTTGCGGTCCCGTACAGTTCACTGTGCCCTGGTGCCGGATTGAGCCAGTACATGCTTTGGACCAGAGTAGAATTGGGATCCCTGTGGGGGTGTGGATTTGGAAGGCCGTGGCCGGAGTTTGTATATGAGTTTGATTTTCGCTTATAGAAAGTCTCCCTTTTCTACCTTGTTGTTCAAATAATCGGGGGTTCGAGTTAACGGGGTAAATTTGAGCGAAGGGAAAATAAAATCAGTTCGATCATTTATGTTGCCGAGGTTCCTGTGGTGTAATTTACCTAAGAGGACTGTACTGGGTCAATAGTATGGCCGTGATGCAATCTTCCTGTATAACTTTCACTGTACTGAAGTTGATAAATACAGTCATATACTGCATTATCATTGTGGGTAACTCTGTTAATTAAATAAGGTAGAGTACAACTCATTACCAATATTCACGATTTGAATCAAGTCACTTGATGACGCAATTGATTTTGTATCCTTGTAAATAAGAGCACATAAAGTCATCGCTGTACATTGCTGCACATTGCTGTCCTGCATTTTGACCAAATACTGGCACATTACCTTGGCAATAAGGTGCATGGATTGTCTTACTAGGACTAATGTGAGTAGGACCAGGGTTTTTTTTTTTCTATATTGTTATGCACCAGTCAAGTGAAACCCCCGGTCCCATCCCCCCCCCCCCCTCGGGCATTAGCGGGGGAAAGCGGGGACATTCACTTCAAATTCACTACCTTTTCGTTCCCCGGTAGGCGGAACTTTCTTTCACCCCTTCGCCTTCCAGAGCGGGGACTTCACATTTTTCTTCTTCAAACTATTATCTACAGAACAAATGAGTACTGGCGGGGGAGTTCACCATTCATTTCTGCCCCGGTGACCGGGGACTTCACTGGCTTTAAATTGAGTAAAAAGTGAATGCCCCGCTTATGCCCGAGGGGGGGGGGGGGGGGGGGGGGGGGGGGGGAGGGACCGGGGGTTTCACTTGACTGGTGCATTACAATGGCAGAAATGGCAATAATTAAGTCTGTGATTGAGACTCTTATAAACAGGTAGTTGTAAATTACAATAATTATTGGAAGCTTGATTATTTCTCACAGGCTTTGTATTTGTTTTATTGAGTGCTGTATCACATGTAGATGTCTTCCCTTTCATATTATATGTGGATGTTTTCTTGGTTTACATAGACACCTTTTGTCTTCATCACTGTTTAATACTTCCAAGATTGAATGTATGAATATATTGATGGACTCTTGATGATTTGGGGTCCGCGGTCCGGAGCGTTATCGGCCCAGACGCCACCGCAGGCGAGAGTAGAAGAAAAGCTAGCTTTTCTTCTTCAGTTGGACCCATTCTCGTACCCAGTGCCCACTCGTCATTTGGTTGGTCGTGGGCTCTGGGAAACCCTGAAATTTTAGCGAATTTCATTGGCTGATGAAATCAACAATGACTGATCGTATTTGATTGGTCCATGAGATCAACAAAGATTCAAACTTGCAAAGCGAACGAAAGGAATGACAGCGACGGTTGTATTTTCATACAATGGTATTCCGTTTTTGAATTATAAAGCTATGGAAATGAGAGTGACTGTGTAGACATAAATTGATCTGAATTGGTAAAGGGAGATCTAACAATATATATATTATTAACTGCTGCAGTGACCTACCACCGGAGAAGACGTAATCGATCGTACCGATCGCTTTGAGTATTCAAAGGAATATTTTTATAATTCAAGAGAAACAATATTAAACAAAGCGGAAGACAGGAAGGCTCACACTCAGATATAATAGAACATGTATTTATCGTCCAGCCTTTATCGCAACAGAGCCAGAGAAAAACTGATGATGAAAGTCGAAGGGCTACACGAAGATAAATGTACAAACTTTTGTACTAGCTTGTTTGAATATTCGATGGTTCGAACCATGCAACGTAAACACTACGTAGCCAGTTAGCCTGCGTTACATCCGAACAAACCCTCGTTTAGTCCGTCTGCGTAACAACGACCAATAACGTGTTCTGAGACCCCCAACGGTCTTTCTGGATTTATAAAGTAGATGCTGATTGGCTCGTGATGATGCTCGTTCTAACGCGAATTCTCATTGGCTCTTTAGCTCGACCTGCTCGAATTTCACTGTTCACGTTATTTGAAGTACAAGATCTACAAAAGCTTTCTTCGAAAGTGGAAATGTATTCGTAAGCTTGCCAATGGACTGTGGAAAAACTCTTATATTCCAATGTTAATTGCGATATATAGGACATCCTCAATATGGAAGGCCTCGTGACTGCTTGCTGTGACCTCTACTCTGTTACGAGAGACGTCTGCGTTTCTTCAACTACATCGGAAACACATTCTCAAGCTACACACATATAAACGGCCGTCTGAAGTGTTTAAATGACGAAGGAAGCAGAGAAAGAGTTTGAAGTTCTAGACGGACGTTGCATGTTGCCTTTCCTTCGACTGCAAAGAATAAAATACGGTCTGTTGTGGGGTCTGTTGTAAGTTTTGGTGTCGAGGTGTGAGAGTCCCGGGGGTTGAGTGAAGCAAGACACTTTTCTTATCTACACACAAAACAGCCTTCTGAAACCAACGAATGTTAAATTTTCCTTTTCCCTGAAACTAATAAAAAAACCTATTTTAACTACTATATTACTGTTGACAATCTCTTTGTGGCATATATAAAATACGTACAAAAATGTAATATAAAGCGTAAACTCAATTGTTTAGACAAACACTCAGAAGATTTAATAGACTTTCGTAGACCTTTACTCGTAGATTATGATCCTTAAACTTAGAATTTTACTCGATTAGACTTCTTCAGACTCCTTTCAGACTTCGTTCCAAGACACTCTCCCAGACTCTGTCACGCCACACCTCACGTGACACCTGCTCACGTGCACTCCACGTGTACAATGACTCAGATTACAACATCCTCCCCCCTGATTGACTCATGTCAATCATCTACAAAGAATAAACTCAACCATATAAATTACAGTATAATCTTATATGCTAATGTCTTAATGTCTTAATGTCCAATCGCGACGACTGGAATATCCTCATCTCTAATCAACTGGATTTGGGGAATGTTCTGTGGGACATCAGATCCACCATCAGCTTCACTTGTTTCCTCTTGAGCTGAGACTTCTAGTGGGTAGAGCTTCTGAAGGGGTCGCTTCACTCGAATGATACGTTTAGACTTATCAAGAGTAATCACTTCCGCTGCACGACCAACATTGTCTCTGCCAGGCAGAAGTCTTTCCACCTTTCCCATTCGCCACTGTAGTCTAGGACGCGGTTTGTATTGGATATGCACGATGTCTCCAACTTTTAACATCCTCCTTGACTTCTCTACTGATAGACGTTGATATTCGCGAATTCCGGTCAGGTACTCACTTCTCCAACGTCTTCGATAATGGTTGATAACTGATTCAAGATACCGCGCGCGTTTCCCCAACGATGCTGCATCATTGTTAGGAACGTTCTCCGAAGAACTGGATTGGTCAAGCAATCGGCGTCCGACCACAAGACATGAAGGGGTCAATGGTGACTCTGTTAGCTCGTCGTAGACATATGTGAGCGGTCTAGAATTCAACACGCCTTCTATCTCCACCAAGACTGTCTCCAACTCCTCGTAACGTAACTTAGCAGTACCAAGCACTTTACGCAGGCACTTCTTCGTCAACTTCACACAGATCTCAAAGAAACCGCCCCACCAACTTGCGGCAGGAACATTGAATTTCCAGACGATTCCTCTTGTCGCCACATATCTTTGTATTCTAGAATCTCGGAATGTCGTACCATTATCCGATATCACAAACGACGGCAAGCCTCTTCTGCCAATAAATCGTTTCAAGACTCTCATAAACGAAGTTGCGCAAAGATCAGGTGTTAGTTCCAGATGTATAGCTCTAGTGCTTCCGCACGTAAATAATGCTACGTAGCACTTGTTCATTTCAGTTCCTTTGCCGTAAATATTCTTGACAAACAGCGGTCCCGCATAGTCAACTCCAATCTTTGAGAATGCTGGATCATCTGACACTCGAAACTGTGGAAGTGGAGGTGCTGGCGGACCTTCACATGCCTTGCCGATGACCTTCTTGCAAATGACGCACTTAGACAGCATGTTCTTCACTTCTTGACGTCCTTTGAGTATCCAATACATTGATCGTATTTCAGTCAATGTCTCTCTTACTCCGCTGTGCGTAACAGTTGTATAAGCATTCAAAATCACAAGCCTTGTAAAGTGATGTTTGCGTGGTAGAAGTATGGGACACTTGGCGGCGTACGGTAGTGAAGAATACTGTATCCTACCCTTACAACGCAATACTCCACTGTCATCCTTAAAGACTCCTAAGGATTCCAACGACTTCTTCAATCTCTCATCATTGTCGACTTCAGACTGCGATTCCTTGTACCATACGATCTTTGCAGCTTCTAGGTCTTCTGACGTTAGCTCGGAGCTTGCGCTCTGCTCTCTTTCCTTGAGGCGTTTGATGAATTTCAAAACCAAAGCTGTAATTCGCACCAACTTGGTCAGGCTACTGAATCTTTCGCAATCAATAACGTTTCTGACACTCGGGACATCTTGGTTTTCAACAAACAAGGACTTTGAAACCTTTACCTCTTCCTTTGCTGCTTCAGTAATAATGTCACTGTTATCAGGACAGACGAGCACTCTTGGCCACTCTTCAATACCCAGCCTTAGGAATGACGGACCGTTCCACCATGACTGATTCACGACTATTTCAGAACACTTTGCTCCACGCGAGGCGATGTCTGCTGGATTAAGATCAGTTGGACAGTATCTCCAACTCTCCTTCTGTACAAGATTTCTGATCTCACGCACCCGATTTTGGACAAATTGTTTGAACTGCTTCCCTGTTCCATATATCCACCAAAGGACTATCTGTGAATCGATCCAACAAAAGACGCTGTCAATGGTGATCTCGTGAACAAGGGCTTGACGTACAGAGGTGAGTAATCTTGCTAGGGTTAATGCTCCCATCAATTCAAGGCGAGGTATCGTGTCACCCTTCACCGGAGCAATTCTGGTTTTTGATGCAATCAAATGCGATGAACAACCAGTCGTGGTTTTCACCCGTAGGTAGACTGTGGCACCATATGCCACCTTGCTTGCGTCTGCAAAACCGTGTAGCTGAACAGACTTAATCTCGTTCCGTGGAACATCGGGAAGAACACACCGTACAGTTTCAAATTGAGATACTTCCTCCATATTATGAATGATTTCATTCCAACGATTAGTTATGCCATCAGGTAATGGCGCATCCCAGTCAAGTTTCAAGAGACAGACTTCTTGGAACAGACGCTTAAGCAGGACGATGACTGGTGACAAAAGACCTAGTGGGTCGTAGAACCGAGCTGTACTACTTAGCAGCTCTCTCTTGGTAACAGTCTCTCTCTTCGTGTAATTACAAAATTGCTCAAGGCTGAATTTTAGATTATCTTCCTTTCGGTTCCAAGCAATTCCTAGAACCTTGATCTCATCATCAGTACAGACAGCATTGTTCAATGTTAACTTAGAGTATCCTTCGTCATCTTCTACAATGTTGTTAGAACAACTAACGGGTACTGTAGTGGTTGATGTACGCAACGATGACTCTTCCTTCTCAATCATACTACTTAACTCCTCACTGTTAGTGGCCCACTTTCTCATGTTAAAGCCACCCTCTAAGAAACGACGTTTCAGCTTGCGATAGAGTTCAAGGCAATCCAAAACGGTGTCTTTGCCTGATGCATAATCATCTACACAAAGAGAGTTCACTGTGTTCTGCACGAACTGTTCATCAAGGGCTTCATATCTATTCAAGTGATTTCTAAGTGTTGCATTGAGTTTGAACGGTGAGCACACCAAGTCAAAAACTAGACGTGTAAACCTCAATACAATTAGTTGTGGGTTGTCTGAGTTCACATCGTCCACCCACAAAAACCTCAGAAAGTCCCTATGTTCTGGTGTTATCTCAATGTTCAGAAACGCCTTTTCTATATCCCCGACAAGGGCTATTCGGCTAAGGCGAAACCTTAGAAGAATGTCAAATATCATAGGTGTCAACGGTGGGCCTGGTAGCAAGCATTCATATAATACTGGCCTGGTCATTACGCTTGGAACTCGCATCATACACTAGTACTCTTAGTTTAGTAGTACTCTTATCTTCTCTTAACACCTCTCGATGGGGAATATAATGAACCTTGCCGGGCTCAGTAATTTCATTAGAACTAATATCAACTTCCTGTATGACACCAGAGGTCAGTTGCTCCTTAATCACTTCATCATATTGACTGAGAATGTCTGGTTTAGATGTCAGTCTCCTGAGTAACGAACCTAGTCTATCTCGCGATAAGCTGTAGTTATCTGGAATGGTTGGATGATCTGACTTAAAAGGTAAGGAAACTTCATAATGACTTCCATTGAAACTTATTTTCTCAGAGAATTGTTCTAGCTCGCTAGGCTCTTCAGCTTTGATTCCTAGAGTTTCATAATCCCAGAATTTGTTCAGTTCAGTTTTTAGTACTTTATCCATAGAGGTTAACTCATCTTCAGCAATCACTCTCTCAGTTTTCATGGTATGGGAAACACAGACATTGGATGTAATCCCAGATGGCATATTTACTGGCCCACTCAAAACATATCCTAGGCGCGTGCTAATGGCTGTAGGGCTGTACTCTGACTCCCCCCGTACCACTTGATTCTGAACAAACGACCAATAATAGTCTGCACCAATCATGATGTCTACTTCCAGACCTTCTTCACCAGTAGCATTATCTGCGAGGGACAAGTCCCTTAAGGTGGTTCCAGCATAATGAATGACCGGTTTGCCGTATTTTTTAACTCGCTCGCTCCGCGTCAATATTGCTTGGATTTTATTATGCTTAACACAAATACTAATTCAACTATTCTGCTTTTGGAAGGTTTATTCAAAATTATCATTGTAAGCCGCGTTTGTGAATGCCAGCTGATATTCAAACGACACTATTTTCACTAAAACTGCTGCCAAGCGTTATTCCCTCGACCGTACGATATTTTTTAAACTTCGTGAACGACCTTTTAAGGTCCCTAGTAATGTTCTGACGAGGTAAGAAGGAAATTGATCGAGCCGAAATCACCAATTCATATTTTTGTTGTCAAAATTTGGACAAATCGGTTGTTACGTGATTTCGGCTCGAACAATTTTTTTCTTACCTCGTCAGAACTTTACTAGGGACCTTAAAAGGCCGTTCACGAAGTTAAAAAAAATCGTACGAGGGAATAACGCTTGGCAGCAGTTTTAGTGAAAATAGTGTCGTTTGAATATCAGCTGGCATTCACAAATGCGGCTTACAATGATAATTTTGAATAAACCTTCCAAAAGCAGAATAGTTGAATTAGTATTTTTGTTAAGCACAATAAAATCCAAGCAATATTGACGCGGAGCGAGCGAGTTAAAAAATACGGCAAACCGGTCATTCATTATGCGGGAACCACCTAGCTTAAGTGTGGATAGTATTGTTGTGCAAGGTCTATGGTTTGTCGCTCCAATGGACCACAGATAGACTCTACTTTCATAGGCATTGACGAAAATCGTGAGATTGTCAAGGCACTCCACAGCAAATTGCACAACATTACATCTCTTTAGCATAGCATTGTCATTTCCAAATGTTTTAATCAGTACTTTGTCCTGTATGTGGTAATTCTAGACTGTTTACCAATCGTGTGCTGATGTATGATTTCTGAGAGCAAGAGTCAAATAACAATCGCACGGTGCGAGATTTGTCCTCTCTGACTGGTGACTTGACTCTCGCTCTTGCGGTTTGCAACAGTACACAATTGTTTGTAGAATCCTGAGCAAAATACAAGTGGGTACTTACATTCTCAGGCTTTGTGTTGTTACCTTGTGTTGGTTGTCTTCCAGTATCCTGGCCAGAGCAAATAGATATATGATGATTTCCATTGCATTTGTAACACCTTCCTTGACTCTTACAGTCCCGCTGGAGGTGACCTCCCTTTAGGCATATGAAACACCTCCCCTTTTGTCGGAGAATTTTCTTCCTAACTCCAGGCTCTGTTATGACTGTACATTTGGAGGAAGAATGTTCCCCCTTGCAGTACGTACACCATAACTTACCACTACTGTATGTTGGTGTAGTAGAGGTAATAGAGCTGGCTGTGTACGTGTGTAGCGATGATGCAGTTGATGCTGTTGTGACTGGTTCCTCCGATAGAACTCTCCTTTATGCGATGCACCAATGTCCTTGTTCCGGCTAGATCCTTCGTTTACTGCAGATAATGCACATTTTCCCCGCAAGTTCAGCTCTTCACGAAATAACTTGAGCAGGTTACTCAGGTCCCACTCATCTGGCATATTGCGACTTAGTATTAACCGAAGCTCTGCTGGAATTTTTGCCATGACAACCGGCGTTAGTAGGGTCCCATAGGTCTCAGCATGTGTACCAACTCCCTGAAGACTCCTTACAGTGGCTTCAATTTTATCGTAGAGACCCCTCAGACTCTTTAAATCATCGTTTTGATTCACTGGTTGAAGCTTCATAAGTGTGTCCATGTGCTTTGAGATGATGACTTGCTTGTTACCAAAACGGTTTTTCAATAGCTCAATTGCTTCAGAGTAATTTGCACTTGTAAGGGGTAAACCTGAAATAGTATCGGCTGCAGTACCTTCCACTAACGATGCGGCTAAATACTGGAATTTAGCGATTTCACTCAATTCAGAATTGTCATGTACCGCAGAAGCAAAACTCTCCCAGAAAGGAAACCATTTTGTCGAGTCGCCACTGAACTTCGGCAGGACAAGCTTCGGTAATTTTACCTTACTAGTTGTTGTTTTCGATTGTGTTGAAGACTCGTCATGTTGGGATTTTTGCTGCGATGATTTCGGTCCTTTCGTTGGATTTTCGTCTGTACTTGCACTATCTTCGGACTCAGAGTCACTACTGGAAATAGAATTAGAAATAAGCTCCAGAACTTCGTCAATCATCGCTTCGAAGTCGCACTTGTCCAAGACTTCCTTCTCCATGTCGTCAGCGGTCAACATTTCAGCTATCTCATCATCGAGTTTTTCTATTACTTTCTGTTGTTTCAGAAGACTGGTTTTATGACACTCCAATTTAGATATGTTATCTCCTCCTTCTGATACAATTTCCTTAACGGCAGTGATTGTTTTCCTTACAAAGAGTCGGTGTCCGTTTCTTGTTTGGACCTTCTTCCACAGATTAGCCTCCTATGCAGACTTTGTGTAGCGCTTTCGGTTCCCGTCTTTCCTCCACTGCGTCTGCTCAGACTCGAACAACATTCCTTTCTACGAATTTGACCAATCAGAGAAAGCCCCGCAAAAGCTTGTGGGTACGACCTTGACCTTGGCCGTCTTTTCCGCGAACAAGATCACGGCAATGAATCGGCGATGGTGGAGAGTGAGCGTATGGATGACTGTTATAGAAAAGTAAGCCAAGTTTTTCGTATAAATAAGTTCAATATCCATCAGATAAAGCCCGGCTAGACTTTAGAATACCCTGTCACATTATTTGCATAAATTATTCGTCGTTCTCAAAGAGTGCCGCTACTGGAGCTTGATATAGTGACGGGGTATTCTAAAATTGCTCCTTCACTATTTTGACGGTTGTGTCTACTGTTTCAAACGTTTATAGGTTTGCTGGCGGCGGCTTCTTAGTATTGACGTGAATGTTATGGTTTTGACATGCAATTTGTCGACGTTTGACAGGTATATTCTTAGCATTTTGGCATGGGAAACTACACGTTTATAACTTATTTCATTTTTTATTAGTATTTCTACAGCCATCTTGAAACTTGAATCACTCTACTAAAAGCTGAAATAAGTTCTAAGTTAGAAACGTGTAGTCGGCAAAGTACAAACGTGGGAAAATGAAAAATTTGCATATCACCTAGCAATTTGATTGGTTGATAGAAAGCAATGTAGAAAGGAATGTTGTTCGAGTCTGAGCAGACGCAGTGGAGGAATGACGGGAACCGAAAGCGCTACACAAAGTCTGCATAGGAGGCTACCACAGATCGGCCATATTGGATTCTTGACCTTTGACGACTCGTGGTTAAATCTCCATAATTCGTTTCACCCCAGTCTCGCGTTTCGGCACCATAAATCACAGGTAGCCCAAGCTCAGTAACAGTAAATGTATAGGCTTTCTTGTTCTGGTGTACTTGAATAAATAAATAAAAAATCGTTTGCCTTTATTCGACTCGTATACTTGTTCCTTGTGTTGTCCTTTAACTCTGTAGGAATTTCTAGGCCATTCCGCTTGAAATTGAGAGAGTTACGGCGGTTTAAAATAAAATTCCCTACCAGTAAGAAAATATAGAAGATAGGTCACTCATGGCCGCCAGCGAACTCACATGGTCCCACTCAAATGCTCGTAAATCTCTCGAAACCACAGGGAGCCCAAGCATAAATTCAGTAAAAAAATAAAATTCGAAATAAAGTATTTTTTTCCGCTATACAAGATTGTTGTCTGTTAACTTAACCTGCCTGGTGATTTTTTTTTCAGAATTTGACACAGATTTTCGGACCAGTAATGAAAAATGAAAAGGGTGGGGACACTCCACTTCGATTATCGTTTATTCGAAATGCCAGGAGCAAGCTCGGGGAAATACGACGATTTTTTTAACTATTGAAATACTCAAAATTTCGTTCTATCGGCTGCAAACTCCCACAACATATAATCAGATACCTATTCTTCTATCTCGTAAAAGGCCTTGAAGAGCGAATTTCAGATTAGTTGGGAAATAAATCGCCAGCGAATTCGAAACTATTTTTAAAATAATACGTACCGAGGCGAATCCGTGCCGTTGGCGCAGGGAGGGCCCGGAAATTTTATTTCAAGTGTCAAAGACCTCTGCTACCTCCCCGGTGTGTGCGAGCGTGGTACGTTGACCTGACAAAATCCGATTCAGACCTTCCCACTCTCGTCAATTGCAGTCTTCAGCAATCTACAAATCCTCTATAGATAGCGATAAGTACTCAAAGGGAATCCAGTTACTTTTCCGGCCTTGCATTGGACTACGATGTTGACAGCCGAGCAGGAATTGGTTTGTCAGGTCTAGTTTCAGCTACGCTCGTACGAGCATTTGAGTCTTTTAGTTCGTCTGGCGGTTCCAGGGACTTCGGCTGCGCGGTCAAAAACCGCTGGATTCGAGCATCGGTACACAGTGAATACAAACTGAAAGTAGTTTGATGACGAATATCAGATCGCTGGCGATTTTCTAAATGGCCACTAATCTGAAATCAAGTTCTTCTCCCTGTGGTACGAGATAGAAGAATGGTATCTGGTTTAACTAAACAGTTTTAGAGTTCTGCAGCCGATAAGTTGAACTTTTGGCACAAAAAAATCGTAAATTCCCCGAGCTGTTTGGGCATTTATAATCGAGGTCGAAGTGATTCTTGTGTCCACCCTTTTCATTTTCGAATTACTGGTCCGAGAAAAAAAAAAATTTGAACTAAAAAAAATCACCAGGCAGGTTAAGTTAACAGACAACAAAGGTGAATAGCGACGGGGAAAAAATGACTTTATGTTTTAACCCAAAAATTTACGCAAAAACAAACCCAAAAAAAGTCCGACGGCCCAGAACGTACGATGAAAAAGTCCATTTTTTCTCCGCATAAAAAAAAAGAAGCAAAAACACCAAGCCGGAATGCGAGATAGTTTATGCGTCCACCTCTATGTATTCATTGTGCTTTATACTACAAAAACGAAATAACTATGGTATAATTCTGTGTCATGTCATGTTATTTACGTAGTTTAAACTTGTTAATGAAATCGTTTTACATAAAATCGAGAACGGTAGGATATCATTTTTATTAACCCCAAAAAAAGTCCTTGCCAAAATCTTTATATCAAAAAAAGTCCATCAGAAAATTGCTAACCCAAAAAAAGTCCGAAGTCGCGAATTTCAAACCCAAAAAAGGCCTTCGCACCTCCCCGTCACTTATACCCCTGAGTACCCCCCCTGGGGGTATTAGACACAAGTAACATGTTATTTGTCTTAAAAAACTGGGAATGCATGATTTTTATCTGCTTAAAAAACGCATTTAATAATTTCATAAACTCGATACGGCGGCGATTCGAACCCGGAACATTGCTAATCCCTTCTCTTACCGGGTCGCTGTAAAACGAGGATGGACCCTGCGGATGGACCTGGCGGATGGACCCGGCGGATGGACCGGATTTTTTTGGAAAATACATAGAAATATAGAAAATATAAACGTAATAAATCCAAACTAGTTATAAATGGGTCTCGGTATTTTGCGAGCTGCTTGTTGCAGTTGTGAGTATTTTGCGCATCGTAACATAGCCTGCGTAAATTACATAAAACTCGTATCAGAAATATGAAACTCCCTATTAGTCCTGTCCTGTGGCTTTGGAACCAGCAGTGTCACTTCTTGAAGGTGCTGGTCCTGTGGAGACCTGTGAGACTGATCTAGTGTCTTTCACGGTGCAGTAATTTTCTCGGCGTTGCAGTGGAACTGACTCGGGTAATAGAGTTGGATGGCAGTCTGTTTATAGTGTCGAGTATATTTCAGTCATATATAGTTTCATTTTTACCAGTGTGCATAATTATAATCCATATAGCAATCAATTTTAAACATACTAAATTTAAAGTGCACCCTAATAAATCACGAGTGCCGAATTTCATTTCAAGAAAAACAAAACAACTCAAGGTAGTTAAAGGCAATTTGGAAAATCACATTTCTTGTAATAACTCGCCTTATTTCTTGATCGTCTGTATTGCCTTGTCTGTCTTGTGTCTGTCTTGTTTCAGCCATGATGAACCCGTGTTTATCGATAAGATCAGGACATCCATACATTCAAAAGTGGTCGTGTGGATTCCAAAAAGAAGACATAATATAAAAGAATAGTTGATAAAACGTTCGATAAGAAGTTCTCATGTGGGTCTTGTGACTGGAGATGGTCAATGTTTACGTGCTGGACAACGAATAATCTTGAGCATTACTCCTTCTCAGTCTGTGTCCGAAATTGAATCATACACCCGGGAAGGGTACTCCCATATAAACGCTGTAAGGGTATGTGCCGCTGGACAGGGTCGGGCCAGTTTGGCCTTTTAGGTCTGAGATGGGTATCATCTCAGCTCTTTTAGATCGGAGATGGGCCTTTGATCGGCCCTCTTTGGTCTAAAATGGGGCACTAAGTTTCAGCATTTGAGATGGAATTGTGTTTTTTTATAGGTCTGAGACAGGGTATATAGGGATTTTTAGCCGGTCCTAGTGTACACCCTCACCTATAGATTATGCATGGAGTATCCCCCCTCATCTACGTCAAGCGGAAGCTAGCAGTATCATGTCGACTCACTTCACAGATCGGCCCAAGTGATGTATGCCATGTGCATGTCTGTCTGATCGCCTCAGTATAATACTAAACTCAATTGTAAAATTCATCAAAGTGAAATTGTAAAATGCAGGGTCCATCCGCAGGGTCCATCCTCGTTTTACAGCGACCCTCCCTTACCACAATGCCATCAGGCAGTTCGATGGGTATCACGGAATTTGATTCACCTTTATCTTGGCATTCTTTTAATGCGTCATTGAATATTGTTTTTTGCTTAATAAACAAATACAAAACTATTGCCATTTCAATAAACAAATTCCTCCCGAATAATTAATTCGCTTTAGAAGTAGTTCAAAGGCCTCCAATTCGGACTGGACGGGGTTTCGAGGCGAAAAACCCCGTCCAGTCCCATTGTCGGCCCATAAACATTACTTAAAACACTACACTCGTTTGAGAGACAACAAGACAATTTTCTCTGCAACGCTCTAAATGATGTGGTTGCTCGGGCAAAAGGACAGTCGTGGTTCAAGTGCACACTCTGTATCTGGGGAAGCATCATCAGGTAAGACCAGGACGTGGCAGACAGGTTTGCAGGATGGGTGGTCGTTAGACTCCATGAAGCCAGCGATAAAGTCCACATCGAAATTTTCCACTTCTTCAAACAGGAACTTGTGGTGCAAAACGCGTTTCGCCCATCACTCACAGAGATGAGCTGTCGTCGGCTCGACTACTCGTACGGAATGATGATGGTAGAAAGTGTCTAGGTAGGGTCGGTGACCGACGAGTGTTCTTGGGTTGGATCGGGGCTCACCACAGGTAGCCCAAGCTCACCATTTGAAGCTTTATATAGAGATTATACAGTGTAAATTTATTAAAAATCGAAAATACGATAAATCGTTTTTAAATTGATTGTAGTTGTTCTTTGTGAGTTTATTTAACTTTGGGGAAATTTGGTGTCGCTACGATTAAAACTAAGCGAGTTATAGCCATTTATACACCATAGGGTAAAATTCAAATGGCTATAACTTGCTTATTTTTAATCGTAGCGACACCAAATTTCCCCAAAAGTTAAATAAACTCACAAAGAACAATTACAATCAATTTCGATTTTTAATAAATTTACACTGCATAATCTCTATATAAAGCTTCAAATGGTGAGCTTGGGCTACCTGTGGGCTCACCTCGGGCTTTGCACAGTAGTCATCCGTGGTCACGTCCAGGATGGAAGCGATCTTCTAGCTTTTACAATACACTTTCGACCCTGTTCCGGAAGAAAGGTGCAAGAGAAGGAACACACCAGGTGCTGGCTGAACTCCAGCAGATCTAGAATATTTATTTATAACAACTTTATTGGAAAGACATGACAATAACGACAAAAGGGTGTCAACCTATAAGGTCTATAACGATGTGTGTATGTTAGATCACACTGTTTCTCTGTAAATTAAACTTCCTCTTCACCACTAGCCTGATTTTCAGACGGCAGGGGGTCATCCGCTTTCCTCCTTCTCCTGCCGTCTGAAAATCAGGCTACTTCACCACATGCTCACTGAAAAAGAATCAAAGAGCTTTCTTCTCTGTCCCATCCACCGAACCACAATCAACAACAGTGACAAACCACCGCTCGAAATTTGTTTGCATTAGTTTTCCTGATAAAGCAACGTCCAATATTTATATATTAATAAAAGCAATTGCCAATGAATTCTAGAATTGGTTCACCTTCGTAGCCAGTTCAAAACAAGGAAACCCTGCCGCAGATAACAAAATCGTCAACAGACCAAATTGCACCACGCTTGCTTGTGGTGAATGCAGAAGAAGCGGCCAGAGTACTTTTCAGCAGGCTGGTTAGTTGCATGCAATCATTGTTACTTATGAAGTAAATTATGTACAATAATTGCAACTAACCAGTCTGCTGAAAAGTGCTTTAATGCCCTCACCACTTGCATAATTAAAAATCTGTTCTTCCCACGGTTTGACTGTATGAACACGTGACATCAATAAACATTCCTCATTGGTCAATGGTTCATGGATATTTAATGTAGTATGAGAAGTACATTTTGTACAATGATTGAAACTAACCAACCCATTTTGGGGTGAGTAGCTGTGATGTCAATCAGGCCCGACTCTCCAATACTTGTACTTGCGGTTATGACACAAGTTCCTCACACCACCTGGCTCAAGAGGAACAAACAAGTTAAAGGAGAACTGAAGCCTAAATTGAGATAAAAACAAAGAGAATGTTGTGTACATTCATTTTCTATACGATTGTTTTTATTTTTATGGAGAAGAAACTTGAGTTTGAATTGTAAAAAGATATGGATTACCGCTGAATTGAGCGCGGCTCACTTCAGTGATTATACCCCATATCTGACTTTATCTATCCTATCCCAAGAGATAGTGAAGTCACAATATACATTGTAGAGTAATTATAGGTGCATTGTATTTTTGTACCCGAGAGAATGTTGTCAAAATGGCAGATGATATTCCATATTGAACGTAAATTATGTTGATATCTAAGAAAGATTTACACATACATCTAACTTCCTTGAGAAAATAACATTTGTCTTCAGTTCCCCTTTAACTGGTGTACATGTGATATTTGCACTACATAAAACACAAGAAATGCTAGTCAAATCAATACAAAGAGTGTAATAATTATGTGGTATCCATGGCATCAGGACTGGTTGGTTCATTAGATGTCCCATCTTGCCTTGTCTTGTCCTCTAATACAACATGGAGTAACGTTAGTAAGAATGTACTCATATACACCTAATTTCAAAAACGTTGTCCAATAATAATCAAAAAGCCAAATAGGATTTCATTAAAAGACAAAAGAAGTGCACTCAAGCTGAACTGTTTCTTTTGTCTTTTTGAATGAATTCATATTTGGCTATTTGGACAACGTTTTTGAAATTAGGTGTATACACTCAATTGCAGAAACATTGTAGTATACATTTATACAAATATACAAATATCTAATGAGATGCAAAATGTTAGACATGCTAAAATACAACCGTGTTTAAGCACAAAATAGTGCTGAAAACTATTGTGTTGTCCTTGTTGGATGTGATACTAATCTAAAATTGATGATTCTGATGTATTAGAAGAATATAAGCGATGTTTCGCACTTTGTATCTCATTAGATATCTTGTATCTCATTAGATATTTGTATAAATGTATACTACAACCTTTCTGCAATTGAGTGTATATATATATATATATTCTTAGTAGATATTACAAAGAGCACGAGGGGGCAGTTTCCTGATTAACACACAGATAATCGCCAAAATTATAACCTCTAAAATACAAAGATTTCTCAAGTAATAATAATAATATAATAATAATAATAATAATAATAGAGTATTTATATATTTATAGTATACTTCGCCAGTATTGTAGGTATATTCTGTTGTTTCATTGTTATAAATTTCACAGTATACTTCACGCTACCCATACAACCCCGTGTATTGTGATAAACTAGGACAGAAATAAAAATGGAAACTGACGAAACTGTTGTGTAACGGCCCGCTACGAGGAAATGAAACAGTCAAAATTCTACAAGAAAGCTACACGAAATCGTCAATGTGAGTGAGTGACTGTCTGAGGACTTAGGAACTCCAAATATCAAGGAAAACTATCGAAGAAAGTAAAAACATACCTCTTTGTGACATTCAAGATTATTTGGAGTGCAATAGAATATGAGAATGTAGTGGTAGTGTGTGTGAGAGTACAGTGTATCCCAATTAGTGCGCAAGCGCTAGAACACATTGGACACTTAAATAAACAGTTATTTTTTTATGGAATCGAGGCTATCAGACTTAATTTACATATAGACCTGAAGTACGTCGATTTCTTGCAATAATTCCGGCAAAAGTATTCTATTACATAACACTCTCATTCATGCTCAGCTGAATTAAGGTATGTATATAGTGTATATATATATATATACTTAGTAGATATTACAAAGAGCACGAGGGGGCAGTTTCCTGATTAACACACAGATAATCGCCAAAATTATAACCTCTAAAATACAAAGATTTCTCAAGTAATAATAATAATAATAATAATAGAGTATTTATATATTTATAGTATACTTCGCCAGTATCAATTGATCAGCCGCCCTTGCACCTGTCTGTTACAACTTTATTGCTGTGAGTTCCACAAACCCTCAATTCTCATATCAGTTCCTTCTCCCAAACCTTATTTCACTAGAAATAATACCCCAATCCTCATAACTCCCCAAACCTCACCCAAAACTAAAACCACAGATATCGGGGTAAAAATGCCTTAGCTGTACTTTATGATACTAATATACCTTAGCATTTTATTCATCCTAGCTGGCGCGTTTACGTAGAATATCATTAGGAAACGCACACACAAAACGTTTCAGACCCCGTCCACACCGCTAACCTGCGTTAGTGTTTTTGGTAACCGGTACTGAAACTTTCAGCAGGAAATTGATTCTGTTAATGAGCTGATTATTTTCGATTCCCTTGAGGATATAATATAGAACAATATAAAAACGATGCGTTTTCAAACGAGTAGTGTGGACGGGGTCTCAGTTCATTGGTATCCTGTTTGTCATCTCTCTGCCGACATTGATGGGGTTTCGCACATGATCATTTTGCGTTATTTCTGCTTGTGCGGTGATCCGTATGTGAAATTGAACATCACGTTCCCAAGGCCAGGATATACGCTCCTGGAATAAAAGATCAAGAAACGGGGTGACGTGTTACGAGAACAAACCCCGACAAGTCAGCAGAGAGATAACAGCTAAGACCCAGTATTACCGGCTTACCGGGGGGAGGGGGAGAGTTGATTTAGATACCACTTTTTCAAAGCTAAATATTACACGTACTCTGTTTATTGGTAGCTCAAACTCATTTTCATGATCCGTGCACTAAGTCCTTTATTATTTGACCATTGTATTTTTTTGCGCCGAGAGGGATCAAATCGCTCTTCTACTGTTTGAAAGTACCGAAGCAGCGAACACCCGTGCCCTGTGATATACATTCCCCTCACTAACTTTATCCCGGAGTGTCTCATAGGCAATTCGGTAATAGTTAATCTTTCCATTATTAGCATCATGAGCTCCAACGCCGAACGCTTCATTTTCATGCCTGTTCACACAGAACTCCGATTTGCAATCTTTTCTCGAACCTCCGCCGAGAAAGTCATTTTACAAATCAAACACTGGCAATTTCATGCCTGTTCACAACAATAGCTATTCACGAGAACTCATTTGCACTTCTCTCTCGAACCATCCCGCCGATAGACCCAGATTCATTGCGGTGAATCGGGCCCTCCAGCTCTGCATGATTGGCGTTCCGCAGACCTTGTAGCGGTTTTTGCTGTTCAGGAGGTTGTTGGTGTTGCGGTTGATGCTGTTCAGGCTGTTCGGCTTGTGGGTCATGTTGAGCTGACCTTTAATCGGATACTTCTAAAGCAGTATAACTATACTAGAAGTTTAAATATTAACTAGACACTCATTGAGCGTTCACTTGTGTCCTGGTGCGATTGAGTACTGGGATGGGATGCACTGCAGCATGAAAGGCGCAGACTTATGGGCCTCCACCTTCTAGGGCCTCTATTGATAACAGTTTTTTACAGCTTTGTAAATACTGATTGAGCTACCCTGTGTAAATAAAGGCATCTATCTATCTATCTTCCATTCATGAGGGAGCTGTGAAGAACGCTTCGCTCGATGTCAACATTCATGTCAACACGGCCTAAGATATTCGCGAACTGAACTGACAGAGACACAGGAAAGCCTTGAAAGCCTTTACTTGTTGCGTGACTCGGTAGAACATGCAGAATTAGGAATCGCCTGGCACTCGACAACATAATGTAATACCCGCCAGCTCAGACTTTGTATAAACGACTGGTTAAGAGTGCTAGCAGAATCGAATAAAACATACTTACATTTTAGGGAACTATTTCAGAAAGTGCTAAAACCTTGAACAGTTTTAATCAATCTAAATTACATTTCAATACATATAGTGTATATGCTGCTGATATGAATTCCTTGCAAAATTATTTCTGGGTAAGGTAGTATTCTGCTTGAGGACCTTGAGTTGCTTAGTTCACGCTCACGTCTAGACTAGAGCCATGGCATTCACATACAACACGAGTGTCACCATAACATCATTATTGTTGTATCTACTACTTAGACCCATCACTTTCTCTAGTATATCACAATTCATCAAGAGTATTATCATGTCTTCTACTCGAATACATGAAATTCCATACACGGGTCGTGAAGTAAGCTTCGTAGTCGTTACCCTGGTTCCAGAGGCTTTGTTAAGCTCTATAATACGATGTACGCTGCGAAGCGGCATCCCGCGAGCTGCGAAGCAGCGAGAAAGAAAATCAAAGCCTCTGGTCGCAGCCGTTGCGAATCTCACTTTCATGCAGACACCTAATCAATGACAGCCGTCAAACATGTCAAATACAATCGACCAATCAGCGAACGGGGATCGGCTTACAAAAGTACTGATTGGTCAATTGTATTTGACATGTTTGACAGCTGTCATTGATTAGGTGTCTGCATGAAAGTGAGATTCGTAACGGCCGCGACCAGAGGCTTTGATTTTCTTTCTCGCTGCTTCGCAGCTCGCGGGACGCCATCGTATTATAGAGCTTAACAAAGCCTCTGGAACCAGGGTACGTAGTCGTTGCTTTCAACTGATAATCCAGGTTAATTTTGTAATGATTTTCTTTACAATGCAACAGTTTAACTTCAAGTTTGTATACATAATAACTGATAACAATACATGTAACTGATAAAAGCTTTCAAGGCTTCCATGTGTCTCTGTTTCAGTTCGCGAATATCACTCTTAGCCGTTAGCGCATGTTGACATCGAGCGATCGCGAACGTAGCCTTCTCTTCGTTCTTCTGACAGCTCCCTCACGAAATGGAAGGGTGACGATATCAAGTTTGAAGATCTTCTCGTCTTTGACTCGTGAAGAGTGCGAGATTTCCCTCGAAAAATTCCATATGAAATGCCTTCCATCGTGTCTTGGGAAGCCATTTTGGATTTCTCCTCATGGTCTAGTTCCCAGTCCCACTCGATTGCAGAATCGCGACCGGTACTAACATAAAAAAAAAAACGGTCTCCATTCTTAGACTCGGCCCGGCCTTAGTCCTGGGCACGAGTAATAATGACAACTCAGGGAATTGTACATCATCGCCTTCGGCCATCATCAGATAGAAATACGTGCGGTTTTCACCAAAGCACCCACGTTGCTGCTGACTTGAAATGAATCAAAAACATAAAACTTTATACCTCAAATTCTCCTTCTTCTACCAGAGGAGCAGGTTCTATCGGCATTCGGCCATGAATTCAGAATGATTCGGTCGTATCAAGAAAAAATAAAGAAGGGTTCATCTGAGCAAGAAGGGAGTGCCCTGCCTTTGATGCCGTATTTATTGCCACTGTGTTATGCAATCCACGTGCACACGTGCACGTAGGTGTTCACGAGGCATTTTTATACCGTATTTCATCTTTGCATCTCATTTAGAGTGTTATGAATGGTGGAGAACATGTCAGCTATGCAAATTAGCTATGACCGGAAGTAAACATTAAGGTGGTTCCCACAATGAATGACCGGTTTGCCGTATTTTTTAACTCGCTCACTCTGCGTCAATATTGCTTGGATTTTATTGTGCTTAACACAAATACTAATTCAACTATTCTGCTTTTGGACGGTGTATTCAAAATTATCATTGTTAGCCGCGTTTGTGAATACCAGCTGATAAAAAATTAAAAGCACAAAAGTGAAGCTTTCCTACGGCATTATTTATATTTGGAAATTTTAGGTACCAGATCCCTCTTTTGTACCTCAAACTTTGCCTATATTTCAACGTTCTGTACATGGTGCTTAGTATACCTATTTTAAACCAAATTTAAAAAGTAACTCCCGAAGTTACAGAAAAATAAATACTATAGTTGGAAAGACCTCAAAACGTTTATTACATGAGCTTAACATCATTGTTGTAGAGCAAACGGTAAACACACACTGGCTCTTCAAATTTGCCACATAATTTCGCTGAAAAATGGTAGTTGTCAAACTGGTTTTTTAAAACTGCAAATTTCTCCTAAAATAAAATTATCTGGAACTTTTTAGTATTTTTCCCTAAAATAGATCATTGAAAGGAATGATATGGTGAAAGAAAATAAAATTCGATTATTTTGAGTCGACCGTCAATTCTCGATTCTTACAGGCATTCGTTCTTAAAAGGCCGTTCACGAAGTTAAAAAAAAATCGTACGAGGGAATAACGCTTGGCAGCAGTTTTAGTGAAACTAGACGCTCTACTAGCGTGAAGTCGGGCTTCTAACTGACATGTAGCCTATTTGAACTAAATATAGATATCTTAGTGTGATTATTGCGTGACTCGGTAGAACATGCTTTCCTTGCAATTTCAGAACTGCGATTTCACAAACTCAGCGAATCATGAATAACGACATAGTTTATTTGGTACCATAAATATATCCATACAAATAGCGAATATATCAACTAGACATCGCAGAGTGATTAAACAGTGTTTGGATGAAGTGTAAATCTCGGCTCGGTGTTTGAAAACCTTACAACTCACGACTGTTCTCTTCACTGCATGCGTGTAGGCAACTCACTTCGATTCGTTCTAAGTTCTGAAGATCTCTAAACCCTTTGCAGCACTAGTACTGGATTGATAAATCCGTATCCGGCTCTATGAATCATTGTGGTTATTTTGAAAACAAGACGACATACTATAGTAACCTTCCTCCAACTGACAAGGTTTGTGAAGAAATATTGTTAGAGCCTTCGGTGATTATGCATGACTCGGTAGAACATGCTTTCTTTGTAAAATCGATTTCACAAACTCAGCAAATCATAGAAATGACAATGACAATAGTTTATTTGGTGCCATAAATATATCCATACCAAATACAAATATAAGCTTAAGACAAACAAAATAAAGATCTATCAGTGTTATAAGCTTCCAGCGGTACAAAGTATAGAAGACATTTGACTTCGTTTAGATTTCAATCTTGTGTCAGTTGTGCGATACTCATGTGCGATACTGATAGCATATTGCTCTTCTTAAACTTCTCGCATTTTGCTTTGATCCCCATTATTTCATCATTTAACTCAACATGTGAATTCATTTGAGCGATATTTGAGTTGTTTTGAGCAATATTTGTTTGTGAAGAATGTCTCGTGTTGATCAGAGCCTTCGGTAATTATCTGAGCGGCCGGCACAGGGCGCATGCGCTTTAGAACCCAGTTTACGATTTGAGGTCAACGACGACGACGACGACGACCGGATCTCATTTTTAGAGTCGGATCTTCCACAGGAAGCCCGACTAAATAGTGTCGTTTGAATATCAGCTGGTATTCACAAACGCGGCTTACAATGATAATTTTGAATACACCGTCCAAAAGCAGAATAGTTGAATTAGTATTTGTGTTAAGCACAATAAAATCCAAGCAATATTGACGCGGAGCGAGTTAATAAATACGGCAAACCGGTCATTCATTATGCGGGAACCACCTTAAATTCTTCCACCTTGTATTAAGAAGGTAACTGAGCTATATACAAATATATATAGCTAATTGCATAATCATTGTCGGGTTCAAAATCATAAATCATAGAAGCTGAGACCGCAAGGATGGATGGGAAATCAGTTCATGAGCCGCATTACATACAGATATATTCAATGTTCTCGTAGTTTTGAAGGTATATGAGCTATTTAACTAAAAAGGTCGATGATTTGACGGTGTTATTTGAGAGTTTTAATTTCCCAGAATTCCTTTTAGTCATAGCTTTCATGATTTTCAACCCGACAACGATTATGCAATTAGCTGTATATAGATTAAATATATCGTAGAAAAAGAGACGCAGGCAACCTCTGACTGTTCCAAATACTGTATTTAACGTTTCGGCAATTCAACCAAAATAAATAAATATATACATGATAAAAATGATTAAAATGTACTGAAGATTACCTACTGTTACAAGTATATGTATACGCTAAGGAAAACAAAGGATGATGTAACCAATCACCAGGGGAAAATGCCCAAAGGAAACCTAAAGGGACCATGTTACACTGATCATCCTTTGTCAAACCAACAATAATAAACGAGAAATATACGTGCGCAAGCATGAATAGAAATCTAGATGAATAGTAGTAATAAGACCCTATGCCTGAAAATGAATTCTACGCTTCGACTTAAATTCTTGTTGAGGCCTTCTGGGCGTAAAGTACGAAGCTGCGTGGCCCAGTAGGCTTCCCTAGTTAGCAGAATTATATCGTGATCACTATCAGCTTGAGAACGTGTTATTTTTTCTATAACAATGACCTTAAAGTCATTGAGATTATGCGGGCTATTATTTAATAAAATGGATGGCAACTTCGCAATTAGTTTTCTTAGTAACAATAGAAGATCTATGATTCTTGTTAAAATCAGCTAAACGATTAAGTAGATCAGTAGTGTCCTTAATAAAAGATGGCAGGTTTTGAGCAAGGAGTTTCAAGTAAAACTCAATGAATGCCGAAAGTTTCTCAATAACAGTACCGAACAAGAAGTCTAAGGGGATGGTCAGGTTTGGACTAGGCTTATCAACTTCAGAAATCCAGTCGTAAATTTCGGCATTAATCTGCAGACATTCATTGAGCCACTTGTTACACCATGTTTTAACTCTGTCAAAATGAAAATTAGTAGGGTCATCGCTAAGCTAGCGCATTAGCCTGTAATTCAGTTTAACTGCATGCAAAGGGCTCAAATAAACCAGGAAATCGAGGTAAATAATCAGTTGGTGTGTTTCTTGGTTCCACGATGTTCAATTTCGTATGAGAATATTAATGCTCCCAGGAAAAGACACCATCTCTGGATTCGAGCTGCACTTGTGACAAGGATTGCCTTCTTTGGATCCATTATAAACTTCAACGGCTTGTGGTCGGTTTGAACTTGAAGGGACGACCTTCTAAGTACGACTTGAACTTCTTGATACGATGCTGAGGGCCTCCTTTTCAATTTGCGCGTATTTCTTCTCAGTGGAGGTTAAGGACCTTGATGCATATCCCACAGGTCTCTCGCTTCCGTCTGGCATCTGATGTGACAGGACAGCGCCTAGGCAATCACGATGAGCTTTCAGTGGCCACAACCACTGGAAGGTCTGGGTTGAAGTGCATGAGGATACGGTCTTGGGCCAGCATGTCCTTGACCTTTTGGAAACCTTCTTCCTCCTTCCGTCCCCAGCTCCATTGTTTGTCTTTTGCTAAGAGTCGATGTAGAGGTCCAAGGTGAGTAGACAGGTCTGGCAAGAAATGTGCATAGTACTGTACCATCCCCAGGAATGAACGTAGTTGCGAGATGTCTTGTGGCGCAGGCATGTCAGTAATGGCCTTCACCTTCTTGGTTGACTGTCGAAGACCATCTGACGTAATGATGAGTCCTTGAGGAAGGCGCATTTGTCCTTATTAGCCTTGAGCCTGTTTTCTTCCAACCTTATCAAGACTTGATCCATGGTTTTCAGATGCTCTTGCTCAGTTTTACCAGTTATGATGATGCCGTCGATGTAACACTGCACCCCATTGGTCCCTTTGCAGGACCTGATCGATCGCTCTCTGCCACAATGCAGGTGCAGAGGCTATACCATAGGGCATATGCTGGTACTGATAAAGACCACGATGAGTGTTAACCGTGACATAAAGCCCCGGTCAAACGTGAACACTAGTTGCTGCAAGTTGCAGTAACTTGCATGAGCCGGTCAAAACGGTGAACGCAAGTTGATGCAAGTTCATATGTTTCTTTACCGATACTTTTTCTTAATTTTTCGGCCTATTTTTTCTACTTTTTGAACGATCATCCGAACTATCGGACTAACTGTGGTTTATTTGTTCGGCTGATTTGTGAAGACACTTTCAGTGACTTGCGGTTGCCGGTCAAATGGTGAAAAACTTGCAGCGACTTGCACTCGAATTTGAGCGTGTTCAAACTTGCTGCAAGTCAATGCAAGTCGATGCAAGTCCCTGCAAGGTAGCGGTCAAACGTCTACGCAAGTCAAAACTTGCATTCACGTTTGACCGAGGCTTAAGGTTTGCCTTCCTCATCCACTTCCATCTGTAAATAGGCCTGTGTCAGATCAAGCACGGAGAAGATCGTACCACCATTTAGGCTTGCGTAGATATCCTCGATGCGAGGCAATGGATAGATATTCAATCAATCAATCTTTATTTCATAATAAATAAGTATTTACAATATTTCACACGACCTGCAGGTAGCAAAGCTAATCGAGGCAGGCCGTGTGAGTTTATATGTACGATATAATAATACGATATAATATATATATTGAATTAGAAAATAATGACGTTGGAAAATATATTAATTAATTAATTAGGCTATAACACAATGTTGTGAATACAACTAAAAGAAAGGAAAAATAAAGAAACTATATACATTGAGATACTAAATATTAGTGTTTAAGTTTTGATATTTTTAGTATTAATTTAGGGAGATCCAAGTAAACATCCTCATTTTCTAAAATCTGTGTTAAGGTTGTTTTCAATTTTGTTTTAAACAGATTTTTCTTTGAATTACATATGTCCTCAGGGATTGCATTAATAATAATAATAATAATAAGTTCTTGTTTAACGCATTAAACTGACGTCTCAATGCGTTTTACATTACATAATAACATAAAATAACATAATTTGGTTCCAATTCCATATTTTGGTTCCAATATGAGAGAAGGATTTGTTTAGATGAGAAGTTCTTCCATATTGAACATAGAATTTATCAGACA
Source organism: Actinostola sp. cb2023 (assembly GCA_033675265.1). Lineage (NCBI taxonomy): Eukaryota > Metazoa > Cnidaria > Anthozoa > Actiniaria > Actinostolidae > Actinostola > Actinostola sp. cb2023. Next base: position 219,288 of record JAUJYZ010000167.1, on the reverse strand, counting down.
AAACAGCTCTAGTGTTATATTTGTGTACAGCGGATAATGGTGTAAAAAGTTTTACGATATTCAATGGAGCATTATTATTGTTGACATCATGCATTAAGACTGAGATAGTTTGAAAATAAAGCATGTTGATTGGAAGAATGTTTGAGGCTAGAAAAAGTGGTATCGCGTGTTCTCTGTTTGTGGCAAAAAACATTAGTCGTAAGACACGCTTTTGGAGGACTAAAATTTTATTTAAGTTTGTTTTGGAAGTTTGACCCCAAACGGGTAATCCATAAGAAATATATGGGTGGATTAAGGATCGATAGATAGCAAGGAGAGTAGAAAACGGGACATAATGTCTTATTCGTGAGATAATTCCGATTGTTTTACTGATTTTTAGAGTTATATAGTCAACATGATATTTCCAGGAGAGATCAATCTCCAAGTAGGGATTGACTGTCACTTTAAAGTCACCACACACGCGGGCGTTACCATCCTTCTTAACAATAGGCACGGCCCACTCACTGTGGATAACCTTTTTCAGGATACCTTCAGCCTCTAGTCTGTCTAGCTCCTTCTCCACTGTTATTGCTTGCGTGCTAAGGCAATAGGTCTCAGAACGGAGGCTTTGCATCATCCCAGAGGGTGAACTTAGCTTTGATGTCCTTCAGACAACCTAAGTCATCCACACAGTCATATGACACTCTAACACGTTTTGCAGATCTGCCTGATGAACTTCCATTTTCAAAAGTTGCCAGTTGAGCTTAATCTGTTTCAGCCATTCTCTGCCTAGGAGTGCCGGACCACCTCCCTTCACAACATATAAGGGAAGCTTCTTTTTCTTGTTCTCCATACGTCACTGTTGCAGTGCACATTCCTAGTGGTTTCACGGACTCACCAGTGTATCATGTGCAGCTGAAGATTTATTTATTTACTATGTTAGCAAAGCTGATTTTCAGAAGAGCTTTGTGTAGAGAATATAAAGATAAAAGATCGTCTAAGTTCAAACAAGTTGAATGGTGGTGGAGTTTTGTTCTACATTCGTTGTGAAGAGGTGTGCTTGTGCTAGGGGAATGTATCCCAGGTGTGCTTGTGCTAGGGGAATGTATCCCAGGTGTGCTTGTGCTAGGGGAATGTATCCCAGGTGTGCTTGTGCTAGGGGAATGTATCCCAGGTGTGCTTGTGCTAGGGGAATGTATCCCAGGTGTGCTTGTGCTAGGGGAATGTATCCCAGGTGTGCTTGTGCTAGGGGAATGTATCCCAGGTGTGCTTGTGCTAGGGGAATGTATCCCAGGTGTGCTTGTGCTAGGGGAATGTATCCCAGGTGTGCTTGTGCTAGGGGAATGTATCCCAGGTGTGCTTGTGCTAGGGGAATGTATCCCAGGTGTGCTTGTGCTAGGGGAATGTATCCCAGGTGTGCTTGTGCTAGGGGAATGTATCCCAGGTGTGCTTGTGCTAGGGGAATGTATCCCAGGTGTGCTTGTGCTAGGGGAATGTATCCCAGGTGTGCTTGTGCTAGGGGAATGTATCCCAGGTGTGCTTGTGCTAGGGGAATGTATCCCAGGTGTGCTTGTGCTAGGGGAATGTATCCCAGGTGTGCTTGTGCTAGGGGAATGTATCCCAGGTGTGCTTGTGCTAGGGGAATGTATCCCAGGTGTGCTTGTGCTAGGGGAATGTATCCCAGGTGTGCTTGTGCTAGGGGAATGTATCCCAGGTGTGCTTGTGCTAGGGGAATGTATCCCAGGTGTGCTTGTGCTAGGGGAATGTATCCCAGGTGTGCTAGTGCTAGTGCTAGGGGAATGTATCCCAGGTGTGCTTGTGCTAGGGGAATGTATCCCAGGTGTGCTTGTGCTAGGGGAATGTATCCCAGGTGTGCTTGTGCTAGGGGAATGTATCCCAGGTGTGCTTGTGCTAGGGGAATGTATCCCAGGTGTGCTTGTGCTAGGGGAATGTATCCCAGGTGTGCTTGTGCTAGGGGAATGTATCCCAGGTGTGCTTGTGCTAGGGGAATGTATCCCAGGTGTGCTTGTGCTAGGGGAATGTATCCCAGGTGTGCTTGTGCTAGGGGAATGTATCCCAGGGGTGCTAGATGTATCCCAGGTGTGCTTGTGCTAGGGGAATGTATCCCAGGTGTGCTTGTGCTAGGGGAATGTATCCCAGGTGTGCTTGTGCTAGGGGAATGTATCCCAGGTGTGCTTGTGCTAGGGGAATGTATCCCAGGTGTGCTTGTGCTAGGGGAATGTATCCCAGGTGTGCTTGTGCTAGGGGAATGTATCCCAGGTGTGCTTGTGCTAGGGGAATGTATCCCAGGTGTGCTTGTGCTAGGGGAATGTATTCCAGGTGTGCTTGTGCTAGGGGAATGTATACCAGGTGTGCTTGTGCTAGGGGAATGTATCCCAGGTGTGCTTGTGCTAGGGGAATGTATCCCAGGTGTGCTTGTGCTAGGGGAATGTATCCCAGGTGTGCTTGTGCTAGGGGAATGTATCCCAGGTGTGCTTGTGCTAGGGGAATGTATCCCAGGTGTGCTTGTGCTAGGGGAATGTATCCCAGGTGTGCTTGTGCTAGGGGAATGTATCCCAGGTGTGCTTGTGCTAGGGGAATGTATCCCAGGTGTGCTTGTGCTAGGGGAATGTATCCCAGGTGTGCTTGTGCTAGGGGAATGTATCCCAGGTGTGCTTGTGCTAGGGGAATGTATCCCAGGTGTGCTCGGTCGTTGTGAAGCGTTGTGCTTGTGCTAGGGGGATGTATCCCAGGTGTGCTCGGTCGTTGTGAAGAGTTGTGCTTGTGCTAGGGGAATGTATCCCAGTTGTGCTCGGATGAGATGACTCACAGGTGAACCTGTGTCGAAATGGTTTGCCTTCTAGGGAGACATCCACACACATCGGCTTTTTTCTTTTTAGCAGTAGTTATTGATAGATCTCCGATGAGCTGCTGTCCCCATCACTACACTGTAAGGTGTTCACTGCTTGTTCTTTTGCAGCTAGGGCGCGGCATGCTCTCTTGATGTGTCCCACCTTGTGACAATGGTGACATTTTTCTGCATGTTTTGGGGTCATGTTGTTCCCCACAACGAGTACACTTTTGCTCAGGCACTGGTTTGTTAGATTCTTGTTTCTTTGAGTTACTTCGTCTTTGTCTCCTCCTTGCATTGTCCAAAACATGTACCTTGACATTGGGGTTCCACCTCTCCTTTAAAGGCGTGGACATCCTTGTTAGCTTGCTCATGAGCTATGCACTTGGACACTGATTTTTCAAATGTCAAGTCATCCAACTTTTCTTTCAGCAAAACATATAATTGTTCTCGTTTTAATGTTACTGTCGGTGTTCACGTTACTCAATTAGCAAACTTAGCGGTAGCTAATCTCCGCACTGGAGGGGAGCTGGAGGGGAGTGTTACACACCCTCAGTTTCAAAGTTACATTTAGTAACCCCTGCCCTACCTCCCACGGGGGAAATACTGTCGGATTTTAAAATATATATTTTTCGGATTCAAAACCAACATCTGAGAGCTTAAAAACTTAAAAAGTGCCGAAATAAATTGCTTAGTATATGAAATGCTGTTCACATACAGACCGACTCCATTAACGCAAAGTTATTTTAGTATACCCATAGGAACTGCCACTTAGTTTAATTTATTCGTATCATCTTGTAAGTTTCACTTGATAATGATGTCTGTGACATCGTGTAGCTTGCATTTCAAACCCCACCGATACCTCTGTGTTACTACAGTATTTGAAATACAATGTTCTGTGCGTAATAGATTGGATCTTCACACAACATTCAAAGAGTTTTCTAGGTGTTACTTCTTCGATAATGATTGTCAAAGTAAACAACAACACAGACTTACCGTCAATCATTGCTTGAAGTTCATGGATAGTGTTTATAAGAAGATAAAACTGTTTCTTTCGTAATTCCAGCTTTTGAAGGAAAGTAAATAGAAAGTGAGTAACTAATTTAATAGTTGTGATCATAATAGTTCTTATGAAGCTAAGCAGGCCACAAGTTTAGCAAATTTTTATAAATACTACTAATGAATTAAGGTATTTATATAGATGATTTATATTGATGATTTATATTGATGATTTATATTGATGATTTATATTGATGATTTATATTGATGATTTATATAGATGATTTATATTGATGATATTACGTAATATATTTATAAATACTACTAATGAATTAAGGTATTTATATAGATGATTTATATTGATGATATTAGAGTGCTATTTAGAAAAGCGTGAAATAGTACTAACTTTAAATAGTACTAAATAGTGCTATTTCTATTGTTTTCTATTGTTTCATTAGTGCTATTTAGTACTAATTAGTTATTTAGTTTTCAAGCTTTTCTAAATTGCACTCTACGTAATATATTTATAAATACTACTAATTAATTAAGGTATTTATATAGATGATTTATATTGATGATATTACGTAATATATTTATAAATACTACTAATTAATTAAGGTATTTATATAGATGATTTATATTGATGATATATTACGTATTTTATATAATACTACTAATGAATTAAGGTATTTATATAGATGATTTATATTGATGATATTACGTAATATATTTATAAATACTACTAATTAATTAAGGTATTTATATAGATGATTTATATTGATGATATTACGTAATATATTTATAAATACTACTAATGAATTAAGGTATTTATATAGATGATTTATATTGATGATATTACGTAATATATTTATAAATACTACTAATGAATTAAGGTATTTATATAGATGATTTATATTGATGATATTACGTAATATATTTATATTTACAATTGTATTTTTCTAGTATTATAATGATGCACGGCTCCTTGGGAGAGAACTTCATTATGATTTAGGGATTCCGTGGATGAATAAAGTTTTGATTGATTGATTGATTGATTGATTGATATCAGGAGCCCTGTTGATATACAAGTCATTGATGATTCACGAGGACAACACGAAATAAATCATTTTAAGTTAATTTAATAATTTTAATTGACTAACTTATATAGCGCATATTCCATGGCGAAATGATCAAATGCGCTTTAAATCAAAATCATAACCATGACAAGTGTAATCTAGTTGACACAAGAAAATTACTTGTGTCTTCAAAAGTTTGATAGTATATGACATTCTACAACTGTTCGTTAGATAAGTATTTTACAACATTTAGAGGGTGTTGGCTCGTGTTTGTAATACAACACTGCCGCTCATGTTGTAATACTACATAATGAAAACAGTACATTTACATTAGACAAGATCAAGCAGCTTTGTCGATGAAATGTGTAGGCACACAGATACCCTGGTAGATTACTGCATATGCCGTCAATGTCCCAGAGATGAATAAACATAAATGTTGTAGTATACAAGTATGTACTCAACACTCTGGTGTTACCTTGCTAGCTAAGATATAGTATTACACAAGTATGTGGTTACCTTGCTAGCTAAGATATAGTATTACACAAGTATGTGGTTACCTTGCTAGCTAAGATATAGTATTACACAAGTATGTGCTAGCTAAGATATAGTATTACACAAGTATGTGGTTACCTTGCTAGCTAAGATATAGTATTACACAAGTATGTGGTTACCTTGCTAGCTAAGATATAGTATTACACAAGTATGTGCTAGCTAAGATATAGTATTACACAAGTATGTGGTTACCTTGCTAGCTAAGATATAGTATTACACAAGTATGTGCTAGCTAAGATATAGTATTACACAAGTATGTGGTTACCTTGCTAGCTAAGATATAGTATTACACAAGTATGTGGTTACCTTGCTAGCTAAGATATAGTATTACCTATGCTAGCTAAGATATAGTATTACACAAGTATGTGCTAGCTAAGATATAGTATTACACAAGTATGTGGTTACCTTGCTAGCTAAGATATAGTATTACACAAGTGTGTTACCTTGCTAGCTAATAAGATATAGTATTACACAAGTATGTGGTTATAAGATATAGTATTACACAAGTATGTGGTTACCTTGCTAGCTAAGATATAGTATTACACAAGTATGTGGTTAGTATTACACTTGCTAGCTAAGATATAGTATTACACAAGTATGTGCTAGCTAAGATATAGTATTACACAAGTATGTGCTAGCTAAGATATAGTATTACACAAGTATGTGGTTACCTTGCTAGCTAAGATATAGTATTACACAAGTATGTTACTAGCTAAGATATAGTATTACACAAGTATGTGCTAGCTAGCTAAGATATAGTATTACACAAGTATGTGGTTACCTTGCTAGCTAAGATATAGTATTACACAAGTATGTGGTTACCTTGCTAGCTAAGATATACTATTACACAAGTATGTGGTTACCTTGCTAGCTAAGATATACTATTACACAAGTATGTGGTTACCTTGCTAGCTAAGATATAGCTATTACACAAGTATGTGGTTACCTTGCTAGCTAAGATATAGTATTACACAAGTATGTGGTTACCTTGCTACTAAGATATAGTATTACACAAGTATGTGGTTACCTTGCTAGCTAAGATATAGTATTACACAAGTATGTGCTAGCTAAGATATAGTATTACACAAGTATGTGGTTACCTTGCTAGCTAAGATATAGTATTACACAAGTATGTGGTTACCTTGCTAGCTAAGATATAGTATTACACAAGTATGTGGTTACCTTGCTAGCTAAGATATAGTATTACACAAGTATGTGGTTACTAGCTAGCTAAGATAGTATTACACAAGTATGTGCTAGCTAAGATATAGTATTACACAAGTATGTGGTTACCTTGCTAGCTAAGATAGCTATTACACAAGTATGTGCTTGCTAGCTAAGATATACAAGTATTTACACTAGCTATGTGGTATTACACAAGTATGTGCTAGCTAAGATATAGTATTACACAAGTATGTGGTTACCTTGCTAGCTAAGATATAGTATTACACAAGTATGTGGTTACCTTGCTAGCTAAGATATACTATTACACAAGTATGTGGTTACCTTGCTAGCTAAGATATAGTATTACACAAGTATGTGCTAGCTAAGATATAGTATTACACAAGTATGTGGTTACCTTGCTAGCTAAGATATACACAAGTATTACACACAGTATGTGCTAGCTAAGATATAGTATTACACAAGTATGCTAGCTAAGATATAGTATTACACAAGTATGTGGTTACCTTGCTAGCTAAGATATAGTATTACACAAGTATGTGGCTAGCTAAGATATAGTATACACAAGTATGTGCTATAGCTAAGATATAGTATTACACAAGTATGTGCTAGCTAGCTATAGTATTACACAAGTAGTAGCTTATAGTATTACAAGTATGTGGTTACCTTGCTAGCTAAGATATAGTATTACACAAGTATGTGCTAGCTAAGATATAGTATTACACAAGTATGTGCTAGCTAAGATATAGTATTACACAAGTATGTGGTTACCTTGCTAGCTAAGATATAGTATTACACAAGTATGTGGTTACCTTGCTAGCTAAGATATAGTATTACACAAGTATGTGGTTACCTTGCTAGCTAAGATATAGTATTACACAAGTATGTGGTTACCTTGCTAGCTAAGATATAGTATTACACAAGTATGTGCCTTGCTAGCTAGATATAGTATTACAAGTATGTGGTTACCTTGCTAGCTAAGATATAGTATTACACAAGTATGTGGTTACCTTGCTAGCTAAGATATAGTATTACACAAGTGGTGTGCTAGCTAAGATATACTATTACACAAGTATGTGCTAGCTAAGATATAGTATTACACAAGATATGTATTACACAAGTATGTGCTAGCTAAGATATATAGTATTACACAAGTATGTGGTTACCTTGCTAGCTAAGCTTTATTTTGATTGCCATTTGCTGTTTAAGGTCTGTGTCAAGTTCTTCAATGTGTCTGCAAAGACATATATTATCAAGTATGTGGTTAATAATTAGTAAATAAACCTGGCAACTAGTATATCGGCTCAGTTTATTTCCAAAATGAATTCCAGGTCGATGAAACAAGCATTTACTTATTATGAAATACATACATGTATGACATATATTTCGACTTAAAAAGGCCACTATTTTGAGGTTTGTTGTTGTTATTACTGTTGCTGTTGTATGCTGTTGCTGCTGTGCTGTTACACAAGTGCTGTGTTGTGGTGCTGCTGTTGGTGGTGGCTGTTGGTGGCTGCTTGCTGGTGCTGCTGTTGGTGGTGCTGTTGGTGGTGGTGCTGTGGTGCTGCTGCTGTTGGTGCTGCTGCTGTTGGTGGTGCTGTTGCTGGTGGATGTTGTGCTGCTGCTGTTGGTGGTGCTGATGTTGGTGCTGCTGTTGGTGGTGCTGCTGTTGGTGGTGCTGCTGTTGGTGGTGCTGCTGTTGGTGGTGCTGCTGTTGGTGGTGATGCTGTTGGTGGTGATGCTGTGGTGGTGGTGCTGCTGTTGGTGGTGATGTGCTGCTTGGTGTATTACACATGTTGGTGGTGATGCTGTTGGTGGTGGTGCTGTTGGTGGTGTGCTGTTGTGGTGGTGTGGTGGTGGTGTGGTTGTTGGTGCTGCTGCTGGTGCTGTGTGGTGGTGTGTGCTGGTGGTGCTTGGTGGTGGTGTGGTGGTGGTGGTGGTGGTGGTGCTGTTGTGGTGGTGGTGCTGCTAAGTGGTGGTGCTGTTGGTGGTGGTGCTGTTGGTGGTGGTGCTGTGGTGGTGGTGCTGTTGTTGTGGTGTGCTGTTGGTGGTGCTGCTGTTGGTGGTGGTGCTGTTGGTGGTGGTGCTGGTGGTGTTGGTGGTGGTGCTGTTGGTGGTGGTGCTGTTGGTGGTGCTGCTGTTGGTGGTGGTGCTGTTGGTGGTGCTGCTGTTGTTGGTGGTGTTGGTGCTGTTGGTGCTGTTGGTGGTGGTGCTGTTGTGGTGGTGGTGCTGCTGTTGGTGGTGCTGCTGTTGGTGCTGCTGTTGGTGGTGCTGCTGTTGGTGTGCTGGTGGTGCTGCTGGTGGTGCTGTTGTTGGTGGTGCTGCTGTTGGTGGTGATGGTGCTGGTGGTGGTGGTGGTGTGGTGGTTGGTGTGGTGCTGTGTGCTGTGGTGGTGGTGCTGCTGGGTGGTGCTGTTGTTGGTGCTGCTGTTGCTGTTGGTGGTGCTGCTGTGGTGGTGCTGTGGTGGTGCTGCTGTTGGTGGTGCTGCTGTTGGTGGTGCTGCTGGCTGCTGGTGATGCTGTTTGGTGGTGCTGCTGTTGGTGGTGCTGCTGTTGGTGGTGCTGCTGTGGTGGTGCTGGTGCTGTTGGTGGTGGTGCTGTTGTGTGGTGTGGTGCTGGTGGTGGTGGTGTTGTGGTGGTGCTGTGCTGTGGTGGTGCTGTTGTTGGTGGGTGCTGTTGGTGGTGGTGCTGTTGGTGGTGGTGCTGCTGGTGGTGGTGGTGGTGCTGTTGGTGGTGGTGCTGGTGGTGGTGGTGTTGTGGTGGTGCTGTTGGTGGTGGTGCTGTTGGTGGTGGTGCTGTTGGTGTGGTGCTGCTGTTGGTGGTGGTGCTGTTGGTGGTGCTGCTGTTGGTGGTGTGGTGGTGGTGGTGGTGGTGGTGCTGTTGGTGGTGGTGCTGCTGTGGTGGTGGTGCTGTTGGTGGTGCTGTGGTGGTGTGCTGTTGGTGGTGCTGCTGTGGTGGTGCTGGTGTGGTGGTGGTGGTGGTGCTGTGGTGGTGGTGCTGGTGGTGGTGGTGGTGGTGGTGGTGCTGTTGGTGGTGGTGCTGTGTGGTGGTGGTGCTGTTGGTGGTGGTGCTGTTGGTGGTGCTGCTGTTGTGGTGGTGCTGGTTGCTGTGGTGGTGTGTTGGTGGTGCTGTTGGTGGTGGTGCTGCTGTTGTTGGTGGTGCTGTTGGTGTGGTGGTGGTGTGGTGTGGTGGTGCTGGTGGTGGTGCTGCTGTTGGTGGTGTGCTGTGCTGTGGTGGTGCTGTGGTGGTGATGCTGTGGTGCTGCTGTTGGTGGTGCTGCTGTTGCTGGTGGTGCTGTGTGTGGTGGTGCTGTTGGTGGTGGTGGTGTTGGTGCTGCTGCTGTTGGTGGTGGTGCTGCTGTTGGTGGTGCTGCTGTTGGTGGTGCTGCTGTGTGGTGGTGCTGCTGTTGGTGGTGGTGCTGTTGGTGGTGGTGCTGTTGTTGTGGGTGGTGCTGTTGGTTGGTGGTGGTGCTGTGGTGCTGCTGTGGTGGTGGTGCTGTTGTTGGTGGTGGTGGTGCTGTTGGTGGTGGTGCTGTTGGTGGTGGTGCTGTTGGTGGTGGAGCTGCTGTGGTGGTGCTGTTGTTGGTGGTGCTGGTGGTGCTGTTGGTGGTGGTGCTGTTGCTGGTGCTAGTTGGTGGTGCTGGTGGTGCTGTGCTGTTGGTGGTGCTGCTGCTGCTGTTGGTGGTGCTGCTGTGCTGTGGTGGTGCTGCTGTTGGTGGTGCTGCTGTTGGTGGTGCTGCTGTTGGTGGTGCTGTTGGTGGTGGTGTGCTGTGGTGGTGGTGCTGTTGGTGGGTGGTGGTGTTGTGGTGTGTTGGTGGTGCTGTTGTTGGTGGTGCTGTTGGTGGTGCTGCTGTTGGTGGTGTAATGCTGTGGTGGTGGTGTAAGTGACTATCTGGTGGTGGTGCTGTTGGTGGTGGTGGTTGGTGGTGGTGCTGTTGGTGGTGCTGCTGTTGGTGGTGTATGCTGTTGACACTACAGGTGTAAGTGGTGACTGTCCTAGGAGTGCACACTGCACTGTTGGTGCTGTGGTGTAAGTGGTGGTGGTGTACACTAGTTGTTGACACTGGTGTAAGTGACTGTCCTGGTGGCCTGGTGTACTGTTGTTGTGGTGTAAGTAAGACTATGTAGGTGGTGCACACTGCTGTAGGTGGTTATAGTTGCACTGGTTAGTAAGTAAGACTATCCTGGAGCTGTTGGTGGTGCATAGTTGGTGGTGTAAGTGACTGTCCTGGTGCCTGCACACTGCTGTTGTTGACACTGGTGTAAGTGCTGTTGGTGTAGTACACTATGCTAGTTGGTGGTGGTGTTGTAGTACACTAGTTATAGTTGACACTACAGGTTAGTAAGTGACTGTGGAGCCTGCACACTACATGTAGTGCACTAGTTGTGGTGCACTACAGGTTAGTAAGTAAGACTATCTAGTTGCCTGCACACTACATGTGTACACTAGTTGGTGGACACTGGTGTAAGTAAGACTATCCTAGGAGCCTGCACACTGGTAGTACACTAGTTGGTGTTGACACTACAGGTTAGTAAGTAAGACTATCCTAGGAGCCTGCACACTACATGTAGTACACTAGTTATGTTGACACTACAGGTGTAAGTAAGACTATCCTAGGAGCCTGCACACTACATGTGGTGCACTGGTTAGTAAGTAAGACTTCCTAGGAGCCTGCACACTACATGTAGTGTTATAGTGACAGGTTAGCTGTTGAGCCTGCTGTAGTACTGTTGTTGTGGTAGTGCTGTCCTAGGAGCCTGCACACTGGTGTTGACACTGGTTAGTAAGTAAGACTATCTAGGAGCCTGCACACTACATGTAGTACACTAGTGGTGTTGACACTACAGGTTAGTAAGTAAGACTATCCTAGGAGCCTGCACACTACATGTAGTACACTGTTGGTTGACACTACAGTGGTAGTAAGTAAGACTATCCTAGGAGCCTGCACACTACATGTGTACACTAGTTGGTTGACACTACAGGTTAGTAAGTAAGACTATCCTAGGAGCCTGCACACTACATGTAGTACACTAGTTATAGTTGACTGGTTGGTAAGTAAGACTATCCTAGGAGCCTGCACACTACATGTGTACACTGTTATGTTGGTGGTTAGTAAGTAAGACTATCCTAGGAGCCTGCACACTACATGTGTTATAGTGTAGTGCCAGTTAGTTGACACTACAGGTTAGTAAGTAAGACTATCCTAGGAGCCTGCACACTACATGTAGTACACTAGTTATAGTTGACACTGGTTAGTAAGTGACTATCCTAGGAGCCTGCACACTACATGTAGTACACTAGTCTAGTTGACACTACAGGTTAGTAAGTAAGACTATCCTAGGAGCCTGCACACTACATGTAGTACACTGTTAGTTGGTGGTTAGCTGTTGGTGTTAGGAGCCTGCACACTACATGTAGTACACTGTTATAGTGGACACTGGTGGTAAGTAAGACTGTCCTAGGAGCCTGCACACTACATGTAGTACACTAGTTATAGTTGACACTACAGGTTAGTAAGTAAGACTATCCTAGGAGCCTGCACACTACATGTAGTACACTAGTTATAGTGCACTACAGTTTAGTAAGTAAGACTATCCTAGGAGCCTGCACACTACATGTAGTACACTAGTTATAGTTGACACTACAGGTTAGTAAGTAAGACTATCCTAGGAGCCTGCACACTACATGTAGTACACTAGTTATAGTTGACACTACAGGTTAGTAAGTAAGACTATCCTAGGAGCCTGCACACTACATGTAGTACACTAGTTATAGTTGACACTACTGGTTAGTAAGTAAGTATCCTAGGAGCCTGACACTACAGGTTAGTAAGTAAGTTAGTAAGTAAGCTCCTCCTAGGAGCCTGCACACTACATGTAGTACACTAGTTATAGTTGACACTACAGGTTAGTAAGTAAGACTATCCTAGGAGCCTGCACACTACATGTAGTACACTAGTTATAGTTGACACTACAGGTTAGTAAGTAAGACTATCCTAGGAGCCTGCACACTACATGTAGTACACTAGTTTATAGTTGACACTACAGGTTAGTAAGTAAGACTATCCTAGGAGCCTGCACACTACATGTAGTACACTAGTTATAGTTGACACTACAGGTTAGTAAGTAAGACTATCCTAGGGAGCCTGCACACTACATGTAGTACACTAGTCATAGTTGACACTACAGTTAGTAAGTAAGACTATCCTAGGAGCCTGCACACTACATGTAGTACACTAGTTATAGTTGACACTACAGGTTAGTAAGTAAGACTATCCTAGGAGCCTGCACACTACATGTAGTACACTAGTTATAGTTGACACTACAGGTTAGTAAGTAAGACTATCCTAGGAGCCTGCACACTACATGTAGTACACTAGCTATAGTTGACACTACAGGTTAGTAAGTAAGACTATCCTAGGAGCCTGCACACTACATGTAGTACACTAGTTATAGTTGACACTACAGGTTAGTAAGTAAGACTATCCTAGGAGCCTGCACACTACATGTAGTACACTAGTTATAGTTGACACTACAGGTTAGTAAGTAAGACTATCCTAGGAGCCTGCACACTACATGTAGTACACTAGTTATAGTTGACACTACAGGTTAGTAAGTAAGACTATCCTAGGAGCCTGCACACTACATGTAGTACACTAGTTATAGTTGACACTACAGGTTAGTAAGTAAGACTATCCTAGGAGCCTGCACACTACATGTAGTACACTAGTTATAGTTGACACTACAGGTTAGTAAGTAAGACTATCCTAGGAGCCTGGAGCCTGCACACTACATGTAGTACACTAGTGCACACTACATGTAGTAGTTTGACACTACAGGTTTAGTAAGTAAGACTATCCTAGGAGCCTGCACACTACATGTAGTACACTAGTTATAGTTGACACTACAGGTTAGTAAGTAAGACTATCCTAGGAGCCTGCACACTACATGTAGTACACTAGTTATAGTTGACACTACAGGTTAGTAAGTAAGTACTATCTAGGAGCCTGCACACTACATGTAGTACACTAGTTATAGTTGACACTACAGGTTAGTAAGTAAGACTATCCTAGGAGCCTGCACACTACATGTAGTACACTAGTTATAGTTGACACTACAGGTTAGTAAGTAAGACTATCCTAGGAGCCTGCACACTACATGTAGTACACTAGTTATAGTTGACACTACAGGTTAGTAAGTAAGACTATCCTAGGAGCCTGCACACTACATGTAGTACACTAGTTATAGTTGACACTACAGGTTAGTAAGTAAGACTATCCTAGGAGCCTGCACACTACATGTAGTACTAGTTAGTAGTTGAGTTGACACTACAGGTTAGTAAGTAAGACTATCCTAGGAGCCTGCACACTACATGTAGTACACTAGTTATAGTTGACACTACAGGTTAGTAAGTAAGACTATCCTAGGAGCCTGCACACTACATGTAGTACACTAGTTATAGTTGACACTACAGGTTAGTAAGTAAGACTATCCTAGGAGCCTGCACACTACATGTAGTACACTAGTTATAGTTGACACTACAGGTTAGTAAGTAAGACTATCCTAGGAGCCTGCACACTACATGTAGTACACTAGTTAGTTGACACTACAGGTTAGTAAGTAAGACTATCCTAGGAGCCTGCACACTACATGTAGTACACTAGTTATAGTTGACACTACAGGTTAGTAAGTAAGACTATCCTAGGAGCCTGCACACTACATGTAGTACACTAGTTATAGTTGACACTACAGGTTAGTAAGTAAGACTATCCTAGGAGCCTGCACACTACATGTGTACACTAGTTATAGTTGACACTACAGGTTAGTAAGTAAGACTATCCTAGGAGCCTGCACACTACATGTAGTACACTAGTTATAGTTGACACTACAGGTTAGTAAGTAAGACTATCCTAGGAGCCTGCACACTACATGTAGTACACTAGTTGCATAGTTGACACTACAGGTTAGTAAGTAAGACTATCCTAGGAGCCTGCACACTACATGTAGTACACTAGTTATAGTTGACACTACAGGTTAGTAAGTAAGAAGACTATCCTAGGAGCCTGCACACTACATGTAGTACACTAGTTATAGTTGACACTACAGGTTAGTAAGTAAGACTATCCTAGGAGCCTGCACACTACATGTAGTACACTAGTTATAGTTGACACTACAGGTTAGTAAGTAAGACTATCCTAGGAGCCTGCACACTACATGTAGTACACTAGTTATAGTTGACACTACAGGTTAGTAAGTAAGACTATCCTAGGAGCCTGCACACTACATGTAGTACACTAGTTATAGTTGACACTACAGGTTAGTAAGTAAGACTATCCTAGGAGCCTGCACACTACATGTAGTACACCTAGTTATAGTAGTTATAGTTGACACTACAGGTTAGTAAGTAAGACTATCCTAGGAGCCTGCACACTACATGTAGTACACTAGTTATAGTTGACACTACAGGTTAGTAAGTAAGACTATCCTAGGAGCCTGCACACTACATGTAGTACACTAGTTATAGTTGACACTACAGGTTAGTAAGTAAGACTATCCTAGGAGCCTGCACACTACATGTAGTACACTAGTTATAGTTGACACTACAGGTTAGTAAGTAAGACTATCCTAGGAGCCTGCACACTACATGTAGTACACTAGTTATAGTTGACACTACAGGTTAGTAAGTAAGACTATCCTAGGAGCCTGCACACATGTAGTACATGTAGTACACTAGTTAGTATAAGTTGACACTACACAGGTTAGTAAGTAAGACTATCCTAGGAGCCTGCACACTACATGTAGTACACTAGTTATAGTTGACACTACAGGTTAGTAAGTAAGACTATCCTAGGAGCCTGCACACTACATGTAGTACACTAGTTATAGTTGACACTACAGGTTAGTAAGTAAGACTATCCTAGGAGCCTGCACACTACATGTAGTACACTAGTTATAGTTGACACTACAGGTTAGTAAGTAAGACTATCCTAGGAGCCTGCACACTACATGTACTACATGTAGTACACTAGTTATAGTTGACACTACAGGTTAGTAAGTAAGACTATCCTAGGAGCCTGCACACTACATGTAGTACACTAGTTATAGTTGACACTACAGGTTAGTAAGTAAGACTATCCTAGGAGCCTGCACACTACATGTAGTACACTAGTTATAGTTGACACTACAGGTTAGTAAGTAAGACTATCCTAGGAGCCTGCACACTACATGTAGTACACTAGTTATAGTTGACACTACAGGTTAGTAAGTAAGACTATCCTAGGAGCCTGCACACTACATGTAGTACACTGTTTATATAGTTGACACTACAGGTTAGTAAGTAAGACTATCCTAGGAGCCTGCACACTACATGTAGTACACTAGTTATAGTTGACACTACAGTTAGTAAGTAAGACACACACTACATGTAGTACACTAGTTAGTACAGGTTAGTAAGTAAGACTATCCTAGGAGCCTGCACACTACATGTAGTACACTAGTTATAGTTGACACTACAGGTTAGTAAGTAAGACTATCCTAGGAGCCTGCACACTACATGTAGTACACTAGTTATAGTTGACACTACAGGTTAGTAAGTAAGACTATCCTAGGAGCCTGCACACTACATGTAGTACACTAGTTATAGTTGACACTACAGGTTAGTAAGTAAGACTATCCTAGGAGCCTGCACACTACATGTAGTACACTATAGTATAGTTGACACTACAGGTTAGTAAGTAAGACTATCCTAGGAGCCTGCACACTACATGTAGTACACTAGTTATAGTTGACACTACAGGTTAGTAAGTAAGACTATCCTAGGAGCCTGCACACTACATGTAGTACACTAGTTATAGTTGACACTACAGGTTAGTAAGTAAGACTATCCTAGGAGCCTGCACACTACATGTAGTACACTAGTTATAGTTGACACTACAGGTTAGTAAGTAAGACTATCCTAGGAGCCTGCACACTACATGTAGTACACTAGTTATAGTTGACACTAAGTTATAAAGGTTTCTTTCTTTCTTTCTTTCTTTCTTTCTTTCTTTCTTTCTTTCTTTCTTTCTTTCTTTCTTTCTTTCTTTCTTTCTTTTTTTCTTTCTTTCTTTCTTTCTTTCTTTCTTTCTTTCTTTCTTTCTTTCTTTCTTTCTTTCTTTTTCTTTCTTTCTTTCTTTCTTTCTTTCTTTCTTTCTTTCTTTCTTTTCTTTCTTTCTTTCTTTCTTTCTTTTCTTTCTTTCTTTCTTTCTTTTTCTTTCTTTCTTTCTTTCTTTTTCTTTCTTTCTTTCTTTCTTTCTTTCTTTCTTTCTTTCTGTCTGTTAATGGTTTATCTCTTTGTGCCAAGAGATACTCTGATCATGATGTACAAAGCTCTCACTCAGCCCATTTTCGATTATTGTGATCTTGTTTGGAGAAATTTCAATAAAGGCCAGATGGATCGTTTACAGAGATTACAAAATCATGCAGCCCGTATCATCACCTATCAAGGCTACGAGGTTAGCTCTATAAATATATTAAAAGATCTACAGTGGGATTGCCTTGATCTTAGACGTGAAAAACGCCTCAGCCTAATGATGTATAATGTTGTAAATGACAATGCACCTGCATACTTAGTTAGTCTATTCACTAAAAGCTCTGAGGAAATTCCCTATAGATCTAAACTTAGAGAGAATGACAAGAAATTAGCCATTACTCACTTACCAAAACTGAATTTGGTAAACGTAGCTTTTCGTATAGAGGTGCAAAGATGTGGAATTCTATCCCCACTGACTTAAAAACATCTTGCTCTAGAGCTGTTTTCAAAAAAAGGTTGTGTTGTTTACAGACTGTCAATTGAGTTATTATTATGGAACGTTTGTAAATATTGTAAATGAAATAATGATCCTTATTGTATAGATTGTAAAATGATATTCAATGCCTAATTTTAGCTCAGTTTTACAAATTTTGTGATATTATTTTTATAGATTTTCTAATATACGACTTTCATGTAAAGAAGTTTAATTTTGTAACTTATGAAACTATCGTATTGAAATAAAGGTGCTATCTATCTATCTATCTGTCTGTCTGTCTGTCTAGTTTGGTGACGTCAGATTATTTTTAATTTAATATACAAAAGCGCCCTTCTGCAAATTATTGACATTTTTAATCTGGCAAAACGTTTTCTACAACTTATATACATGATGTTAAACTTTTTTTTTTTTTTCAGAAAAGAATGCTGCTTGAAAAAATTAAATAAGTTATTATTATATTATTATACTGAACAATCCCATTATTCACTTCATTTGTAATTGATTTTCAAAACAAGACCTTGTAAGCAAGGTACACTCGTGCCCTGTTGCAATCGAGCTAGCTAGTGTGTCTGTACATGAAGTCTGTATGCTTGAAGAATTGGGATCCCTGTGGTAGTGTAAATTTCGAAGGCCGTGGCTGGAGCTTCCCTACCCTGGTCCCAGAGACACTTATCTACACTCTCCCTTACCGTACTTTTGAGCTGAGGGCGGCGAGCGAGAGAGTGTAGGTCAGTGCCTCTGGGACCAGGGTAGAGTTTCCCGGGAGTTTGTATATGATTTTCGCTTCTAGAAAGCCTCCCTTTTCTACCTTCAGTCTTCAAGTACTTTTGATTGTTATTTGAGGAGTTGAGGCATATTTAGTTGGTACGTTCGGGTCGGTTTTATTTCGAGTTCAAATCGTCTGAACTCAAAGACATAGCACAGCAACAACACATGGACATTTAACAAATCGAACATGGTTTTCCATTGTCTGTACTCTTATTCGGATGACGCCATAAAATGTTCAAAACTCAAGTGGAACAACGAGCGTAGCAATTGTAGTAGTTGTCAATAAGAGTACAGACAATGGAAAACCATGTTCGATTTGTTTTTTTTACAACAACATTTACTCAGGAAAGCGGATTTCAAAGGTTCCCAAACGACAAATAGATTTGAAAGAAAATCTGATTCAAGCGCACGCTGGTTCCGTGCGCGAGCGAAACGTCATTCTATGCGTCTGTCCTCATAGGGACCTTACGCACGACAAAAATCTAGGACGGGAACGTGAGGACGACAGCACGCGCACTGACGAATAACGGCTGAAAACGAACGTTGACGTCCTCGACAGCAATCTACGACGTGAAAACAGGTGAAGTGCCGTCGTAGATTGCCGTCGCGGACCACAGGCAGCCCAACCATTCCTTTTGAGGCTACTAAATAATTCAATAAAAATGATATTTGCATCTTTTTTTGATGGGTTTCCTGTGGTAGAGCGCGCGCGATCGCGCAATACGTAAGGTTGGGTTCCCTGTCCATAAACATGTATTATGTTGGGCTTCCTGTGTGCGTCCTGTACACATGTGCGTCCTGTACACATGTGCGTCCTGTACACATGTAGTGCGGGACGCGCGGGATGTGCACAGGAAGCCCAATATAGGATATTACTCAGCACAGGGAACCCAACATATCTACATGTACGTATTATATATTGAGCGCGCGCGCGATCTACCACAGGAAACCCATCAAAAAAAGACGCAAATATCATTTTATTTCATTATTTAGTAGCCTCAAAAGGAATGGTTGGGCTGCCTGTGGTATGTGTGAGAAATTTGACAAGTGTTGTAAAATTAAAATAATAAAAACCAATAAATAATGACAATCAATACACAAATTCAAGTCCAAGAGAG
This sequence comes from Actinostola sp. cb2023, assembly GCA_033675265.1. NCBI lineage: Eukaryota > Metazoa > Cnidaria > Anthozoa > Actiniaria > Actinostolidae > Actinostola > Actinostola sp. cb2023. The sequence goes on along the minus strand of JAUJYZ010000167.1, from coordinate 199,978 downwards.
ATCTTCCGAGATAATATTTATATATTATGCTGGGACTACGATATATGCCTGATCGGATCTAGGCCGAAACCCTGCGGTGGCAATTACAACCGGAAAACACTAGATAGCAATGACCTAAACCAGGTCAAGATTTGAATAACAATAGGAACTATTGTTAGATATGCCTCGTTCTACAAAGGACATGTCTTTGTAGAACGAGGCATCTATTGTTATTCAAATCTTGACCTGGTTTAGGTCATTGCTATCTAGTGCTTTCCATTACAACCATGTATGTATGTATGGTCAGTGGTTGACCACATGAGAACAGGGGATGGTATTCTTGTAAGGTCTCAAGCCTACATGTACATGTGGTGACAAGGATCAAGGAAAGTGATCAAGTTAGGAGATGGCTGGAGTAAATATTCCTGAATTAGTAGGAAGAAAGCCGTTCGATTTGACTTGCAACATGAAGTGTTGGAACTCAATGGAAAAAGAGGATGAAAAGCTGACAGCGAAGGATTTCTACTTCTACTTTATTGACTGATAAATACACATCACATCAGTATAAATACAAATAATACAATCTATAAATAAAATAAATAAAAATTTACAATTCTAATAAATAATTTAAATAAATATATAAATAATTAAGTAAATTACAACCATTCTTCAATAAGGTGGTTACGTACTGCGGTCTTAAAGTTATCCTCTATTAATCATAGTAGCTTACAAAGATGATCATAAAGTTCAAAAGAGAGCATTACTTTTGCATAAAGCAGGAGAAGAAGTGCAGAAAGTTGTGGAAACGTTGCCTGATGTCGGCGGAGCGAAAGATTACGAGAAGCTCGTCAAAATATTAGACAAATACTTCCGTCATTCCACAAGTCAACTCCACGTACCAAAATTACCTCTTCAGATGCATGGAACAAGAAAATGAGACTTGCACAATTTGTTACACGATTACGACAAGCTGTTAAGGATTGTGATAAGGGACCAAGAAGTCCATTAGTGTAGATCTGTTGAATTACGGAAAAAATTGTTGGAGAAGGGAGAGAAGCTCCAGTGCTGAAGATTGGAGCTACTGTGATGAGCATCAACGAAGGTGTAACTGTTATAGATAAGTACAAAGAAGTCTTCGAAGGTGTGAGTAAGCTTAAAGACTATCAGCTTAAACATGCTCAGCAAGCAAGACGTTAGACTTGCCACATGTCGACCACACTTTTTATTCTGATAGCGAGCGACGAAGTCGCGTGCGAGAATGAGCGAACGACGAAGTAAAACGGACTTTGAGAAAGTCTAGCAAGGCGTGTACCTTATAGTCTGAAGGATAAAGTACAGGAGAAGATTGATGAGCTAGTGGAGTTAGACATAAGAGAACCAGCCACACACCCTGGGTTAGACATAAGAGAACCAGGCCACACACCCTGGGTTAGACATAAGAGAACCAGGCCACACCCCTGGCCGGGGCTGATATAACTTCGTAAGGGTTTTGTGGTGGGCTTATAACCGGGGGGCCTCGTAACCGGGGGGCTTATAAACGGGAGGAAAAAAATGTCTGAAATCCGTTGGCTATTAAAAAAGGCGAGATCAAACAGTGCATGATAGTCGATGATAGTTGAACTATCACCAACTATCATCGACTATCATCAACTATCACGCACTCGATCAAACGAAGAAAAACTATCATCAACTATCATCGACTATCATGAACTTTTTGAACATGTTCAAAGTGCATGATAGTCGATGATAGTCAATGATAGTTTGCGATCAAACGTGATCGCGCGTTTCAACTATCATCGACTATCATGCACCGTTTGATCGCGCCTTAACCTTAAACACTATAGTTAAATTCAACAATAACAGCAAAAGATTTGAAACACGAATGTGCACAGAAAAGCTATACTGATCTGAGCGTATTGCGAATGTGCTAGCATCACTACTGGACTCAGTCTCATCTGCTAAGTACACCTAATCTATTGCCTAATTATTATTTCCTGTATATGGTACCCTATATGGGGAGAAGGGGCTTATAACCGGGGGGCATATAGCCAGGAGGATATTTCTGTTAGCAGGCAGAAGGGCTTATAATCAGGGGGGCTTATAACCGGGATTGTACAGTATAAGCATTCGATGTTTGGCTTAAATGTTGCCCCTGAGATTCATCAGCACATTATTCAACAAACACTGAAAAACTGTAATATAAACACGGAAAGCATATCTGATGATATTATTGTGCATGCTAAGAGTGTGGAGGAGCACAACCGTGTCCTAGAACAAGTCTTGAAGATACTGAAAGAGAAGAACTTGATGTTGAATAAAGCTAAGTGTCAACTACATTAATGTCACAGCTAGAGTTTGTGGGCTTTGTGTTGTCAAAAGAGAGGAATCGGTTGTCAGTATGAAGCAAAGGCTAAGGTCCGAGGGCCACAAGTTTATAAGTGATTATTATACTTTTATGCGCTACCCTCGTTAAATAAAGTATTTACCTTTACCTAAGGTCAAAGATCTATGTTGGCCAGGCATCACAAATGACACTGAGAGTAAGACCTGCCATGGATGCCAATTAGTAGGGCAGCCCACTCATCCTGAACCACACCCCAGCCAAGCAGACCGTGGCAAGACCTCACATTCTTGGGACCCCTGCCACTCTGTGCTGACAGTGATTGACAGCAGGTATCATGAAATTGCAATAATGAAGTCAACTGATAATGTTATTGAGAGCTTAGAGGAAATCTTCTCCAGGCACAGATTACCCCTAACACTATCAAGCGATAATGGACCACAGTTCGTATCAGACATGTTCAGGCAGCACTTATCTAATCAGGACATCAAGCATAGGAGGGTCACACCCTTGTGGCCACAAGCAAATGATGATATTTAGAGGCAAAACAGATCACTACTTAAGAGGATGAAAATTGCACAAGCAGCAGGGAAAGACTGGAAGAAGGAAGTGTGGACCTACCTTACAGCATACAGAGCGACACCACACAACCACAATTTGCAAAACAACCATATCAGGTGATAAGTAAAGAAGGTAACAGTGTTGTTGTTGAATCCCCTCAGGGTGTACAGTATTAAAGAAACGTCATGCATGTGAAGAAAGTATTTGACAACTAGTGAATGGCTACAAGGTGAAGAAGACAGAGAAGTAGCGATAGAAGGGAGTAATATGCAGGACAAGAAAGACTTGGAAGGAACATCGTCAGTGATTCAGCCTGACCCACCGGCTCCAAGACCAGTTCGTGCAAGACAGATGCCAATGAAATTTGAGGACTTTGTTAAGCATTAACATTTTTGTGACCTATATTGTATGAGCTTGTTAGTTATCCATTTACATGTAGTCATTGAACATTAGTAGTTTGGTTACAGTTTAAATCTATTATGTATTCTGAGGAAAAGGAAAGATGTAGTATATTACAACCATGCATGTATGTATGGTCAGTGGTGGACCACATGAGAACAGGAGATATTAAGACTAACCCATCGATAAATTTTCACATGCGCCCATTTGTCAAAATGGGTCACGTGGTACAATTTCACGGATGCATGTCAGGTAATATCCCTCAGTTTTGAGATGATATCTCCCACTTTTGAGAAAAATGAAATGATTTAAATTGTAATGGCAGAACAACAGTCCCGTTTTGGCGAGTGACCTGGAAATAAAGGTTTTGGTAGAAAATGCAGTCTGAAAAAACATGAAAAAGTCAATAAAATCTGCAATGAACGTGGTTTTTCCGAGCCGAGTGTTTTATTTACAGAAGACGCACATAGAAAATTTATCGAAGGGTTATAAAATATCCCTTCCCGGCTTACTGGTATATCGGCTGATAATATCCTTGATTGAGATCAAAATATCACAGTTGCCCTCGAAGCTTCGCTTCTCGGCCAACTGTTCATTTTTCGGACCATCTCTTAGCCATGGACATTATCAGCCGATATACCATAGAAGTTCTTGTATAGCATGTTCTTGTAAGGTTAAATATCTCAAGCCATACATTACACTACATGTAATAATCTTACCTTGTCTGTTTCTTCTGATTCTTTTTGCTTGTTGAAGTTCATTTTTACTGTCACTAATCTCCCCATACGCATGTGCTATACTTTCCTCTAAAAACACATTTAAAATAAAGCAAAATCAAAATTCTACGTACTTGGGCTGCCAGGTAAGAAAATGAAACAACACAGGCAGCCCAATATGATTTTTGGATTTACACAAGGGCCTCAACAAAATCTAAGTAATAATAATAATATTAATTACATTCATATAGCACCTAAATTAAATACATTATTATTCTAAAATGACAAGTTGTTTAATAAGCTGATACATTAAATTAGAAAAATAAAATAAAATAATAATTTAATAACTAGTCGTTTCTAATAGAAAGTGAAGTGCTGCGAATTTAATTAGTTGTAAAATGTAACTGTGAACATTCATTCTACATTTCAGCAAATGACATGAGATATTTTAAAGTTCACTTATATGTTTGGGCTTCCTGTGCTTCAAATTGGCGACACATGTGGCTTCTGTCGAGTGATATTAAAAACATGAATATTTTTCGCTTGATAATACACATCTTATGTGTCATATGTTTAATCAAAAGCCAGTCTTGAATATTAGTACATACTACACTGAAGAATATAAGGGAGAAGAATTATGCACAGTAGTATTTTAGTCCAACTTGAAACAGTTAATGTGAGGTAAAAAAAAGTATTTGCTGTCATCGTAGAACGAACTTTGACAGCTTCTGATCCATTACATTACCTTGAACATACAGCTATTTCAAAAAACGTTGATACTGAATACTGCATTCTAAATAGTGTATTCCAAGACCGATATGCATTTTGGGACTCGTCTAATATTGTCTAAAGTAATATAAATAATAATAATTTTTTTTTGTGTGTGTGTGTATTCCATCAGAAACAATATACTAGCTCCAAATGGCGAGAAAATCGCTGTATATTTACTTTTTAATTCAAAATAACGAGGCCCACAATGCCCTTTGGTCTTGGAATGCACTATTCAGTATGCAGTATTCAACATTTTTTGAAATAGCTGTATACCGGTAGAAGGATAAAAATTGAACATCTAGATTATAGATGTGTAGACGAGCAGCTATTCGTTTGTTTATCAGTTCTAGCACGATTATCACGGCGAACTTTCATCATCCCCCGTACACGGCTGGTAGACAATCTCACCAAATATTCACTGTTTAATAGTCGCCATGAACATGTCAAGCTTTTGCTTTCTTTTCCGAGTGTAAGTACAATGCAGCCAAGGAGAACATGGCCGCTCAAACATGATACAATAATATTATCACGTTTGAGCGGCCATGTTGTTGTTATTACCAACGCTGATCATTAGTACCGCTCTGAAAATCATCGGGAACGAATGACTAACACAAATCTCGATTTGCAGTCAATATGAAATTCCGCCACAGGAACCCCATCTCAACACAGGAACCCCATCTCAACACAGGAAACCCAAGATTAGTTTCCTTTAATAAGACACTTAAGTTTATAATCAAACAAGATTATACATTTATTGACAGACCTTATGCAAAAATGGCTGCTGCTAATTAGCATAATAGTTGAGCATTTGTTTTAAGTAGCAAAAAGGTTCAAAATGATAGAAAATGCTCCAAGAAAGTTACTTCATAGTGTGAAAAAACACGAAAACGAGGCTCTAAAGGCCTCGGTTGATAAATACAATGTACATACAAAACTCTCTGTTTTTGATCTGTAATAACTTCTTGAATATTAGGCATATAACAACCCAACTTTCCAATTTTGTGTATTTTGAAGTACATGTACTCTTTCCGATGACTGAGGCCATTTGTACTGTAAAGGTTTTAGTTTGTCTATTTTAAAGGCACGGAGTTATGCATAGGGTCTATAAATAGGTTATTACAATGTAGTTGGCTAAGCATCTGATACAGCTGTGTATTTTTAGGAGTAACAGAGTATTTTGGCAAGACTTTGTTGGTGTATAGCAATCAAACAAGAGTGTGTATGTGTAACAAGTGAGTTTACATTGACAGGGACTAGTGATTAAACTGTGTTGGTGTATAACAATCAAACATACAAGTGTGTATGTGTATGTGTAACAAGTGAGTTATATATTGACACAGATTAAACTGTGTTGGTGCATGTGTGTAATAACTGGGTGATGGTCTACGATGGACTGCAGGCTTACCAACTTCTTTGTACATTCTTTCATAATTACATGTTTCTCTGTCATTCATCTCATAAACTGTTTCAGTTTTTCCCATGGCAAATTCACACTGTGCCAACTGAGCAAGCATCTTTTGATACGAAGCATCTCTAGGAAACAACAGCATGCTTAAGTGTTTACAATATGAGCGGCTGTGTTGCATCAGATTTACAACACCAGCCGAAAGTACTTAAGTACTACGTATTATTACTAGTATTAGTATTGTATTACTAGTATTAGTACTGTATTATTACTGTATTATTATTAACCCTTTGACTCCCATGGTGCCCGAAACCGCCCGTAAAAATCGATACTGCTTTGAAAGATTCTAACTTTCTGAATTTTCGTAACATCGATCTCATGACCAGTTATTAGTGACAACTAGATAACTCTTCAAATTTTAACTTCAAGTAAACTGACGTACAGGTCCGATTTCTGGGCACTAGTTCAATCTATTTTTCATATTATATTTTATCAATTTATATTATTTTAATATAAATTTTAGATCTTAGATTTGCACTGCCGAGATGTATTCGTGAAAATCGCTTCTCGCTGCTGGGTTCTTTCAGCAGAACGGTCTCTACCACACCAGTCAAGCTTAATGATGCTGTTCTTGGGGCTTCTGTGGTGAATAATGGCTATAAAACACTCTAAAATGCAAAATAGGCCGTTCCTAGCAGCTACGATCTGCTGGCCTCGAGGAGATCCATGACAAGAGAAAGATTACGTCAGAACCTGAGCCCGTGGGCTTTCAGAACTGTCAAGATTTCCATGGAAATCCCTTATATGGAATCAAAATTTTCTATGGCGTGATTAGGTCCCGAAAATCGCTAAAAACCTCAAAAATCTCTGGGTGTCAAAGGGTTAAGGTAATGCGATTGTGCATTCATGCGCATCTTTCCTGCGCATGATATTCAACGCGATTATCTAAAAATCTAAGTCGGTGACCTATCCTGATATTTCCACAGTAAGTCTAGGTCAACTAAAGCAAGAAAATATCAAAAAATGAAGACAGGTCTTCAAGCTATTTTTTTAGTAAATCTACGAAGTGTTCATTTTCCAACTACTTTTCATTGGTTGGGCTTCCTGCGGTAGAGCTCTTTCAATATGGCGGATCATGCATTTTAATATTCAACGGCAAATATCTAAATATTTAACGCGGTGACCTACCCTGATATTTTTGCCCTGAGTAGGTATTTACGAAAGCTAAAACATATCAAAAAATGAAGGTACAATCATGGAATAATTACATTGGGACACGTGTCAGTTACGTGACTTCAAACTCCGCGCGCAGTGCTGTCGCGCGTGCGCCCTCCCCTCCCCCCACCGATCAATGTTGAGTCCGAAAATTTGTTCGCCAAAGCTCAGAGGTTCTGCCTGCGGGTCAACATTGCTCGGTGGGGGGTGGGGGAGGGCTGGATTGGGAGTGGGGGAGGTGGAGAGAGGAGTATTTATACCACAAACGGAAACAAACCAAGAAAGGGCTTTGGTGTCCCAATGAACTATTCCCGGATTGTCCGAATTTTACACATATCCAAAATATAGAGATCAAGGTCATATTTTGCTTGATCTAACATCTCATGATGGTCAGCGGTAATGTTAATGATTCTAGGATGGCTATTAGTTAAATAATCTCAGAGGATTTCGCGGTTCGTCTATAATCACATGTAATCATGGAAGGGCTGCTAAGTCGACAGCAATGCATGCTATATTTGGTGACGTACAGCCGTGCGGATCTGAGGTTTTTGCCGCTATGGTAGAGAACGCATTCGAACAACTCGATATATATGTTGCGAAAGTTGCGCATTGGGTTGTAGGCTACTAGAAGGGGATACTGTTCACCTCTCCTTCCCCAAGAATTTTTGTGGGAAGGACATCGAAGTCACTAAGGACACCCCCATTTTTGCCACAGCGGATGCCCCACTTGTTCTTAGTAAGACTAGTAATAGTAAGTAATATCGGTAACAATAATATTTATTACAATCCAACCTTGTAGCCCAAAGAACTAAAATATGCTGGTATTTACAACTTACAACAATATAGTTCATATCAAAATGACATCATTAATGAGATTCAGAAATATGATATGATACAGTTAACTGACACGTTTTTATAGGACAGTACTCCGGTACAGTACTCCACTAAAATATCCCCAATTTCGAGGGAAAGCAGTTGTCCCTTGGACATTTTTTATGTTGTAGTGATATATACCCACTCAATCAGCACTCTGGCTGCAGAATCATAATTATCCAGTCTGTTTTCGGGGAGAATATGACAGTACTCCACCAAAATCATTAATATCAATAAGTGAAGTATAATTTTAATTATGTAGTAGGTGGAGTACTGTTTAAAATACGCTTAAAATAAACTATTTTGCTACTTAAATGTCACAAAAGTATAGAACCTTACATGAACTATAACAGAGACCGAGAAAATAATGATTTAGATAGCGTTTTATTGTGAAAAATGCCAGCAAACGGATGGAGTACTGTTCATAAACAAGTTATAAATAGCAGTATGATTGACAGGCTATCAGCGTTTATCTGCCTATTGTACATTACCCAAGTTTGTACAGTTTCCCAGTGACTTAGAAAGAAAGATCACACAGTAAAAGTATACAACAATATGCTGTGCCATTTAGAATAGGCAAAAAATGTAAACAAGAATAAGCTCTTTCTTTAGTATTTCGTTCTAGCCCCGTTTCTCTGGATCACAGAGTCAATTCGCTTCGGTAAACTTGTGATCGTTCGATCTATTGTGCAAATTTGTAATAAACTATAGCATTTCACGGTAGTATTGATATTCCGAGGATAATTTCGAAGCAATAATATCATTCGCATAGTGCGTAATTTGAATTCCTGGCAATTTCTTTTTTTCGGACAATCATGGAATAATTACATTGGGACACGTGTCAGTTACGTGACTTCAAACTCCGCGCGCAGTGCTGTCGCGCGTGCGCCCTCCCCTCCCCCCACCGATCAATGTTGAGTCCGAAAATTTGTTCGAAAAGGTTTTTGTTCGCCAAAGCTCAGAGGTTCTGCCTGCGGGTCAACATTGCTCGGTGGGGGGTGGGGGAGGGCTGGATTGGGAGTGGGGGAGGTGGAGAGAGGAGTATTTATACCACAAACGGAAACAAACCAAGAAAGGGCTTTGGTGTCACAATGAACTATTCCCGGATTGTCCGAATTTTACACATATCCAAAATATAGAGATCAAGGTCATATTTTGCTTGATCTAACATCTCATGATGGTCAGCGGTAATGTTAATGATTCTAGGATGGCTATTAGTTAAATAATCTCAGAGGATTTCGCGGTTCGTCTATAATCACATGTAATCATGGAAGGGCTGCTAAGTCGACAGCAATGCATGCTATATTTGGTGACGTACAGCCGTGCGGATCTGAGGTTTTTGCCGCTATGGTAGAGAACGCATTCGAACAACTCGATATATATGTTGCGAAAGTTGCGCATTGGGTTGTAGGCTACTAGAAGGGGATACTGTTCACCTCTCCTTCCCCAAGAATTTTTGTGGGAAGGACATCGAAGTCACTAAGGACACCCCCATTTATGCCACAGCGGATGCCCCACTTGTTCTTAGTAAGACTAGTAATAGTAAGTAATATCGGTAACAATAATATTTATTACAATCCAACCTTGTAGCCCAAAGAACTAAAATATGCTGGTATTTACAACTTACAACAATATAGTTCATATCAAAATGACATCATTAATGAGATTCAGAAATATGATATGATACAGTTAACTGACACGTTTATAGGACAGTACTCCGGTACAGTACTCCACTAAAATATCCCCAATTTCGAGGGAAAGCAGTTGTCCCTTGGACATTTTTTATGTTGTAGTGATATATACCCACTCAATCAGCACTCTGGCTGCAGAATCATAATTATCCAGTCTGTTTTCGGGGAGAATATGACAGTACTCCACCAAAATCATTAATATCAATAAGTGAAGTATAATTTTAATTATGTAGTAGGTGGAGTACTGTTTAAAATACGCTTAAAATAAACTATTTTGCTACTTAAATGTCACAAAAGTATAGAACCTTACATGAACTATAACAGAGACCGAGAAAATAATGATTTAGATAGCGTTTTATTGTGAAAAATGCCAGCAAACGGATGGAGTACTGTTCATAAACAAGTTATAAATAGCAGTATGATTGACAGGCTATCAGCGTTTATCTGCCTATTGTACATTACCCAAGTTTGTACAGTTTCCCAGTGACTTAGAAAGAAAGATCACACAGTAAAAGTATACAACAATATGCTGTGCCATTTAGAATAGGCAAAAAATGTAAACAAGAATAAGCTCTTTCTTTAGTATTTCGTTCTAGCCCCGTTTCTCTGGATCACAGAGTCAATTCGCTTCGGTAAACTTGTGATCGTTCGATCTATTGTGCAAATTTGTAATAAACTATAGCATTTCACGGTAGTATTGATATTCCGAGGATAATTTCGAAGCAATAATATCATTCGCATAGTGCGTAATTTGAATTCCTGGCAATTTCTTTTTTTCGGACAATCATGGAATAATTACATTGGGACACGTGTCAGTTACGTGACTTCAAACTCCGCGCGCAGTGCTGTCGCGCGTGCGCCCTCCCCTCCCCCCACCGATCAATGTTGAGTCCGAAAATTTGTTCGCCAAAGCTCAGAGGTTCTGCCTGCGGGTCAACATTGCTCGGTGGGGGGTGGGGGAGGGCTGGATTGGGAGTGGGGGAGGTGGAGAGAGGAGTATTTATACCACAAACGGAAACAAACCAAGAAAGGGCTTTGGTGTCCCAATGAACTATTCCCGGATTGTAGGTCTTCGAGCTAAATTTAAGGAAATCGCCAAAATGTCCAAAAGACGGTCAAAATGTATTGTTTTTGAAATTTTGGCTTTGAAAACTTATTGTTCAACACAATAAAATGACAAATTTCGGTTTTTTCATTATATTATGTTAACCCATTCGCTCTTGAGCTATTTTGAGTTGTTTTGCGATTTTCTGGACCTAATCACGTCATAGGAAATTTTGATTCCATATAAGGGGTTTCCATGGAAATCTTGACAGTTCTGAATGCCCGTGGGCTCGCGTCTTCACGTGTGCTGTCTTTCTTCTTGGGAGCTCGTAGGGGCTAGTAGTGTTCACTACTCGAAGAGGCCTATTTTGCATTTTTAGAGTGTTTATAGCCATTATTCACCACAGAAGCCCCCAGGACAGCATCATTAAGCTTGACTGGTGTGGTAGAGACCGTTCTGCTGAAAGAACCCAGCAGCGAGAAACGATTTTCACGAAGACATGTCGGCACTGCCATTACGAAATTCAAAATGGCGGACTCAACTGTGAAATCGTCTCTCTGGTTGTTCTGTGGTGGATTGCAGGACCTACATGTACAAAGGCATTTTTGGTGACTTTGGACTTGTAAAGAATGCAACTGGTGCAATATTTTGCCTGTAGAACCTAGTGGCTCGGCACTCTATAAAAGTCTAAAATACGGATAGGGCGGGATGCTTTCTGTCAAAAATTTACGGATGTTCCAGCCATCCTTTTCGGGCGTGCAGAAGGAAAACACGTGTTAGCGAAAGTGGTCCTAAGGAAATGGCTATTGTTCGGCGAGTTAAGGAAGAGAGAGGGAAAAATTCACGAATATATCAAGAAGAGAGATGGAAGTTTGCTGAGAAAGTGGCGTTTTGTTTCGCAAGGATGTATTTTGGAAGAAAATCCAAGTCAAATGTCGGTCATTTTCGAGGTGTAAAATTGCGTCAAAAACACGCATTTTTGATTTTTATGGCAAACAAATTGAACTAATGCCCAGAAATCGGACCTGTAAGTCAGTTTACTTGAGGTTAAAATATGAAGAGTTATCTAGTTGTCACTAATAACTGGCCATGAGATCGATGTTACGAAAATTTAGAAAGTTAGAATTTTTCAAAGCAGTATCGATGTTTACGGCCGGTTTCGGCTGGTGTACATGTAGGAGTCAATGGGTTAACATAATTATGTCTCATTTGAAAGTATTGCTTTTATTATTACCGACCTATACGGACAGCAAGAGCTTGTAATTCCATTATCCATTTTTGCCAGAAAAGATGGCCACAAGCCCCATCTTTGAAAAATTATATCTTCTCAATGGATTCGGTGACCCCCATTTTTTATTTCATTTTTCTACTCTAGCACTCAAAATCAATATTTGTGCCAAGTTTAAAAAAAATTGTTCAACAACCCGTATTTTTTAACTCGCTCGCTCTGCGTCAATATTGCTTGGATTTTATTGTGATTAACACAAATACTAATTCAACTATTCTGCCTTTCGACGGTGTATTCAAAATTATCATTGTATTAAAGCCGCGTTTGTGAATGCCAGCTGATATTCAAACGACACTATTTTCACTAAAACTGCTGCCAAGCGTTATTCCCTCGTATGATTTTTTTTAAACTTCGTGAACGGCCTTTTAAGAGGCAGTCTCTCTAAAAGCGGTCAGGTGAATTTGGGTCAGGAAACAGATTTCCTTCAAACTTTGTCCATAAAACTATCTTACCTCAAAAGTAATTGAAATGTATTTGGTTTTTGGAAATACCTTAAAATATATTTTTTACGAGCCTTTATTGCCAGAGCCACGAGAAGCCCGATTTTGCCTATAGTGACGAACAAAAATAGTCAGTAATTGACGGGCCCACGACGTCAAAACTGAAGAGTATTTCCCAAATATATTATTTGTCCCAGCCTAAATGGCTCTTCGCTGGTACTTTACAAGTCCTTCGGGATTATTTTCTGTTTTAGAAAAAAAATATATAAATAATTTTCTGATACCTACTTTTGTGCTTCGCGGATTGAACCGAAAATAAGTGATTTTCGTCAGGTAATTTTTCAAAAGTCTGACATAGTTAATGCAATCTATCGATTAGAATCAACTAAAGAAAGACCAAAGAGCAAGGAAATGTAAAAATACCTTGCGGTTTCTATCTCTCTTCAGCGCAGCGAGCAGATAGATTTGGCGAATTTGTGATCGTGTCACGCAGATTGCGTGACATGAACACGAAACGTTGACGGCTACCAAATTGCAAAATATATTTTTGGTTTGGCGATTTTGACTCTAGAAAAGCTTGAATGATGTTGTTAAGGCAATTTTGTTGGTTGATAGTATTTCGAGGCCAGTGAAGGAATGAATTTATACCTAGATTCACTCTACTATTTATAGTAGGGCTTTGCCAAAACGGCATTGGCGTATCATACAGGAATTTATCAATAAATATTTTACCAATCGAGTATGTTAGAACTGACGAGGAATAGTTCAAACCTTGGGACGGGAGTGTACAATATAGCAAAGTAGAAATGACGAGGACTTCAGAATATCTTATTACTAGTAATTTGATTCGGTACTATTTTCCGCCAAATACCTGTCAATCAAATTTGTACACTTGCTACATTTTTTGAGTTGTGAAAAGTGTAAACACATTCTGATGAAACGAAAGCGATGTCGTGCTTTTTATCTCACTTGGAAAACTGTGGAGATTCACGAGGTTTGACAGAACTTGTTCCCCTTCTTGACTGCACCGACTCAATCGAAAGCCATTTGGTCACTGTCCATTTATCTCACGAGAAGCTGCAGACAGAATATGAACTTATTCTAGCGCGAGTCGGGTTGTTCAACTTGACGGAGTTATCAAATATTCAAGAGATATTGGTATGCCCAAAACATCGACACAATCATGGAAGATATTGGCAAGCGCGTAAAACCTGCCAGTATCCAGCACACAGGGGGAGCAAGGCAGCAGTGAAAGGCAGAGATGTGTGCAACTTTTCAATGTCCAAAGTTATTCATCAGGTGTATGGTGTTATTGTACCAGTTGGCTCAGGTATGTTACAATAAGTAAGAGTTAGAAATCCCATTACCCTTGTTGATATGCATGCGCCTAAACACGCAAGTTCCACGATTTTCCGAGAACTGATTACGCGCAAGGCCATTGACGTGAATGAAGTATCAATTACATGTAGCTTCAATTAGTGCTAATAAACTACACATTGATTATCACACATTAGCCAAATAGTGTACTTGTTTATTTTATCGAGGCTCAATTGAGCTCTTCTTTCGTAACATTCACAAATTGCTCGCTATCTTGCTCGGTCCGACTTTTCTTGAAATTGAGAATCGAGCACAACGAAGCTGAAAAAAAGGAATACAAATAATACCCCCTCCCCACTACTACCTACACTACACCTACATGTACACAACTCCCTAAACAATCTCCATCTATCCTCATATATATTTTCTTTTCGTGATGATCCGTCAATATAAGGTGCTTTTCTTTACTTTAGTTATTTGCAGCAGTTGTCGGAAATACCACAAGTCAAATTTCGAGAAGTTACCTTGGGCTGCTGGGAACTACTTGACTGATATCTCTAATCCCTCAGAGGGCGTTAGGTGTGTATTCATTCTTATAACCCAACGATAAATTTTCGCGCGCTGTCATTGGTCCAAAGGAATCACGTGGTAGTACATTTTCACAAACCCTTCCGAATTGATATCCCTCTAGTAAAATAAATACCGTACATAATAAAAAGGAAAACAAAAAAAAATTAGAAACATGTGACACTGAAATAAAAAGACTTGTTGGTTATGAGGTCGCTACGCAAGCAAACACGACGCTGATAACATCCTTGCATGAGACTGGTCCTCAAAATATCACATATGCCCTCCAAGCTTCGCTTCTTGGCCATGCAACTGTTCTTTTTTTCGGACCATTTCTCATCATCAGTCGATATTCCAGCCGCCAGAAGGGGTATATTTACTAAATATTTAGCATAACAAAGGGATTATCGTGATTATTATCGTGATTATGTGACTATCGTCCCATGCTGCAACTGATAAATACAGCTATTTCAAAAAAGGTTGGTGCCAGTTTTGTTGCATCTTGCATCTTGCATGTTGCATACCAAGCCCAAAATGTATTGTGGATCATATGTAAACAATGTCTGCATGCACATACAGAAGAAAATATGCCGGCTTCGTATTGCGAAGGTAAAGTTTGGGAAAATTCCCAGAGTCCATATTGTTGTGACTTTTCGCTGACTCCATTCACATCGCCCATAGTGCATTTCGGGCTTGGTATGCAACATGCAACAAAACCTTCACCAACCTTTTTTGAAATAGCTGTATTCCAGAATTATGAAATACTCGTGGTTCACCCACAGAGCCTAAAAATGCTTTACTCACCTCTTCATGAATTACGTTTTCCCATTACCGGCCATATGTTTGACAACATGCATTTTCAAATGGCCGAATAGTTCCAATTGATTGCTATTCAACGCTCGTAGGAATAACTTCTCAACTACCACGGGTAAATTAATTAATTAGGAGATTCCCAAAGTCCTTTGCGGTCGTCAGCTTCTTGCTTGGAATATGTGTGTATATTTACTTTGTGATGAGGTCATACTCCAACCTCGCCTATAACTACCTTATAACTACCCGGTTTTTTTTAATTATTCAAGGTCCTCTAAAGCAGCGGCAGCAGCTTCCCTGGCGACATCATGTGTCGAGTCACCATTTGTTACACCACGCATACAGCGGCCTCTCAGCTTCAAAGACAAACTATGGACACCCGGTCCGCAATTACGACTTGAGTGTGAAGATGACACCAACACCATTAAACTCGCAATTGAGGTATTCAATACTTCTATGGCAAACCTTGCCGATGCAGTCAACGAACCAAGAATAGAGCTCTTGGAATATCAAGTAGACTCATGGGATGAATGTACTAATTCAGAGAAAGAGGTATACGTACGTACAACTGAAGAGGCATGTAGACTGATATGTAATGTTATAGCCCCGAACGATGGTGGTCAGCTATTCCAGAATGTCCAACAAAATCGACATGGCAACTATGATAACGATGTTGGCTTGCAAGCTCTTGTATCGGCTTATAAAAACGCGCCATCAAAACCACTCAAAACACAGATACTGAGTATCTACGCCAACAGGTATTCTATAAGGGAACTGAAGGCAATGCATGAGCCTTTTGAACGATTAAGTGACAGACAGATAAGAAAGGCGAGGCTGCATATAACTGCTCAAGGACCTGGAACCCCAACCATTAAGAAAACACAACATAGAGTCCGAATAGACAAAGCGCAGCTAGATCACTTCCTGGAGTTTACGACTCGACCGTACTTCTACCAGGATGTTGCGTATGGAAGCCGCACCATCAAACTAGACAGTGGAGAAGAGTTGCCAATGCCGAACGTTGTTCGAACTGTTGCTCGATGCACTATCATACATCAGTATTTGGAATTCTGTATGGAAACCGAGTTTGAACCAATGAGCCGTTCAACTATGTGGAGGGTGTTAGAAGTCCAGGAAGCCTCACAAAGGAAATCACTTCAAGGGCTGGACAACACAGCGGCAGATGGTGCAGACGGATTTGAAGCGTTACTGAAGATTGTGGATAACTTAGAGGAGGTTGGATCTAACACAGAATGGTGTTCACTAACCAGAAAGAAGCTCCATGCTGGTAAGCTGTACCTGAAGACCAACTACCGTGCCCATTGCCAAAATGACAGCAGTCAGTGTCCGGATCACTGCAGACCTTTCGCACTGAGTGATCCCGAGGACAGTGATTATAAGACTGTCTGTGATCACACCCACGACCTCGCATGCACGGATTGTGAATCGCTGGCAGACGCTGTCCAAGATGTTCAGTCTGAAATTCGGAACAATTCATCGCGGCTTGGTAAAGAGAAGGAGGAAGACTTGCAGTATGATGCAAATGCAGCCACTAAAAAGATATTTGACTGGAAAGCACATGTTTTGCGGGCGCAAAACCAGGAAGAAAGCAAACATGTTATCTTGAAGTCTCTTGGAGAAGAGGAAGTTCTCATAATCGTTGATTGGGCGATGAAATTCACGGCAATGAAGTTCAGAGAGAAACAAGCAGAATGGTATGGGAAGAAAGGGATGAACTGGCATATTAGCAGCAGCATCTTGAAAGAAGGCCAGAAAATGCAGATAACATCGCATGCTCACTTATTCAATAACTGCCGGCAGGACTGGTATGCTGTTCTTTCTATCTTGGAAAGTTTGCTGGTAATCATCAAGACCAGCCATACAAGTATCACCAAGGCTTATCTCAGGTCAGATGAAGCGGGCTGTTATCACAACAGTCAGCTGATGGCGTCCCTTCAACAACTCGCAAAGCGTCATGGAATTCAGATCGTTCGGTATGACCACTCTGAGCCACAATATGGAAAGGACGTCTGCGACAGGATCCTCTGTCCGATGAAAGCAGCGATAAGGCGATACTGCAACGAGGGCCATGACATTGTCTGTGCCGAGGACATGCATAATGCGCTCAAGCAAAGGCCAGTGGAAGGAACGACAGCAGCCGTCTGTGGCATACAAGAGCAGAATATATCCCTGCAAATCAACAAGATCCCTAACTACAGTTCCCTGCACAGTTTTGAATTCACTCCCGATGGCCTTCGCGTTTGGAAAGCTTATAATGTAGGCGTCGGGAAACTAATTCCATGGGACACCATCATTACACATCCCCAGGGAGCCACACATATGGCAGTAGACGTTCCTTTCTTTTCAATGAAGCCTAGAGAAATAAAGGAAATATCGAAGAGCAGAGCTGTTGAGGTGGGAGAAGATTGTAAGCATGAATGTCCGGATCCGAAGTGCAGAGAGGAATTTGATAGTCGCGCAGAGCTTGAACTTCATCTGACTGTAATTGGACATCACATGCCTGTCTGTCCTGTCAAAGAGAGCCTTTACGACAATCTTCGAAGAGACTGGGTGCAACGTTTTCAGTCAGTGTCTTTGTCGGCACAGCCGGTACCTCTTGCATCTTACAGAGAAACAGGGACAGACACAAGTCCTATCAGCGACTCACGTACAATGGGGTGGGCACTGCACAAGAATCGTGGATGTGGGACCCGGTTTTCATCTAAAGTTCGTGAGTATTTAGAAAGGAAGTTCGAAATCGGACAAGCTACTGGACGTAAAGAAGACCCGGCACAAGTTGCTAAAGACATGCGGACGGCATGTACGACAGAAGGTGTGCGCAAGTTCAAGAGAACTGAGTGGCTCAGTAAAACTCAAATACAGAGTTTCTTTTCGAGAAAGGCAGCGCAGAGGAAGCAGGCACATAGCCAAGATCTGAAAAATGACAGTGATTCTGTTGGCGAACAAGACGGAAGTACCGAGGAGTACGCCCAAATTGCAGATGAAGAACAGCTGAGAGAGACAAGTGAAGCCGTACTCGCTGTTATCGGCATCACCCATCCTGTGATGTATGATGTGTACGACTTGTGTACGATGAAAGCTGAGCAGAAGCTCGCCTCCTTCAAGGTCAAGATGCTGAGGGAGATCTGTTCCTATTTTGAGCTCCCGTATAATTACAAAGACACGAAATCAGTTCTCATCGGTAAGGTGACTGGCATGATATCAGACTGTAGCTGTCGCAGTAACAAATAAATATTTTAGTAGATCACGAAAGATGTCAAAGCCTCAGTCGTATATATGCGTGAGAGTGAGAGAAAATATTAATCTGGAGGCCTATGGAACAATAGTACCGTAATGAATTGTGATGCCTTACTAAAAATTACAACTGTTAGACTCAGTCCACACTCAGTCCACATGGCGACGATATTAGTTTGCGTTTTCGGCCGGTGAAAACGATATCGTCGCCGTGTGGACGGAACATAGAAAAAACACTGTTAATAAAGCATAAGAAAGTTTGATCCGTGTGGATGTTTGTATGGTATTTCTAGATAAAGGAATATGCATGATCGATAAAGATAAAGTTGCATATTGGAATTTTAGAGAATATAAATATTTATGTTCAATCAATCAATCAATTGTTTTATGTTGATGCACGTGTGAGCTTTATTGTATTAAATTTATTTAATTACTTCATTTATACATGAGTTATTAACAGTTAATATTAGTGGTGTCTTCAGCGAGAAAAACAGTCCCAACTGAGAGCAGGGTTAAATAATATAACACAAGCTGAACTGAAGGCGGAAAGATCTACTGGGCCTGGCCAGGCAGATCATATTTTAGTTCACACTCAGCGACCATTTACACGGCCCCAAAATCATATTATAATACTAAAATGACTTAACAACATCATTCAAGCTTTTCTAGAGTCAAAATCGCCAAACCAAAAATATATTTTGCAATTTGGTAGCCGTCAACGTTTCGTGTTCATGTCACGCAATCTGCGTGACACGATCACAAATTCGCCAAATCTATCTGCTCGCTGCGCTGAAGAGAGATAGAAACCGCAAGGTATTTTTTACATTTCCTTGCTCTTTGGTCTTTCTTTAGTTGATTCTAATCGATAGATTGCATTAACTATGTCAGACTTTTGAAAAGTTACCTGACGAAAATCACTTATTTTCGGCTCAATCCGCGAAGCACAAAAGTAGGTATCAGAAAATTATTTATATTTTTTTTTTCTAAAACAGAAAATAATCCCGAAGGACTTGTAAAGTACCAGCGAAGAGCCATTTAGGCTGGGACAAATAATATATTTGGGAAATACTCTTCAGTTTTGACGTCGTGGGCCCGTCAATTACTGACTATTTTTGTTCGTCACTATAGGCAAAATCGGGCTTCTCGTGGCTCTGGCAATAAAGGCTCGTAAAAAATATATTTTAAGGTATTTCCAAAAACCAAATACATTTCAATTACTTTTGAGGTAAGATAGTTTTATGGACAAAGTTTGAAGGAAATCTGTTTCCTGACCCAAATTCACCTGACCGCTTTTAGAGAGACTGCCTCTTAAGGTCCCTAGTAATGTTCTGACGAGGTAAGAAAAAAATTGTTCGAGCCGAAATCACATAACAACCGATTTGTCCAAATTTTGACAACAAAAATATGAATTGGTGATTTCGGCTCGATCAATTTCCTTCTTACCTCGTCAGAACATTACTAGGGACCTTAAAAGGTCATTCACGAAGTTTAAAACAAATCGTACGAGGGAATAACGCTTGGCAGCAGTTTTAGTGAAATAGTGTCGTTTGAATATCAGCTGGCATTCACAAACGCGGCTTACAATGATAATTTTGAATAAACCTTCCAAAAGCAGAATAGTTGAATTAGTATTTGTGCTAAGCATAATAAAATCCAAGCAATATTGACGCGGAGCGAGCGAGTTAAAAAAACGGCAAACCGGTCATTCATTATGCTGGAACCACCTTAAGTAAATGTAAAATAAATCAAAAATATATAAATATGTACAAATAATGTACAAATAATTAATTAATTTAAGATAAAGATATAAGCTAACTAAACCTGAATATTTATAATTTGTTTTTATAATATGTGGGGGTTACTAATATGAATTTAGGTGCCGATATTTCGTTTCAGCCGATATATCGCCGCCGCCGAACTAGCATGAAAAACTTTCTGACTGTACTGTAGTGCCTCACACTCACTAGCTCAGGGTCATTCTCAGACTTTCTCTCTATGACTATCTCCTGAGGAGTTAATGCTACTGGTGTGTTCTCCTGCACGACCATCTTCTAAAAAGTCTTCCGTCTCACAGCTTGGGTCCTTAGGCCTGACTTGGTTTAGTCTGGAAAGGGCATCTGCAATATTTGCCTTCCCAGGGCGGTACACGATCTTGTAATTGTAACTCTGTAGGCGCAACACCCACCGTTCTATCCTAGCTGATGGCTTTGATGATTTTCTGAAAATGCATTCCAGAGGCTTGTGGTCGGTCTCCAGTTCAAATTGCTTTCCATAGACGTAAATGTTGAACCTTTCGCATAACCACACGAGAGCTAAAGCTTCTTTCTCAGTTTGTGCATACCTCCTTTCCACATCAGTGAGGTTCCTTGATGCATACTATGCTACTGCTTGCCATTCTCCTTCTTGTAGTTGGAGAAGAACTGCTCCAAGTCCTGTCGGTCCTGCGTCTGCAACAATTCTTGTCGAACAATCATCTTTAAAGTAAGCTAGGGCTTCTGCTCTTGTCATGAGTTCCTTCAGTTTCTTGAACGCTTGGTCTTGTTCACATCCCCACTCAAAGGTTTGGTCCTTTCTCAACAATCTTCTCAAGGGTTCTGCGACTTGTGAGAAGTTAGGAATGAACTTGGAAGAGTGCTGTACAAGCTGTACAAATGACCTGACTTCCGAAGTACTCTGTGGTGCTCGTGCGTTAACTACTGCTGCAACTTTCTCCTCACTGGGACTGACTCCCTCATTGCTTAGCTGATGACCAAAATAGACTAACTTTGACAGTCTAAACTTCTTTGCATTCAATGTAAGACCATTCTTCTGTATTGTTGTGAGTACTGCGTATAGATTCTTGTCATGTTCCTCCATTCCTCTACCATACACCACTAGATCATCGGCTATGTTCGATACTCCTGAACATCCACGTAACACATCTGCTATAATCTTGTTGTAGATTTCTGGGGCTGACGTAATGCCGAACATCAACCGTTTGTAGCGAAACAGTCCTTTGTGGGTAACAAAAGTTGTGATGGATCGAGTCCTCATCAAGTTCAATCTGATGGAATCCCCATTTTAAAGGGGCAGTGTCAACCCATATGACCGCGTAAGCCTGGGTACGAAGAAGCGAGAAATAATAAAAGTCCACCGTGGACTTTTATTATTATCGATGTTTTCAATCCGTTTCCATCGACCTTAATCATGTTTGTTCAAGCGTCTAATGGATCACTAGTAATAATTCAAAGCATGTTCTTCATTTTCAACAATTCCTAGTGGGGATTATTTCATCTTAGAACTGACTTTGAAGCCGTTGAAAAAAGTGTCAAACAGCCGTTGAGAGGCAGGTCGCCATCATCCTCGAGTGAAGAAAACCGAATTGTAAACCGGCAATTCTGGTCGATTGCGAAGGAATCTTGATCATCAATCGTAGGTGCAGTACTGTTCATGACTTTTGAAGAGAAAAACTCACGTAGAACGACTTTTGTAAACCCGGTGAGCTTCCCACCGATACTTATGTGTTGGGCTTCCTGTGTCTTATGTGATCGGCCGTTGGAAACTATGATATCGCCGTGAATTCACATCTAGAATTCAATCCTTTTGATATATTGAAGTTCTAAAATTGCTTTCTAAATAAAGATTAGTATCTACATGAGTGTTGTAGGTCATTTATTTAGCGATTAGAACGGTTTTAGGGGGGTTTTGTAAGACGCTACCGGGCAAGGTAGGCTTCTCAACCGAGTGTTATTGTTTTGATTTTAATGCGCATGCGCGAGGCTTGACACTGCCCCTTTAAGTCCAGTTTTCTAAAAACTGTGGCTCCATTCAAGTCATACAATACTTCTTCAATTGTTGGCAGGGGGTGTCTTTCTCTCTGAATAGCTTCATTGGCTTGGCGCATATCTACACAGATGCGAATGTCGCCATCTGGCTTTGGGGTAAATACATGTACCAGTGGAGAGACCCATCCTGTTGGACACCTACGCACTTCCTCTATGATATCTACAATCGTTTGCAAATTGTTTTGACACCCCAACTGACAAAATGAGAAAATTGAAAGTGTCGTATTTTTCCACTTTCAACCCCCCGTTCCCCCTCTCAATGTTGACGAAAATGGCACCACGGCATATCATTTTAAAGAGCACATCAACATTGATTTAGGGGGAGGGGAGAAGGATGATTGATACATTTGGGTCACCAAAATAAACGTTGAAACATTTTCAACCCCGTTTTTTGAGAGGGGTGTCAATAATTTTGCAAACGATTGTAGCTCCAACACTTCCTCTAGCTTTGCGTCAACTCTTTCTCGTAGACCAAATGCTTGTCTCCGCACTGGCTGTGCAACTGGTTTTACATCTTCTTTCACATGCAACTTCAACTTGAAATCCTTCAACTTTCCCACGCCAGTGAATACATCTGCAAATTCCTTGCGAACATCCTCTCCATCACCTTCTTTAGCAACTACATTAACTCTCTGACAGTCAACAGGTCCTACTCTTAATAAGTTTAGTCTCTCAGCCGTGTTTCTTCCTAGTAGTGTTTTTCCTGTCCCTTTAACAACAGTGAATTCATCAGTACAACTCTTTCTACTGGCAACACAAACAATCTCTGCAACAAAGGTACCAAGTACTTCAAGGGGTTCCACTTGACCATAGGCAAACAATGTCAGACTTCTGTGACTTGCACTGGATCCTATTCTGTTTCATCCTTTCCCATGTGAAACTATCCATCAGGTTGCATGATGCACCTGAGTCTTATAAGCACAGAATTTACCTCTACACCTCCTACACTTAGGCTTACTTCTCCTTTTGTTTCTTTATTGACGTTTTCCACCATAAAAGCATATCCATTCTCTGAGTTTGGAGAGTTGTCACTGACTTGATACGTTTTTTCTGTCCTGGCACTTCCTCCACCAGTCTCTTTTGAACTTGAAACTTCATGTGCTCGTTTTGCTTTGCAGCACACTTCAAAGTGTCTGGTTTTTCAACACTCCTTGCATGTTTTTCCACGTGCTGGGAAATTTCAGTCACGGGAAAAATGACCAGGTTTATCACAATTAATTTTTTTTTTGCAGGTATCTTGTTTAGTTTATTTCCTCTGTTGTCTGCTCCATTTCCTCTTCCTCTTTTATGAAATGTTGGCTTCGCTTTGACTACATTCACTTGATCGTTAGTCGGTCGTTGATCCATCCATTTCATTTGCACTTCTACTGCTTCGTGTGCTCGGGCAATAGCTTGCATATCCTTTAACGTAGCGCTTGACTTTTCGAGAAACTTTCGGCGTAGCCGGTTGTTTAAACATTTTTCGATGAGTTGATCTCTGATAGCTTCATCTACGTTGGCAAACTCGCATGAAGTATATGTAGCTATTTGTCGGAGTTGGCATACAAACTGGTCGACGGTCTCGCCCGATACTTGTGCTATTTGACGAAAAATATGCCTTTCGAAAGTAACATTCACTTGTGGCTTGAAATAGTTATCCAACATTGTCGAACATTCCTCAAGACTTTGGGCTTCGGTTTCTGGGATCAGTGTAAAATAGACCTCTTGCAGTTCAACGCTGCCATTATGTAATAACAAAGCTACTTTTTGTTGATCGCTTGTGATTCCTTTTGACACCAGATACAAGTTAAACAAACGCTTCCATCCTCCATCGCACAGACAGTGTATTGGGATCATCCTTGGGGTTAAAGCAAGGCAGACCAGTTACTTCTGTCGATTTTAAAGCCGTTTCTACAGGCACTGTAGAGCTTGTACTTCCACTTTGCGATTCACATTTGTCGCCCATATTTCACTCGAAATAACTCCTAAAACACTTGAAACTCGTTCGAACGCTATTACATGTGATAATTATCGTTGATCCTCGTCGCCAATGTTGTGGGGTGGCCTAACTTGTATAATAAGCCAAGTCAGAGTTTAAAGGGGGACTAGTACGTAAATCGTTCAAAGTTTGATTTAGCTGAAACTTCACTGAAATATTCTCAAAGACCCATACAATCACTGGTTAATTTTTTTCTCAAAAATTCCAATGGGAAGTAATGCATTTTTATGAATCTTTAGAGGTGCCAGTGACGTCACTGACTCAACCCAAACAATCATCACGGCTTCGTTCCATACATTACTTCATGTTTAATGTCTTGAATTATTTTATTTCTATGAAGCTAACCGTTTGTGTGAATGAGTTTTCTTACCCTATATGTGCTAAGGATTGATTGTTTGACTAGTTTTCTTCAGTCCAGAGCTGTTATCTGAACAAACCGTTCAGATATTTTGATCACAAAACACAAAGAAATGTATGCAGCTGAGTTTGGATTGAGTCAGTGACGTCACTGGCACCTCTAAAGATTCATAAAAAAATTATTACTTTCCATTGGAATTTTTGAGAAAAAAATTAACCAGTGATTGTATGGGTCTTTGAGAATATTTCAGTGAAGTTTCAGCTAAATCAAATTTTGAACGATTTACGTACTAGTCCCCCTTTAAGGATTACCGTGATTCCTGGAACCGAATCGGGATAAAATCCAACCGGAAGTTGAGTTTCGCCATACATTTACTGTAAATCTGCTAGAATCTTAGGTGAAAATATCAGTCGTTTGCGTGCCTTAGTTAAACTCTAAGAAATATTTACTTGACTAATGGTGAGTGTTTACAGGGTTCGTGCAGGATTCCAATTGAAACATTCAAGGACTTTTCAAGGAGTATTCAAGGACCAAAATGGAAATTTTCAAGGAGTATAATACAAACATTTCTACATTTTAATCATTACTCGTGCCCATGCCAAAGGCCGCACGAGTTATAAAATACAGCCTATATTTTTTTGGGTGTTATTCGGTGTCGCGAATCTGCAATCGAGTGGTACTAGCCCTGACCATGAGTTTGTAGTGATTGACGTTGTAGGTAAGGTATTGGTCTTCTGTTTTTTCCTCTTTACGCTTGAAATGCTTACAAATGCATACACCATTCGCGGTAAATCTACACTAAAAGACGTTGAGCGTTTTCGGAAATATGCATTGTTCCGTGAACACATGAAAGCCTTGAATGCCACGAAAGCCAAAGTTATCAATGATCAATATCTAATACGGGATCTTCTTAAAAATTCAATATGGCATCCCAACCACGTGCAGAACGATATTCCATGCGCACGTGCAGGCAAAAGCCACAGGAAACCCACAAATAGAACTATCTGATTGTCGTTATGATATCGTCAATTGATTTAGGCTCAATGTTTTCATGTTTACAATGCCAATTTCTCGTAAATTATTTTTTATTGTTGAAATATTGTCTGGATTGTTCAAGGAGTACAAGAGACATTTTCAAGGTATTTTTCCCATTTTTAAGGACTTTCAAGTGCCCTTGAATTAACATTTTAAATTCCAGCACTTTTCAAGGAGTTCAAGGACCTGCACGAACCCTGGTTTAAGACATAATGCGCCTTTGTGAGCCAATATTTGAGTGTCAGGACAAAAAGAACACGATTATAGATCCCCCCCGGGACAACGTGGGGCATTTTTATGCTATGGGATCCCGGGAGTGGGGCATTCGTAATTTTTGAAGGGCCCAGGGGTCGGGCATTATTAATTACGCATTGTCTGATAATTACACATCGCCTGCCATTAAAACAATATAATTGGGGCGTGGCTGTTTATTAAACCAGTTCAAAATTTAATACAGGCTCAGACTTTCATTGGGCGTTCAATGAAAGCCGGCCCTCACCCTACGTTGTGAACCGTTAATGATCAAGTTGTTTGTTATACATTGTTGCTGTTTTGTTATAGAATGATATATAACACATATTTTAATACCATCGAAAGACATGTCGTGTTAGAAATACATGCATGCATGGTTATTAGAGTGGAAACACTAAAACCGTGAAACAGTGCTAATGAACTTTATTTAGCACTATTAAAATAGTGTAATGTTTTTTGTTTTCTATTGTTCCATTGGTGCTATCTAGCACTAAATAGTTTGCACTGTCTGCACTCTAATAAATTTATAGAGTTGCGTACAAAATGTGTAATTAAAACGCATCCGCACGTACACAGGGACTCCGCCAAGATTAGTGTCGCTGCTCGCACGTTCGCTGAATATGTACAGCAGTCAAACAACACAAAACAAGATAACGGACCATGTACGAACTACAAACTTGTGATAATTTTAGACAGTGAAGTGCCTTGTTTTTTTTAAGCTTGGTCAGTATGTGGATGTGCCCGGGGGTGGGGAATATTTCTTACCTTTCGGTTGTTTTTACTAATGCCCGAGGGTTGTCCCTCGGGCATTGCATAAGCTTACTAATCTAGTAAAATACAGTACTAATACTAGTAATAATACTAGTAGTAGTACTAATTAGAAAAGGGTCGAAAACAGTGCAGTTTTATACCTTAAGTTATAAGCTTATTAATGTACGTACTTGTCATCGTCGGTACACCACTTTAGAAAGGTCTTGAGTAACGTCGTTATTCGTCGATCATCGCCAACACCATCGCCATCTATCAGCAACCTTTTACGGATTATTTCATCTAAAAATAATTAGCTATTAGAATCTTGAAAGATAGAAAACGGATATGTAAAAAAGAACCAGTATAAAACTAAAAACACCATATGAACAGGCACACTTACCGTCCGCCATTTTAACAATAGGTAGATACCGCTGTACTAGGGAAATGCACATCCACACACAGGGAGCCCGACTATTAAAAATGTATTGTGTCGCTCGCTCGTTTCTCACTCCCAGAAGAAATTCCCCTGGGGACAAAAATATCTCCAATTTTAAAAACTGTATAGCCTATCCAATGTGCTGGAGAAAACGTTGAATCCATTCAAGTGATATTTGAACTATTCTTCGTTTGCAACCACGTGGTATTTGGCTGAAAATGCTCATGAGTACAGCTATCAAAATAACAACTCTGAGCCAAATTTTGGAGCACTAGAGCATTTCTTCATTTCTTCTGTTTCTTTACCGAGCTTTTCCAAATATTCCAGTGTGCATGTTTGTATAGCGGTGCCATGGGCGGCCAAAATTTCAAAAATTAAATTCTGTACATGGTAGTTTGCTTTCGTTTTACAAAACATTGAGCCCATATCTGAGAATTTCTACAAAAATTCATATCACAATTCCCTGCAAAGAATCATGGGAAAGGATTCATAATTAAATTTTAGTACAGTATTAATTTTTGTGGTATGTAACATCACTTGCAATCGAAGAATTATAAGTATACCTAAAAAAACCGAGTATTTACATAACAATATATATCCGATCATGCACTGCTGTGTATATAATAGTGCGGGCACTCCCTTTGGTGTCAGTCTCATCTACGACGTCATGGAGCTGTTTTCGCACCCACCCCACCCTACCGGTCAGCGGTCGGTCAGCGGTACTTAATATTGTCATGCGTGGCCACAGGCAGGCCAACCATTGTTTCTGAGGCTACTAATAATAAATAAAAATATATTTGTATTCGCGCGTCTTTTTTGATGGGTTTCCTGTGGTAGAGCGCGCGCGTGATACGTATTATATTGGGTTCCCTGTGCATAGCATGCGTTATATTTCGTCCAATCAGCATCGAGCCGACGAGCCTCAAATGGCTGCGACCAGAGCCTTCTCGGGAGAGGACCGAAACCGAGGAGCTCTGGGAACGAGAATGTGGTGCTTATCCAAGGTAGAGCTTTGAAAACTGGAAACAGAATCTTCTTTATACACTATCGCTAGACAACAACTTTGCTCCCTTCCTCACCGAAGGCGCTTCGTGGTCTAAAAAGACTAAAGCTCAGCCCTTACGAGGCTTCACCGACGACGGCGCCGAAGACGTGCCTACTGCCAAACGTCTGACGGACCAACAAAAGGTAAGCTTTCTGGAGCTTATGTTAGGCCAAATCGCCAATTATTGCCCCATAATTGCCAGAAACACTCTTGTCAAAAACTTCAATCGAATACATTTGGCAAGCTATAAGGCAACACTTTGGCTTCCAAGTCACTGGCGCCGGCCTTATTGACATCGCAGACATTCACTTACAACCCGACGTCTGCGCTCTGATCAGGACCTCTACCATGCAGAGACTCGTGGCGTTTGTAGAAGATGTCATACTCAAGACCAATAGTATTTCCCATCACGGTGAATTGATGTAAGAGGACGAGGAACTGCGGCTCCCACGCTCGAGAACTTTATTGTTTTAACTTGGCTCAGACTCATCACCCCTGGTCGAGTTTCCGAAACTAGTCAAACAACGATATGGGACTGAGTTAAAGTGCAACTAACCCCTATGAGATTGTTTTAAAAATCTATTCAATATATGCTGAATAGTTGGTGGGTTCAGTATTTTGTGACTTGAACCTTCCGTTTATGAGTTATAGAGGTTTGAAATCTCAATATGCAAATTTGATGAAGTCTACTAAGGAATTCGCCATAACTTCTTTAGACTTTTTCAAGAAGAACATATTTTTTGAAATGTGCAAAAAAGTTATAAATTCATTTATAAAGACTGTGAAAATATTCTGCAAGTCTACAAATGTCAATAATCAGCACAAGGGCGTTTTTGTATAATAAATGATTCCTCAGTAGACGTCATCAAATTTGCATATTGAGATTTCAAACCTCTATAACTCATAAACGCAAGGTCAAATCACAAAATTACTGAACCCACCAACTATTCAGCATATATTGAATATATATTTAAAACAATCTCATAGGGGTTAGTTGCACTTTAAGGTCTCGCACCCTAGCATCAATCAAACCTGAGGTATCCCAAGCCCTCAACTCGTTACTCGATGAAATCCGCGCGTCCAACGATGCCAAGATCATGCTCACTGCGGCTACCAGCTACCACCGACCTACCAATGCTGCAACCCAATACAAACCAGGTCCCAGACCAAGGCGCCAAGAAAAGTCGTGCCCACTTTGCAGACAGGCAGGCCGAACAGACTACATACACTTCCTAAGCGAATGCAGTTTCCTTCCAGAACAAGACCGAAGGTACATCACTAAGGCCAGACAGATAGTCGGCCGATTTCTTGACGACGACAGCGAGGTAGACAACGCCTTCAATGCCAGTCCACCCGATAGTGAGCCCAAAACCCACGAACCTAGCCCCGACCCTACAGCATTCAGAATCCAGACCCGCCAATCACCGTACATAGACTTCTTCCACGCCCACCATCACGTTCGTATAACTATCGACAGCGGCGCAACCGACAACATGATCCGCCACTCCCTCGTCAAGCGTCTCGGCTGCACACTCACGTCAAGCTCCCAGTCCGCTCACCAGGCTGATGGCTCCTCCCCACTACATGTTGACAACAGACAGTTCAAGTTTGAAGGCTTGGTCGTAGAAAACCTCGACGTTGATATCTTAGCCGTCACTTCCTTCATATGGAGACGAACGACAAGTTATCCTTGGAGATGGAACTATCTTCGTATATGAGTCTGAGCCTCTAAAACAAATCAACCACAGCCGCATGCTGCGCATTGTTACTACGCGCCCCGGCTGTCTCAACCACTGTCTGGCCCGGCGAATTCATGGAAATCCAACTACCAAGCGTCGTCCCACCCGACTCAGAATACGCCCTTGAGCCTCGCTCCGATGCCCCCAGCGTACGGCGATCAAACCCTTCTGACATATGCATGGCCTCAGCCAAGTATAATCGCAAGTGTAGGGGAAAAAAATACGTATCCCTAATCTCTCAACTGAACCACACTGTCTAAAACGGAATGAACACTTTTGCCAGGCTAGCCCCGTCTTCATACCAGCTGACATGGACCCACGTCCCGGAAGCACCAGGATCGAGCCACCCTCACGCCCTAAAGCGCCCCCTCCAGCCACCGTCAGACACTCGACCACCAACGTGCGCCTCGACCCAGACAACCTACTACCACAAGAGGTCAGGACACAGTTACGATCTCTCCTTGATGAGTACGACAGCGTCGTCGACCCAAGCATCACCGGTTACAACGGTGCAGCGGGCCAATTCGAAGCCAAGGTCAATATGGGTCCCGTTGAGTCGCCACAACGTAAGGGACGACTATCCCAATACAGCCACGGCAAACTTGTAGAGCTACAACTGACAGAAATTCGACGAATTAGAAGATTTGGGAGTCTTCAAACGACCTTAAGATGTTGATATCGATACCTCTGTCGAATACCTCAATCCATCTTTCCTTGTAAAGAAACCTAACGGTGGCTCACGCCTTGTAACAGCATTTGCCGACGTTGGCCGCTACAGTAAACCCCAACCCTCCTTGATGCCGGATGTAGATTCAACATTGCGTCACATTGCATTATAGATTTATCATAGTCCATCTTGTATTTTTACACGTTCGTATTTTGAACAAGCTTTTGCTCTTTGACGTTAACGTGGATAAATAAACGATTGATTGATTGATTGATTGCCCAGTGGACACACATAGTTGGCACTGACCTCACCAGCGCATTCTGCCAAATCCTACTCGCACGCGACTCGATTAAGTACTGCGGAGTCGCTACCCCATTCGGAGGAGTACGAGTATATGCGCGATCTCCAATGGGCATGCCAGGCTCTGAAACAGCACTGGAGGAGATTATGTGTCGCGTGCTTGGTCATCTCCTGCATGAGGGCGCAGTTGCCATGAACTCCTGCTAAACTGGAAGAAAGTTCTGGAGGCCCTTCAGAAATGCAACCTACGGTTATCTGCATCAAAGACCGTTATTAACCCCAAATCCACGACTATACTGTACTGGGATGGATCTGGAGCTCTGGTACCCTCAGAGCTAGCCAGCCCACACCGCATCGCCACCCTCGCGTCATGCCCTAAGCCTGACACAGTAAGCCGCATGAGATCCTTCATTGCATGGTGCATTCAAGGTACTGTCCCGCGTCATTCCAGGGTGTTCATCACATACTTCTTACCCCGCTCGATGACACAGTAGCCGGACGACAGTCCCAAGAGCCAATCGTCTGGACTGACGACCTCTGTACCACATTCACCAACGCCCAGAGCGCCCTCTCCACAGCGCGCACAATTACCCTTCCAAAACCACAGGATCAGTTGTGGATTGTGACAGATGGCGCCGTTAGAAAGCCAGGGATCGGCGCTACCATGTATGTAACCCGCGGAGGCAAACTACTCTTAGCCGGATTCTTCAGTGCAAAGCTACGAGCCCCCCAAATTTCATGGCTACCGTGCGAAGTAGAAGCCTTATCTATCGCCGTCGCGACCAAACACTTCAGCCCGTACATTGTTCAGTCTGACAATTACAAAGCCTGCATCCTCACCGACAGCAAACCATGTGTGCAGGCGTTTGAAAAACTTTGCCGCGGAGAGTTCTCCGCCAGCCCTCGGGTCTCAACGTTCCTGTCAACTGTCAGTCGCTACCAGGCTTCTTTTAGACACGTATCCGTAGCTGCTGTTCTGCCCTCCGACTTCGCAAGCCGCAACGCCCCTACTTGCGATGGCGCCACCTGTCAAGTGTGCTCCTTCATCCACCGCATTGAAGATTCTGTGGTACGTAGCTCTTCCATACAAGACTTCCTAAACGGTGACGAGAGACTTCCTTTCACTAGCAGACCCGCCTGGCTAGCCACACAGTCCGAGTGCTCGGACCTTCGACGAACACACGCTCATCTCACTCAAGGAACACGGCCTTCCAAAAAACTCACCAACGTAAAGGATGTCAAGAGATACTTAAATATCGTGACGATTGCTAAGGACGGACTATTAGTCGTCAAACGCGAAGAACCATTAGCTCTCACCCGCGAGTGCATCGTCGTCCCACGTCAAGTCCTAGAGGGTCTCCTGACCACACTACACATCCAACTCGGTCACCCTTCAAGCCACCAACTCAAAATGGTAACAAAACGGTACCTGTTTGCCTTAGATATGGACAAAGCCATCGACCGTGTGACTCTCAGTTGTCATCTGCGCCGCCTTACGTCAGATTCCACGTACCCACACCGAACAAGCATCGTCCGCTCCACCTGACGCTATGGGAGGTTTTACTTGTGACGTAGTGGCCGTCAAGATCTACAAAATGTTCGAGCCTAACTTTCAAAGTCTGTTAGTTTTTCTTCAAGCAACTAGATGACATTTGTTTGTTTGTTTATAAGTAACTTATATTTGGTATATTTGACAGATATTTAGACTTCACCGATCTAAAATTGAAGTTTTGAGCAAGTAAAATGACGGTTTGACGGCCACTCGCGACAGATTTTGACGTCAGAAAAAGATTCCATAAAACCTCCCATTGGAGTATCATTCGCTGCTGACGTCATTAAACGTTCTCGACAACTTATATTAGTCCTAAGGGAGTGTGTCACATCATATACCACGACACTTCTACTGGAAAATGAGCGTCACCAGACCTTACGCGATGGCCTCATCCATCTGTGCATTCAAATGCGTCCATTAGATGGTCCAACCGCCGTCATCCGCACCGATCCTGCGCCTGGATTCAAAGCCCTCACAGACGATCAACTATTGCGCCATCACAGAATTACACTCGAAATCGGGAACGCAAAGAATTGCAATTAAAACCCAGTTGCTGAAAAGGCCGTTCAAGAGTTGGAAAGTGAACTACTAGGTGGAACAATATCGCAAGTTACACTAGCCACAGCGAGCTTAAACTCTCGTATATACGCTCGCGAGGATTATCTGCCAGAGAGATGTGGACTCAACGCGTGACCAATTCTCAAACAGTCAAATACTATTCAACGACCAAGATCTGATCACAAAACAAAATCAGCAGCGGTTTGCAAACCACCCTCACAGTGAAAAATCCAAAGCCCCCGTTGCTCCCCCATGCACCACCACACGTGTTGAAACTGGAGATTTGGTATACCTCTACTCGGGTCGAAACAAGTCCCGTGCTCGGGACCGATACCTTGTCGTTGCAGTGGACGGCAAGTTCTGCAATGTGAGAAAGTTTGTCGGCATCCCAACTAAGAAGTACATCCTACAGAGTTAAGACTTCAGATTGCTACAAGGTCCCCACCGGAACTCTTAGACATTCCCCGTCACCCAAGCCCCGTCAGATATGACGACTCCTCTGCCGATGAAGAAAAGCCACCGAGGTTCAACCAGCCGCCGCCTTCTCCACCCAACATAACGGTCGCAATCTCAACCCCACCTACACAGAACATGCCTGAATACGACGACCAAATGCCGAGCATCAGCGAGTCTTGTGGTGAAATCGTCGCCCAACCTGATCTTGATGATGCCACACCTTCTGCCAACAGTGACGATTCCACCCAGCTGCCCAGACGTTCAACCCGCCAACGACGCCTCCCTGCTCGTTATGATGACTATGTTACTGACTTTATTTGAAAAACACTATTGCTGAAGTTATAATCACATTTCTTGTAGCCAAACTCGCCGGTGAATACGGTACTTAGCTGAAGAATATGATCGGCTTCACAAAGGGAGGTTCCACCCTGGATCCGCGCGCCACAACTACCTGCGACTCAGGTATTTCAGACCACATTCCAGTATTATGTGTGCACACCTTGTACCATTACCTATAGAAACATGAAACGTTCCACACCTTGTACCATTACCTATAGAAAACATGAAACGTTCCACACCATTACCTATAGAAACATGAAACGTTCCACACCTTGTACCATTACCTATAGAAACATGAAACGTTCCACACCTTGTACCATTACCTATAGAAACATGAAACGTTCCACACCTTGTACCATTACCTATAGAAACATGAAACGTTCCACACCTTGTACCATTACCTATAGAAACATGAAACGTTTCACACCTTGTACCATTACCTGTACCATTACCTATAGAAACATGAAACGTTTACCATTACCTATAGAAACATGAAACGTTCTTGTACCATTACCTATAGAAACATGAAACGTTCCACACCTTGTCACCATTACCTATAGAAACATGACCATTACCTATAGAAACATGAAACGTTCCACACCTTGTACCATTACCTATAGAAACATGAAACGTTTCAATGAACAAGAATTTAGGTCTTGAAGAAACACCTTGGGATTTGCCTTTTGCCTTTGATAATCTTGACGATATACTACTGACACTCTTGGGAGTCTTTAATCAACAAATCCCTAGAATGCCATTGTCCTTGGTGTAAAAAACGTGTGACCAATGAAAAACAAGCACCAGAGCAGTTATTGAACAGATCAAGGATCGCGATTCACTTTTAAAGAGAGCTAAACGTACTAAAAACGATGACGACAGGAGAGTTTACAAAACTGCAAGAAACAAAGCTGTGAACATGATCAAGAATGCTAAGTTCAAATTCTTTAAAGGTTGTTTTGATGACAACAAGGATAACCCACGTAAAATCTGGAAAACCATTAAGTCTTTTTAAATGGGATCTAGCTCCAAAAAAACGACTGTAGACAGAATTGACAACATTCAGATTGATGGTTCGGATGGCGGTATTGCTGATCATTTCAATAGCCATTTCACCTCTATTGCTGATCGACTTAAAAGAAATTTGTTACCACAAGTACCACTGGATATTTCAAAGTTAGAAAACTTTGTTACGTCTACGAAAGATCCTGAAGAGCGATTTTCAATTCCGCCAGTAAAGAATGACTTTGTCATCGAAAACTTAGTTATAGTATTTTATATTTATATTTATATATTAATTAGGGCTCCCATTGATAGCAGTACGTTTTGTTACTGAAGGGAATACCCTGTATAAATAAAGGTTTTCATTCATTCAGAAGTTGAATGTAAATAAGGCTATTGGGGTTGACAAGCTGATCAGTTCAAAGATGTTGAAGATTGCAGCGAGCCCACATCATTGCCCCACATGAACATTTCACTTGACTCAGCTGTATTTCCACAGAAATGGAAGACTGCTAAAGTAACGCCTTTATTTAAGTCCGGAGAACGTGGTGATTTAAATAACTATCGGCCATTTCAGTGCTACCAATTTTGTCTAAAGTATTGGAGCGTCGCGTTCATATCCATCTTTATGAATATCTCAACAACAATAACCTCTTGTATGCCTCCTAGTCTGGCTTCCGAAGACATCATGGAACAGATACAGCTCTCATTAAAACCGTAGATAAAATCCTTCTCGACTTGGACAAAGACCGTGTAAATGGCTTAGTGCTCATCGACTACCGCAAAGCATTCGACATGGTTGATCATAACATTCTGATTAATGACCTGCCACTTCATATATATTCAGTCTTCCAATGTACAAGTAGACCTTTATGCTGATGACACGAGATAGATTAGCAATCGAGTTAGAGGTTAAGTTGAGTTTGAGTTGAGTTTGCATTGAGTTACCTTTGAGTTAACCGAATTGTTTTTTTTGGGAACGTTGTTTGAGATTTCCCAAGGGGGGTTATTGCCTATGGTGACCTGGGGGGGAGGGGATGGAGGTCGAAACTGTTATTCTGGTATGTTTTAAAAAGGTCGTGCTATACTGAATAACTCGAACTTAATAGAGAATAGATTGAAATATAAGGCATTTTTTAAACGGGCCGCTTCTCAATATGTTATCAATAAAATTAACTTTGACACAAAGAAGAAGAATCAAGAAAAAGTTTTTAACGGCGAACGAACTTTCAACGACAGTAGTTTTTACTCGAACAAAGGCATAGCGAAATGACTTGAAAATAATCTAGCGAACCTCGCTTCCCGCCTGATAATTAGGCGATAACAAGCTTATCAATGCTACACGTGGCTCGCATCTCAGGTCACGTCCATGTCATACTTCTACTTGCATTCATTCATTCATCCATCCATCCATCATTCATCCATCCATCCATCATTCATTCATCCATCCATCCATCCATCCATCCATCCATCCATCCATCCATCCATCCATCCATCCATCCATCCATCCATCCATCCATCCATCCATCCATCCATCCATCCATCCATCCATCCATCCATCCATCCATCCATCCATCCATCCATCCATCCATCCATCCATCCATCCATCCATCCATCCATCCATCCATCCATCCATCCATCCATCCATCCATCCATCCATTCATTGAAGCAAGTAGTCCAAGGACTCAGCAAAGACCAATACAACGTATATTTTTTTGGAAACTATATTTCGGCTAGCCAGACTAGTTCTTCGCTTTATTTTTATTATGTACATACATGATAAATCATGTCAAGTGCATTGAGACGTTGTTATGTGCTATTATACTTGAACAATAATTATAAATTAAATGTATTTACTATTATTATTTTTATACGACCAGCTACATGTATGATCTCAGGGGTTCATCATCAAAACTCTTCATTGAAAGATTCAAGACAGAATACAATACAATACAATAACTTTTATTTAAACACAATATGCTAAAGCTTGTGGGGTCGTGTGGAACAAAACAATTCTAAAAATACATAACATAATACTATATTTAGAATATATAGGAAGATAAGGGGAACTAAACTAAGGAATAACCTGACTCAGACTGCTAGATCGCAAACATGTGGTTTCCTTGTATGCAGGCATCAGATTAAATAAATTGTAGTGGCTTCATCTACATTTAAAATTTGTTTAAATGCAGATGAAGCCACTACAATTTATTTAATGTTCATTAATGTCTCCATTTTAATGAATGTCCGTCGAGCACTTGAGGTTCAAGAAATCCACGAAACTCTCTTCCGTCATGAGACCATCGTGCGCCATATCCCTGACTACACCTCACCTCAAAAACCTTGACGTCATGTGGCAATAAATGAACCCATGCAACATCATTCAATATATTATTAAAATATCTTGTGCAGTACTGTACAAGCATGGGCATTTTTAGAAGCTCAGTTCACATCCAGAACAAGAGCCCCAAAACTTTGATGCTTCGTCTCGATGATGATGCTTAGACAAAGCTCTGGCACCAACAGTCAAAATTGACTTTGGTTTGTTGACTTGGAAAAAAGATTTGAGAAGCACCCCTAGGGATGGTGGAAACACCTCTATACTAGCAAGTGTTTGACGAACACCTAGTAGATCTAATATCAGCCTAGTATTTAAAGAGTTTAATATTCGCATTACTTGAAGTGGATATTGACAGTAATGTTAATATGAGTCTAAATTAGTAATGGGACAAATATTTGGGACAGGATGTCTTGCTATAATAGTGAGTTATGGATGGGATAGGCTCGAACAGGATAGGAGTGGCATATACCTAGATAACATTGACATTCCTACACTCACACATAAGCATATAAGTAGAGCCATCTTAATAGAATAGGATCATAGCATTATTTGGCAGCATTTACATTGTAAGCAATAACGAGCATTAGCAATCGGCAATTTTTTATCATGGCTTCAAAAGAAATTTCAGCAGTTGAGGGAAAGAGGACCAAAAGATGTCCAGGATGCAAGATCCCTCTCGAGGAACACCACTGGGGTATTCCCTCCACCTTTTGTGACGGTGAGGAAAAGAGCTCACCGAAGAAAGCATTAAAAAAGGAGCAAACGGAGTCGGAAGGAGATACGCTCAAGGAGATGAGGCAATGCCTCAGGGCCTTAGAGATAGAGGAGCAAGAGTTGGAAAAGCAGGAATTGGAGGGGAAAATACAACAGAAGCGTGCCTCGATAGACGAACGGCGAAAAGCAAGTCAAACACTCCAAGGGGCGGCGTCATCAACTTCACCATTAGATGAATTATTGAGCAATGAAAACAAGGGTTTAAGGACACAGCATCTCTGGCTTCGACAACCAGAATACCACGAAGAAGCAGGAGCAGGAACATCAGCAATAACAGCATCAGAAATGTTTCTGAAGCCAGCAAAAGCGGCAAACGGTGAGATGAAAGCATATTTAATACCAGACTTTGTGGACTCACTTATTCCTCAAGAACACGAGGAAACATTAAGTAGTCAGGGCACTGCCAGAATTTCAGTAACTTACGGGCCAAAAAAGCCCAAACTAGAAAGTATAACCTTACAACAGTGGGTAGTGGGTAACACTAGAATTTTTTACACTTTGTTGGCAGAAGGGAAACTACGCTCTATGACAGATATTCAACATTATTTAGCTTATACCGTAAAAATAATGGAGCTGGCCAACAAATATGAATGGAAATCTGTTGTTCTCTATGATAATGAGTTCCGACGAATGCAAGCCACGTATCATTATCCATGGAGTTTTGACTCCAATCACCTACACACTGTAATGTTAACCCCACAACGCGTAAATACTAATAGCCCGACTAAAGGACCTTCTAACCAGGCGCGCTCAAACTTTGCTAACACTAATGTAGAGGGAAAAATAATGTGCCGAAATTTTAACAACCCTCGGGGTTGCACTTTCCGAGACTGTAACTATGTACACGAATGTAACCGTAAGGTCAATGGCAAAGCCTGTGGGTTAGCACATGCTGGGCACGCTCATAATTCACCCAATACACAATCGTGACTAATCTTTCATAACAACTACCCTTTAAATCGTGAACTTTGGCTAAAAGAACTCGAACATGACGAAGACAAGGCATTTCTTATTGACGGCATTAATAATGGCTTTCAGTTAGCGCAAATAGGCACATGCTTTTCTGAGGTTAACATGGATAATTATCGATCGGCAACTAACCCAGATAATCGGCAAAAAGTAGAACAAACCATTCGTGATGAAATAGTTCAGGGGAACTACGTAATCACAAAAAGCAAACCACAGGTAGTTAGCGCGTTAGGAGCTATTCCGAAACCGGATTCTACTGAGGTACGACTCATACATGATTGCTCACGTCCGCATGGACAAGCGGTGAACGATCACATAGCAAATGAGTCATTTCAATTTCAGAAACTGGATGATGCAATAAAACTTTTACAACCCAATTACTACATGGCAAAAATAGATTTGAGGCATGCATACCGCTCTGTTCCAATTCATCCAGATAATTATAAGGCAACGGGTTGTAAATGGCGGTTTTCTGGCGATAACTTTGACACATTCTTCTTCGATACACGGCTGCCATTCGGAGCAAAAAGCAGTCCTGTTATCTTTCACCGACTTACTCAATCGGTGCGGCGCATGATGGCACGGAGAGGTTTCACGAAGGTTATAGTCTATTTAGATGATTTCCTCGTTATCGGCACTAATAAAGAAGAATGTCAATTAGCCTTCGACACATTGCTCACGCTATTGCAGGATTTAGGCTTTGGGATAAGCGACCGGAAGTTGGTTGCCCCGACCCAGCGCTTGACCTTTTTAGGGTAGAACTAAATACAGTAATATGTTCTATGAGATTACCACAGGGTAAACTTAGTGAGCTACAACAAGAAGTTCGTAAGTTCCAAACCATGCGGCGAGCTAGCACAAAACAACTCCAACGATTGGCGGGTAAGTTAAATTGGGCTTGTCGTGTCGTGTACGGTGGTCGCACCTTTTTGCGTAGAATCTTAGATATTATGAACGCGCTTTCACCATCCGAAAAATTAAGACTAGACCCGGGTTTTAAGGAGGACATTGAATGGTGGGTACAATTTCTTGGCGTGTTTAACGGAACTCGACTGTTTATTGACTCTATCCCGACAGTAGACGTGGCAACTGATGCGTGTAATCTTTCGGCGGCCGGGTTCTTCCGTGGCGACTGGTTTTACCATAATTTCTCTATCGATAGCCCCTCATGGGCAGGGCTTCATATTAACCATAAAGAAACATTAGCGATCAAACTTGCGGCTAAACGATGGGCCAAGCTTTGGGCGAATCAGCGCATAATTATTTACTGCGATAACCAGGCAGCGGTACAAATCATCAATAAAGGCACTACGGCTAATGACGTTATCATGCGCGAATTGCGCGATCTGTTTTGGCTATCAGCCACGCACAATTTCCATATCATAACAGTTTATTTAGAAGGATCTAAGAATTGTTTAGCAGATGCAATTTCAAGGATCCATGAACCTAAGCACTTAATGCGCCTTTATTCATCCTTCAGCAACCAGTATCCACAAGCTTTTGTCACGCCACTCAATAGACATATGTCAGCTGACAGCGGTCACTTCGTTTTTTCCAGATGCGCGGGATACGACGCTGGCAAGGCAGTTAGAACAGGAGATTTGTGATTATCGGTCACATTTGTTTGCTGAATCTACAAAATCAACCTACAAGACTCATCGCGATACCTATCTCAGATTTTGCGCACGTATGGGCTACAGCCCTGTACCGGTGCAACAACCACATCTTCTGCAATATGCAGCATTTTTAGCTCGTTCCCTAAAGCCTTCTTGCATTCGCAGTTATTTGAACATCATAGGTATTTTACATAAGGAATTCGGGCTACCTAACCCTCTGCTAAACAACTGGGCACTAAAATCTCTTTTAACCGGCATTAACAGAGTTAATGGTTCACCACCTAACCAAAAGCTGCCTATAACACCAGATATTTTGCACAGAATTTATTCTACACTACGATTTACTAACAGTCTTGACTCATCCTTTTGGGCTATTTGTTTAGTTGCCTTCTTTGGCATGTTTCGGAAGTCTCATTTGCTCCCTGAATCGGCAAACAAGTTTGATCCATCCAAGCAACTAACAAAGGCAGATTTCAAAGTTCACTCGTGGGGCATTTTAATCATCATTCGCTGGAGTAAGACTATACAATTCAGAGAGAGGGTGGTTGAAATCCCTATTCCTTGCATACCGTATAACAAGCTCTGTCCTACGACAGCCACTAACCATGCCTTTCAATTTACTCAAGACGACACCGCTAACACATCTCAGGCATTCAACTGGCTCGATCACGTTTCACATACAAACAAATGCTTCACGTATAACATGTTCATTGCCAAACTCAAGCACCATTTACAACTAATCGGCATTAATCCTACACTATACTCAGGACATTCTTTCCGCAGAGGGGGAGCCTCCTTTGCCTATCAGTCGGGTGTACCCATAGAGCTTATCAAGGCCTTGGGTGACTGGCGTTCTGACTCAGTCCTAGTATACCTAACTATGCCACTAACCATCAGACTTCAGTCAGCAAACATGCTATGCAAATCCATTCTCAATCACACCTCACACTATTCACAACACTAATCATCTCATTTCATTTTTCATTTCATTTCATCACTTGGGTTTGGGCTGATTATTCTAGGGAATAACAGATTATGTATGTATGTATTAATTAGCATTAAGAACTTGTTATTGTGTTATTGTATTATAACAAGACGCTCAATGAGCGTACACTCGGGCTTATGACAAGGACAATGTCAGTTGCGTGACTAGAGACCTGACAATGACTGACAGTTGCGTGACGAGGGAGACTGTATATACATGTATGTGTCGAGTTCATTTGATTTGCCTTTGACTTTGAGTTCATTTGATTACCTTTTGACTTTGAGTTCAATTGATTTGATTTTGATGAGTTCGTGTAAAGGCCCCCTCTCTAGCTTCAGATCCCGAAACGTCGAGTTTGGAATCGAGTTCGAGTTCGGGTTCGAGTTACGGTTCGAACGTCGAATAAAACAAGGACTAAAAATCAAAAGCTGCTTCTGTTAGATTTAAGATGTGACCTCAAGTGACCTCAATGAGTCACCGACACAAATATTCTCCCTTGTCACTGAGCGTCTTCTTCTGTAATAGATCCCTAAAATCTAAGGACGTTTTGATTTCGATTGTATTTTTGCCGTTCACTGACCTGTTTTGAGCGTGGAAATTCTGTTTTAAATAGCGCTTAACGTGGCGGTTCTAAAATTAGATCGCGTAATAAATGTATGACTCAGACAAGGATCATACAACTGTCATCGTACTGAAAAGAACACGGATTTTCGAACATTGACCTTTCTCGCCTTTGCTTTGATGTAGTTTTGAAGTACGATTTTTACGATTCCTTTTCCTTGTGAATTTTTCAAACGTGGAATAAAATAAACATTCATCGTGAGTTATTGAAAATGATACGTCTTGAGGTTGCATAGGTCAGATGGTTCTGATAACGCCCTCACGTTTGTTTTTGTTAAACTTGAAACTC
Organism: Actinostola sp. cb2023; assembly: GCA_033675265.1. Classification (NCBI taxonomy): domain Eukaryota; kingdom Metazoa; phylum Cnidaria; class Anthozoa; order Actiniaria; family Actinostolidae; genus Actinostola; species Actinostola sp. cb2023. The sequence goes on along the minus strand of JAUJYZ010000167.1, from coordinate 157,422 downwards.
CGGATACGATTAAATACGTCGCATACTTTCGTCATTCTTTAGCCGAATAAAAAAACTACGACTACTACTACTACCGAAAAACGCATTTTCTAACTCGGGCTTCCTTCGGAAGGGCCCGAGTAATAAATAAAGACTGCCTGACCCCAAACTGGCTGTGTGTCCTGTCTCTGGTTTAGGTGGATATTGACAGTAATGTTAATATGAGTCTAAATTAGTAATGGGACAAATATTTAGGACAGGATGTCTTGCTATAATAGTGAGTTATGGATGGGATAGGCTCGAACAGGATAGGAGTGGCAATTATACCTAGATAACATTGACATTCCTACACTCACACATAAGCATATAAGTAGAGCCATCTTAATAGAATAGAATCATAGCATTATTTGGCAGCATTTACATTGTAAGCAATAACGAGCATTAGCAATCGGCAATTTTAACCACCCACCCACACCATTCAAGAGGCAGTCATGAAGCATCGAGTAGATGACTGCATCCAATGATACAAACGAGTAGCAACTTCTTGATACAATGGATGTTTGAAATAACGATTTTCTCCTGTCAATGGTGGAAAACTGTCACTTATATCGGACAAGTAAGGATCCTGCTCCAACAATGTCACTGTTACCTGTACAGAGAACGAACTGCTTTGTAAACTATCCTTCACAATAACACTGAATTCGTCCATTTCTATAGGAAGGTGTATACTTCGTATAAGCTGAAAAGATCGTCTCACTCGACTATAATATTGAATGGAAAATAAATTGACTTCATACATGAAGTATATATCTTAGAATCCGCAAGCTCGTTGTGTCGCGGGCTCCTGGTAACAATGCAGTACGGCGGGTGGTTTGTGGGGATTTTTCTTGTTTCTTTGAGTTATGTTCACATTGTAGCAAGCTACAAACAGATTACACTAGCGACATACAACTTATGGAATGTCATGTTTACATGGCAAGCCAGGAAATACTACATTGTAGAAATGGTTAGTATATTTATGTACAAGATACATGTAGATACTGATGTACATGTACATTGTAGCAGATAAGCATTGCAACCATAAAGTGACTTATATCGTTTCAGATCGTTTGAAACGAGTCAAACGAATGGTCTATTGACCAATGTGCCAACAAAACTGTCGTATACAAGACTATGATCCTAGAGTATACACTAGGCTCAGACTAGCTAAGTCATGTATTATTGATCAACTTTCCAATATTAAAATACTCGACCTATAGTTGTAGGGCTTGGGGGTAGCTAAGTATTATGACCAATCCATTAATTGAAACAAATAATGGAACACTGTAATGTTCAGATCTTAGTCAGAGATTTTATATATTTTTTATTATTATTATTGTTAATACAGTCATTTGGAAAAATTCTGGCCGCTACGAAATATCAAATATATCAATATAATTAGGGGTAATTAAATAATAGCAAATTCCCCTTAAAGTGGGTTAACGCCAGCAAAGTTGGTAGAAATATTTAGTGTAATGTTTATTTTAGTCTTACGTTTGTTGTTTGTACATTTTGCTTCATTTAATAAGTTAGGAAACTCAAAATAGTATTATTTAATTACCCATAATGCACCCGATATATTGATATATGCAAATGACTGTATTTGTTTTTATATATATATACCGGTATACATATTTTATTAACATTGTAAAAAGCATTGAGACTTCGGTTAATGCGTTTTTTAAGAATTATTATTATTATTAGATCAAAAAAGGAAATCCTGATGTGATTGGCTTTCAAGAGGTTCGTTCAGATCTCACAGGTACAAGAAATCAGCTTGTTGAACTCCAGAGCCTGTTAGGAAGCACATACAAGCACTCTAGTTATCATCCTGTTGGTACCGTTACACATAAAACTGGCCAGCAAGGACCATTGGGGTGGGAGCAGAAGGGACTGGGGATTTTGAGCAAGCATCCCATAATGTTAAGCCATGCTGTCAGTCTCAAGACAAAGATTAATAACCCAGATAGTAACAAGAGGATTATTGTTCATGCTCAACTGGAAATCAATGGAGATGAAATTGACATCACAATGGTTCATTTGTCATATGATCGACAACAACAATGCCAAAATGCTGTGGACATAGTAAACTATTTGGCATCGATTGGTAGCGAGCGTTCTGTTGTTCTTGGTGACTTCAATGCATATGCAGACTTTCCTTGGCCTGTTGGAGCAATGTTGAAAGGGGCGTTTGCACCCAATGGTGGATGTGTCCCTGATAAATTCTTTGAACCACAAGACTCTGGCCGTGGATATGGGTATGTTGATGCATGGCTAATTTCTAATGGTAATGAGAAAGGTTATACATTCAGCAATATGGTGAGTAATAACTAAACATACATACATACATACATACATAAAGTTTATTTATAAACACGGTAAAATCATCAGTATAAATACAATACAATGGTTATCTAAAAACACAAAACACTAGTTGCTTGCTCCACTCTAGATGACTGGGGCTGCATAATTTCTAGCTACATGTACGTAGCCACCAAGTCAAATATGACACATGTAATGAGAACCGCAAAGATTGCAAAGTGTCAATATATAATAATAACAAACACTTTGGGCGGCTTTTCGACTTCACGGATAGTGACGGATAGCATATGGATTTACATATAGGTCAAAAAGTCAAAGTTGAGGGATTGGTCATTGTGAAATTTAGACAGCAGAGAAGAATAGTTGTCGTGGATATTAGTCAGACCAATGGTCACACTCACCCTATGGTGATCCAGGGGGGGAGTGATGCTTGTCACGTGACTAGCCCTAGCTCCTAAGCCAGCCTTCAGTCAAATCTAACCCTAGCTTCCAGAACTTAACCCAAGGGCAAAAAAAAATAACCCTAAGCCTGAATCGTTGCCCTAACCCTAGTTTTGAGTTAACCCCCAACCCTAACTTCTTCCCGGGGGTGACAAAAGTCCTGGTCACGTGACCTCATATTTTTTTTGTTTAACCCATTCGCTCCTGAGCTATTTTGAGTTTTTTAGCGATTTTCTGGACCTAATCACGTCATAGGAAATTTCGATTCCATATAAGGGGTTTCCATGGAAATCTTGACAGTTCTGAATGCCCGTGGGCTGTCTTTCTTCTTGGGAGCTCGTAGGGGCTAGTAGTGTCCACTACTCGAAGAGGCCAATTTTGCATTTTTAGAGTGTTTATAGCCATTATTCACCACAGAAGCCCCCAGGACAGCATCATTAAGTTTGACTGGTGTGGTAGAGACCGTTCTGCTGAAAAGAACCCAGCAGCGAGAAACGATTTTCACGAAGACATGTCGGCACTGCCGTTACAAAATTCAAAATGGCGGACTCAACTGTGAAATCATCTCTCTGGTTGCTCTGTGGTGGATTGCAGGACCTACAAAGGCATTTTGGCGACTTTGGACTTGTAAAGAATGCAACCGGTGCAATATTTTGCCTGTAGGACCGAGTGGCTCGACACTCTATAAATTCTTAGCCTGCGTGGCGGCCCAAAGGGTACGGATTGGAGGACTAGGGATCGGAAGGGATCGGCGGAGGGGGAAAGGGGACTGAGGAGAGGAGGGGAAAAGGAGGAGGAGGATTCCTCCTCCTTTCCTAGTCTATGAGTAGGGATTTAAGCAAACAAAAGCACACAATTACGTCCAGGGTTTTCCTAGTCTATGAGTAGGAATTTAAGCAAACAAAAGTACACAATTACGTCCAGGGTTTTCCTAGTCTATGAGTTGGAATTTAAGCAAACAAAAGTACATAATTAAGTCCAGGGTTTTCCTAGTCTACGAGTAGGAATTTAAGCAAACAAAAGTACATAATTAAGTCCAGGGTTTTCCTAGTCTACGAGTAGGAATTTAAGCCAACAAAAGTACATAATTAAGTCCAGGGTTTTCCTAGTCTACGAGTAGGAATTTAAGCAAACAAAAGTACATAATTAAGTCCAGGGTTTTCCTAGTCTATGAGTAGGAATTTAAGCAAACAAAAGCACACAATTACGTCCAGGGTTTTCCTAGTCTATGAGTAGGAATTTAAGCAAACAAAAGTACATAATTAAGTCCAGGGTTTTCCTAGTCTATGAGTAGGAATTTAAGCAAACAAAAGTACATAATTAAGTCCAGGGTTTCCCTAGTCTACGAGTAGGAATTTAAGCCAACAAAAAGTACATAATTAAGTCCAGGGTTTTCCTAGTCTATGAGTAGGAATTTAAGCCAACAAAAGTACATAATTAAGTCCAGGGTTTTCCTAGTCTATGAGTAGGAATTTAAGCCAACAAAAGTACATAATTAAGTCCAGGGTTTTTCCTAGTCTATGAGTAGGAATTTAAGCAAACAAAAGTACATAATTACGTCCAGGGTTTTCCTAGTCTATGAGTAGGAATTTAAGCAAACAAAAGTACATAATTAAGTCCAGGGTTTTCCTAGTCTATGAGTTGGAATTTAAGCAAACAAAAGTACATAATTAAGTCCAGGGTTTTCCTAGTCTATGAGTAGGAATTTAAGCAAACAAAAGTACATAATTAAGTCCAGGGTTTTCCTAGTCTATGAGTAGGAATTTAAGCAAACAAAAGTACATAATTAAGTCCAGGGTTTTCCTAGTCTATGAGTAGGAATTTAAGCCAACAAAAGTACATAATTAAGTCCAGGGTTTTCCTAGTCTATGAGTAGGAATTTAAGCAAACAAAAGTACATAATTACGTCCAGGGTTTTCCTAGTCTATGAGTAGGAATTTAAGCAAACAAAAGTACATAATTAAGTCCAGGGTTTTCCTAGTCTATGAGTTGGAATTTAAGCAAACAAAAGCACACAATTACGTCCAGGGCTTTCCTAGTCTATGAGTAGGAATTTAAGCAAACAAAAGTACATAATTAAGTCCAGGATTTTCCTAGTCTATGAGTAGGAATTTAAGTAGCAAGAACGATAGCATGAACGGCATAGGAATGTAAAAGGTGTTAATTTTCCATTCTTCTTTCTTGCAATTTCATTGGTTCATACTCATAAATTCAATAGAAACCCAACCAAGGAATACATTTCCATTAGATAACTTTTGAGAATTTAATTCACTTTTAATCAAACTAACTTTGGTTTGATTTTAAAGAAAATTGTGTGTGAGGAAAGTTCTCAAATTTGTGAATCAAATATCCATTGTCTTCCCTCTTTTCTATTGGCTGCATAGCGTTCTCCTTCAGTTTTCACAGTAAAAATGGGCAACTGCACACAGTTTCCTCTATTTTCTCCTTGTAACTTTGATAGTTGGTATCTGAGACAGCATGTTACACATATTCAAGCAAAATCGTGTGTGAGGCGAGCTCAATGCCGCAGTCTATTGTCTTTTGCTATCGTTCTTACGCGGAACGCTACTTAAGCAAACAAAAGTACACAATTACGTCCAGGGTTTTCCTAGTCTATGAGTAGGAATTTAAGCAAACAAAAGTACATAATTAAGTCCAGGGTTTTCCTAGTCTATGAGTAGGAATTTAAGCAAACAAAAGTACATAATTAAGTCCAGGGTTTTCCTAGTCTACGAGTAGGAATTTAAGCAAACAAAAGTACATAATTAAGTCCAGGGTTTTCCTAGTCTACGAGTAGGAATTTAAGCCAACAAAAGTACATAATTAAGTCCAGGGTTTTCCTAGTCTACGAGTAGGAATTTAAGCAAACAAAAGTACATAATTAAGTCCAGGGTTTTCCTAGTCTATGAGTAGGAATTTAAGCAAACAAAAGTACACAATTAAGTCCAGGGTTTTCCTAGCTTAGGACAATTTTAGATACTCTGACACTGTGTTGTTTTGTTGTTTAAGCCTCATCCTGGTCTCGTTAATAGACCAGACAGGATCTTAGTGTCTACTACAGGCCTCGGAGTAGTACGTACACAGCTATTGGGTGGTGGTACTGACTACAAAGACAGTTACTACTACAGTCTACTTAACACATGGTATAGACTTCACACCGTCTTGAGTTTTGCCAATAAATCCCTAGAGGGTAGTGGTATTACTTACACCTGTCATCAAGACTGTGGACCCCATGGATCATGTCGCTGTGGTGTCTGTGTCCAGGGGGGTGCAGACAATAATTGTGATCTTCAGTTTTGCTATGAATGTAGTCCATCTCATTACAACTCCTTTGTGGTACTTACATTCTGCATAACTGTTTATTGTGTGTTGATATTGTACATCATAGTCAAAGTTATCATGCGAGTAGCCACCAGGGGAAGGTACAACCAGAGATTACTATTTATACTTCCAAACAAAATGCTCTTCATGTTCCTTGTATTCATAGTGTTTATAATTTATTTGATCACAATATTGAATTTCTCTGATACACTGGATACTGTAATAGGAAGAATTCCAGAGGAAATGTTTCCATCGGACCACTTGATGGTCATTACTACCTTAAAGGTTACTTATAGGTAGATCATAGTCATTAAGTACTAATGGATACATTCTTATTTATTCAGTCTTTTTACAATCTATTTATAAATCAACAAACAGACAGTGGATACAATCCAGGGGGTGGGTGAGCCCTGGAACGAAAAAGGCAGCCCAACATTTTCTTGGGAGGGGAGGGAGAAGTACACAATATCTACATAAGGGTAGAAGGACCAGTCTGCCCTGCAAAATCCTTGCTATTACTGCATGGTAATCTTAACAAGAATAAAGGTTTAAAACACATTAACCACAGTCCTACAATGTAATCTATTACTATACTACGCCATGATACTCCACAGTCCTACAATGTAATCTATTACTATACTACGCCATGATACTCCACAGTCCTACAATGTAATCTATTACTATACTACGCCATGATACTCCACAGTCCTACAATGTAATCTATTACTATACTACGCCATGATACTCCACAGTCCTACAATGTAATCTATTACTATACTACGCCATGATACTCCACTGATTTGGAAGGATCTGCTGGGAATTTCTTTTGACAAAATGTCATGACTCGCTTTAGACCTTGGATGTATTTCCTTTGAGTTTCATCATTGAGAACATCTTCATCTTAGAGTTAAGACAACACTCTACAACATTACAAAGCTATCGTACAGCTGTTAGTCATACTTACAACATTACAAAGCTATCAGACAGCTGTCAGTCATACATTACAAAGCTATCAGACAGCTGTCAGTCATACATACAACATTACAAAGCTATCAGACAGCTGTCAGTCATACTTACAACATTACAAAGCTATCTGACAGCTGTCAGTCACAAATAAGAACAGTTTCAGTTCATCAAAAGATTTGATGAATGATTTAGTAGGATACTGTAACAGTTGCCCATTGGATGACAACCAGAATGGTAAGTAATTTCCCCTTGATACAGAGTTCATTACTACCTTACTATAAAGGATACGTGCTACGTTTTGAGAAAAGATCTTTTCCCTTCCTGTCCGTGCATGAATGCCTACCATAGTCACACCTATTGGCCATGGTGCATTCCCTATTGCCATTTGTAGATATGCATCATTCGCCTTAACAAACATAGAAACATCGCTCATTGAACAAAACCAACAATCATTGGAGTGAAAATAAAATACTAGCAGATACCAAAACCAATATCTTCATCCGTGTAATATGTTGTACGCTGACATACTCCTTGTCTATCATATACCATACCATGACACTCCTTGTCTATCATATAACATACGTTGACATACTCCTTGTCTATCATGTACCACACCCTGACATACTCCTTGTCTATCATATAACATACGTTGACATACTCCTTGTCTATCATGTACCACACCCTGACATACTCCTTGTCTATCATATACCATACCTTGACATACTCCTTGTCTATCATTTACCACACCCTGACATACTCCTTGTCTATCATGTACCATACCTTGACATACTCCTTGTCTATCATATACCATACCTTGACATACTCCTTGTCTATCATATACCATACCTTGACATACTCCTTGTCTATCATATACCATACGTTGACATACTTCTTGTCTATCATGTACCACACCCTGACATCCTCCTTGTCTATCATATACCATACCTTGACATACTCCTTGTCTATCATATACCATACCTTGACATACTCCTTGTCTATCATGTACCACACCCTGACATACTCCTTGTCTATCATATAACATACGTTGACATACTCCTTGTCTATCATGTACCACACCCTGACATACTCCTTGTCTATCATATACCATACCTTGACATACTCCTTGTCTATCATATACCACACCCTGACATACTCCTTGTCTATCATATACCATACCTTGACATACTCCTTGTCTATCATATACCATACCTTGACATACTCCTTGTCTATCATATACCATGCCTTGACATACTCCTTGTCTATCATATACCATACCTTGACATACTCCTTGTCTATCATATACCATACCTTGACATACTCCTTGTCTATCATATACCACACCCTGACATACTCCTTGTCAATCATATATAACATACTTTGACATACTCCTTGTCTATCATGTACCACCCCTGACATACTCCTGTCTATCATACCCATACCTTGACATACTCCTTGTCTATCATGTACCACACCCTGACATACTCCTTGTCTATCATATACCACACCCTGACATACTCCTTGTCTATCATGTGCCACACCCTGACATACTCCTTGTCTATCATATACCATACCTTGACATACTCCTTGTCTATCATTTACCATACCTTGACATACTCCTTGTCTATCATGTACCACACCCTGACATACTCCTTGTCTATCATATACCACACCCTGACATACTCCTTGTCTATCATATATGTATACCATACCTTGACATACTCCTTGTCTATCATATACCACACCCTGACATACTCCTTGTCTATCATGTACCACACCCTGACATACTCCTTGTCTATCATATACCACACCCTGACACACTCCTTGTCTATCATATAACATACGTTGACATACTCCTTGTTTATCATGTACATGTACCACACCCTGACATACTCCTTGTCTATCATATACCATACCTTGACATACTCCTTGTCTATCAGATTTCTAGTAATGTTTGTTAGTGCTTCTTTGATATCTGCAGGTGTATTCTGTATATTTAATAACAGCCAAATATAAGTAATATAAACACAACAATGATCAAGTAGCCAACGTGCGGCGATGCGCCCATTGCATTATAGATGCACAAGAGAAAATAAGTGCATTTTATGGTGTCATCCATTGTCGATAAGAATATACACACAATGGAAAACCATGTTCGATCTGTTAAATAGACAACAATATTTACTCAGGAAAGTGGAAAAGGCTCCCAAAACAACAAATAAATTGGAATGAAAATCTGATTCAAACGCGTGCTGGTTCCCGTGAGCGAGCGAAATGTCATTATATAAGCTAATAACATCAGTATTATGTATTATTTATAAACCTTGGTCTGTATTTGCTGCCACTGTCTATACATGTATATCATATTATAAAAACCTTGGTCTGTATTTGCTGCCACTGTCTATACATGTATATCAGTATTATGTAATAAACCTTGGTCTGTATTTGCTGCCACTGTCTATACATGTATATCAGTATTATGTAATAAACCTTGGTCTGTATTTGCTGCCACTGTCTATACATGTATATCAGTATTATGTAATAAACCTTGGTCTGTATTTGCTGCCACTGTCTATACATGTTTAGAATACCACAACTGCCTACTATAGCGAAACTCGCAATCTGATTGGTTCAAAACTAACCTACTATCAGCCGATAGACGGCAGCGTGCGCATGTTGTTTAAAATTTGAATATTCATAACACAAAAAATGAAAACACAAATGAAAATATGTTTTATAGATAGTCAGTTGTGGTATTCTAAAACAGATAGAAGCCTCACTCTTGCCTTCTATCGGCTCTGATAGTTGACTCAGGGCTAGCGCCCCTCGCCAATTATATGCCAATAGAAGGCTTGAGTTCACCTTCTATCTGTTAAATACAATGTACATCTATTACTCAGCGGACTGCCTGTGGCAGACACCGAGTCTTAAAATGGGCTTTTTCTTTGGGGTCAGAAGTTCCAGTCCATCCCGGCGCAGGAAGCCTGTGAAGAGCGAGTAACTGAACTTGTCCAGCAGGTATTTATTGCTCAGTTCGTTGTCGAAGAAATATGTAGTTTGAAGTTAAACACACTTGCTTACTCTGGGTTATCAAGGATTTGTCTGAATGATTAGAGTTTCGTGGTATATGTTCAAGCAAGAGCTCAAAGTGCTTTGTATTTACCGGTAAGCAATACAACACATTTTCCGTGTACTTTTACAAACACGCGGGATGTTGGGAGAACACGAGAAAAGTTTGAAAATCATGAGCTTCCTACAGGATTTTCTTTACACAAGTTCATCCTGATCAGAAATGGCTCACCATCCAATCAAATCTTACGAAAGAAATCAAAATGGCAAAGTGACTTGACAACTTTTATCTGTGCCGTTTCGCCGTTTAATAAGTGTTTTGACAGGAAAATCGTTTTGAAGAATGCTATTTTCTGTCAGAAAATTACAGAAGAATGCTTCCTTTGTTAGTTTGTGTATCCTGTGAACATGAACTGACACGAAGAAAAGTGAGAAAAGCTGAGCTGATTCAATGAAGATGTCAGGTCAAACTTTCTGAAATATTTGACAACTTGATGAATTAAGCACGAAGTCAGGTAGCCAAATATCCAGTTTTTGTTGTATTTTTGAACCTTTTCATAGTTTTTCTAAACAAGAATGTGAATTGTATAAACAATGGATGTTTTTGAGACACACGACGATATTTTTTCTCTGACATATTTTACTAAAATTAAGTTATAGTGAATATTTGATTTTGAATTTACTATTTAGTAGTAGAATTGAGAATTGCTCTGTTTTGTGAGTAAATAGAGTAATACGGCTATTGTTTCTTGTTATTTTCAGTCGTACACTTGATAAAATATTGTAGCTATAGAACTCAAAGAACGATTAGTATGTGAGTTATATTTAGTTTTCTTCGTTATTCAATGTTCTGAACAAAATAGGATGACTCATCTGTCACTCGTCGTTTCGTGTGTTTATCAAGCTCAATTCATGCACATTTTCAGTTTCAAAACAACAAAATCACATTTAGATAGAAGTTGAACTTGAGAAAACTTTTGTTTAGTAAATAAAACATGTTTGACAACAGAAAAAATATTTTTGTCAAATTGAATCCACTGCATATCGCTTCAAGGTCTGTCAAGGTCACAGAAACCATGTTTATATTCACTTTTACAAACACGGTTTTTGGGAGCTTCTAGCCAATCAGAGCGCGCGTTATATATTTATTATGTTATTTTATAAACGATTTTCAATAAATAGTACTGTCTTGTGTTTACTTCAGTCTAAGTTCTGGCCTTGCAATTTCGGTCTGTCTTGAGTGTTTTCTCTCAGATGTTCATGGCTGAGCAGCCAAGAGTCTTACACATGTACTTCATCTTTATCCTATACTTTCACTCGTACGTTTACTAGTGTATTGTTCATTTTATTATTGAGTTTGTAAAAACTACAGTTGAGGTCGTCATGTCAAGTGCCAGGCGATTCCCAATTCTGCATGCTCTATTGAGTAAGTCACACCTAAAATCTAAGGATGTTTTTCGATTTTACTAGCACTCTTAAGGTGGTTCCCGCATAATGAATGACCTATTTGCCATATTTTTTAACTCGCTCGCTCCGCGTCAATATTGCTTGGATTTTATTATGCTTAACACAAATACTAATTCAACTATTCTGCTTTTGGAAGGTTTATTCAAAATTATCATTGTAAGCCGTGTTTGTGAATGCCAGCTGATATTCAAACGACACTATTTTCACTAAAACTGCTGCCAAACGGTTTTCCTCGTACGATTTTTTTTAAACTTCGTGAACGACCTTTTAAGGTCCATAGTGATGTTCTGACGAGGTAAGAAGAAAATTGTTCGAGCCGAATTCACGTAACAACCGATAGGTCCAAATATTGACAACAAAAATATGAACTGGTGATTTCGGCTCGATCAATTTCCTTCTTACCACGTCAGAACATATACTAGGGACCTTAAAAGGTCGTTCACGAAGTTTAAAAAAAATCGTAAAAAAAAAAAAACCGTTTGGCAGCAGTTTTAGTGAAAATAGTGTTGTTTGAATATCAGCTGGCATTCACAAACGCGACTTACAATGATAATTTTGAATAAACCGTCCAAAAGCAGAATGGTTGAATTAGTATTTGTGTTAAGCACAATAAAATCCACGCAAAAAATCGGAGCGACCGAGTTAAAAAATACGGCAAACCGGTCATTCATTATGAACCACCTTAACCTTGCCATTTACAGTACCGCTCAGAATTAAGCGAACATCATAAACGCGTTTAAAACGCGTTTAAAACGCAAATTAAACGCGTTTAAAACGCAATTTCAAAAACGCGTTTAAACGCAAAAGGTTGTTGATGTGTGTTGTTATTCAAACAGTATCAAATGAGTTATATGGTAATTTGTCGCTTGGTAATTGTTAGTAATGTAGTTCGTAAGGTTTCTTCAAGCGTAAAAAGACTCAGAAAAAATACTGAGCCCGTCTGGGCTCGGTATTTTTTCTGAGTCTTTTTACGCTTGAAGAAACCTTACGAACTACATTACTAGTATCAAATGAGTTTTCATGTTCATCTAAGCCGTTAACGCCCAACATTACGGACATGAATCATAAACAATGAGTCAGTTCGCTTGTAAAAATTTACTTCAAACACCTTCTAGCGGGTTATTTCTAGCAAGAAGCACACGAAATACGATCTATAATTCTTAAGACACAGCATGAGAAGGTTATTAAAAGTCTTTGCCGTCAACGCCAAATGAGTTTTCATGGCGATTATAACGCGTTCATTTAAGCCGACGCCCGCATAATAGTGTCAGTTAACAGATCAGACTTCAACGGTAGTCAATGAACAACAACATTATGCATAAGTTACAAAAACTCATTTGGCGTCAGGCAAAGACTTTTAATAACCTTCTCATGCTGACTGTCTTAAGAATTATAGATCGTATTCCATGTGTTTCTTGCTAGAAATAACCCGCTAGAAGGTGTTTGAAGTAAAGTTTTACAAGCGAACTGACTCATTGTTTATGATTCATGTCCGTAATGGCGGGCGTTAAAGGGGGACTTGAACCAAAACGTGAATTTTTTGAAAGCAAATGGAATAAACAGCTGAAAGTGTGCTAAATATCACTTCGTTGTTGATTTTTCTCAAAACTTTCGGGAAATCGTTCAAATTTAGCGTTAAAGACAGAAAACCGAACATTCTCCGAACACATCCCGAAAGAAGGACGCCCTGTTGTGACGTCACAACAGGGAGTCATTCTTTGAACACAAAATGGCGGACAAGCAGGAGCGGATGTCAGAAGTTTTACTAGATGTTTTATTGAAGAGGAATTAGATGAAGGGAGAAAATTAGTGCAGTAAAGTGTAGAGCTATACTAATATGAGCCAAATAGACACCAAGACGATGATGGAGAGGCAGAAGAAGAGCCACAGATTGTAATGAATTTTCGAATTCGAGTGCAGTCTGCAGATCGTCTAGGATTTTACAATACTCAATAGTAAGCTTTATATAGATATAAACGTTTTAAAATGTGTTTCACATCATTTGACATAGTTCATTGTTTTGTACTTGTTGAAAATGTGCTTGAAATTGAACAATAATTTATTGTAATGGAGACTGAGAGTGAGACTGAAAGTTGATTAAGCTTATTAAACTAAAGCTTACATGTATATTATTAAGCTTATTATTATACTGTAGAGTCGAATCCCTAGATTTTCTAGTCTATTTCCTCCATCCACCAGCTTACTCATCCAGGTTTCTCCAGCATGCCTGTGGTTGCTAAATCTAATTATTTTTCTAAGATGCTCCAGAAGTTCAATTACATATTCTGTTGTATTTATATATTATTACATTTGTTTTGTAAATAGAGAGTGAAATCACAACAACAGTCATTACCATTATTTGGTGAGAGCATAAAATACCTGCTATTTATTAGAGTGATGGCACTTAACCCGTGAAACAGATATTAGCCATGTAGATATCACTAGACACTAATTCCATTGTTTTCTTTTGTTTTGATTTGACTATCAGTCACTAACTATTAGATTTTGTTTCACGGGTTAAGTGCCATCACTCTATACATGTAAGCTTATGTATTTTACAAGCTTAGTACTGAATTAAATTTGATTTTGACATACATTTTTTAATGAGGGACTGCATACATTGATATGACCTATAATATTGTTAGATAATTTTATAGTGGTGTCAACTACTGAAAGTATAGTCTATTATTATGTACTTTTCTAAAATCACTTACTCTTTTTATACTTTCTGGTATGAAAAAGTTGGTTGTCATGACTACATGTATGTAACAGCTTCCACTGTGAATGATTTTGGTAGACTTCAGCCAAAAGTATAGAGGATACAGTTTAGTTGTACTTTCTATGGAAACAAATACTACCCGATACTAAGATGGGAAGTAATTTTAATATACCGGTATATTTTCCTAAGCGTCCCCCTCCCCTTCCTGGCCTCCCTCCCTCAAGAATATGATCAATAACAGACAACCATTATTCTGCAATGTGTAATATATGCCACATGCTATCAAAATTAATCAGCATAGTTTCAGCTGTCACGCTGGTTCAATATGATTAACATTAATGATAGGGAAGTGATTGCAACTAGTCTGACTAATAAACTACCTTTTATACATACTCAAATTACTACAAAGCACAAAATAATGGTCTCTTATTTATAGCTACACAAAATAAGAAAAGGCTAAGTATGTCATGCCTATGTACATTGTCGTATGGTGAATGTACAAGTCATCATACATTGTATGAACAAAAATAAATATGCCTGTTGTTACCCCCGGCTATTATTATTGGTTTTGCACCACACATTATTATTTCTCATTGGGCCATGTCGTATAATGCACCAGGGTGGTGTAAGGTTTTAGAGCCCCTGATCATCATCATAATTAATTAATTATTACAGCGTGAAGCTCTCGACTATGACCACCTTTAATGTATTCACATACTTTTGTCTCGCCATCCTCCAATTAGTGGTTAGATCAGAGATAAGATAAGACAATCCTGCAAAGCTGATTGGACAATGGCCGAGATGAAAGTATGCAAATACATTTAGGTGGTCATACATTAACCATTTGCGTTTCGCGCTGAAAGGGTGGGGGTCGGGTGGAGGTGTGTCACTGAGCCTGAACTCTGACAATGTTTCAATGCATCAATTTTCATACCCTGTTTACTAGCTTATCACCCTGTTTCAGTGTACATTGCCAACATTATTTGTTACCTTGTAAGTTTGATGTTTCAGCGCTGTGAGGGTGGCACACACACATGTACCAATTAAAATGGTGTACTAACCGGGGGGGGGGGGGGGGGGGGGGTTGGCACTACACTAAGGGTATTTTTGGGTAAGGGTATGCCGCGGACACCTCAAAACCCTGACCCTATCCCAGACTCCAGACTAAAGCTTAAAAATGTACATCCTATCCCAGACTAAAGCTTAAAAATGTATACCTTATCCCAGATTGAAAGCGTGCTAAAGGGATATGTAAACTGATAGTGGCATTATTGCGGAAACCATACCCTATACCAGACCAAAACGTACCCGATCCCAGCCTAAAAAGGCCAAAATTGATACCACCCCAGACCTGGGAGCTCAAAAACAATACCCTATCCCACGGCACATACCCGTATAGCGTATATAGGGTAGTACCACCCTCCCCCCCCCCCCCCCCCCCCCCCCCGGGTGTACTACTGTAAGTACCCCTGCCCCTGGGTTTTAGTTACTGACAAAAACTACTACAGATGAATAGTACAAAAAGCTGTTAATGAAAAAAACCTGGAATACAGAATGTAGGTGAATGACAATTTAGGATTTAGGTGAATGTCAATTTAGCTTCGGTTTGATACTACAGTATAAATACAGCCCAAACTTGGCACTATGACATCCAGCCTGTGGACTATACTATCAGATAATCACCATCTCTATAAGCTTACAACAACACAACAACTTCGCTCAGTAGGAAAAACTAAATTTTCTAAAGGTTCCAGCATGATGAGTCATCTCTGGCTGGAGGACAAGGAGAAGAGAATGGTTAATGTCAGTCATGACAATGAAATAATTAGCCTCTTTATATATAATCATGCAACTGAATTGCTTTCAATTTATTGTCATTGAGCACACACGTATTTACATTATGTGATAAAGCCAAAGCTAGACAGAGTAGTATAAAATAAAGTCAACAACAACAGTAACAAAAGTACATTTGCTCAGGCTGGTGTAAAGTAAGCTTTAATAACTTTTACAGTGCGACTACACTAACCAAGGCCACCCAAACAAATTTTGAATCAAATTTTCTAATCACATTTGTAACGCTGAATAACAGAATGATGTCGAATTCTACAATTTAAACTGTTTCTTGTTCACTCTTGATCATATACATACACATTTAAAGTAAAATATATGCTTTTAAAGCGAAAATTTGAAAATTTGTGCAGATTCTATTGTATAAATACTCAATTGTGATTGGATAATTTGTATGAAAATTTGTTTGGGTGGCCTTGGTTGGTGTAGTCACACTGTAAGGTTCTTAAGGGTGGACTAACATATTTCGTTACTATGCAACCGCGTTGCTATGGGGTTTTACATGTCTTCAATTCTTTAGCTTTGTTGAGGATTTTTTTCTGAAATTTTGATATTTTATAGCCTTGTTAAACATCCTACTTCTCTCTAGGGGTTTTAAATTTCGTTTTAGCAGAAATGAGCAAGCATACAATTTATGAATTGAAAGTCATACAATTCGCGCATCTCCTGCTTCAGGGTACAACAGGAAAATCAAAACGTCTTTGCTGCATAATAATTTTTATGCCAAATGACAGAATAGACAACTGTCTAAACATTTCCGTAGGATTCTTTTCCGAAATCCCTCAATTCAATGCTGAAAAAGAACGGTAAATTTAACAAGACTTCACTGCGCATGCGCAGATTCTCGTTTTCAAAAACCTTCAAAATTTTCGAGCACGTTCACTAAGGGTTATTTTTTTCTAACCTAAAATATCAACAACGACCTAGTCAACATTGCTGAGCATGCTTTTTAAAAACTGAAGACAATATGACAGGTTATGGAATTTAATCCTTAAAAACAGCTCGAAAAACGTCCATAAAAAAATCATTTTTCATTTAAATATCAAATCCATGCTCAGTTGTCTGCTCCTTGTGTTTTAGAACAAGTGTATAATCATAGATTTACAGTATCTTATAAATCCTTGGAAAAAAGAGCGTTTTCTGTTTTGATGACGTCATTGTGACGTATTTGGTGACGTCATGCTATGACAAAGCTTTCTCCCTTACAATCACTTCCTATAAGTCCCCATCCTCGGGAACCCAGGGGTATATTCTGTCGCTCGTTACTCGCTCCCAGAGAAATACCCCTGGGAACGAAGTCTGTTGGAACTTGTTCCGGAAGTCAAAATTCAAAATGGCGGCTGTCCTATTCAAACCAGAAATACTTGATACTGATTGGTCGACCATATAAGGTCGACCAATCGGAAACGAGAGTAATTTTGACTTCCGGAACAAGTTCCAACAGACTTCGTTCCCAGGGGTATTTCTCTGGGAGCGAGTAACGAGCGACAGAATATACCCCTGGGTTCCCGAGGATGATAAGTCCCTTCTCTTCTCTTTGAATTTTACGATTTTTTTGAGGTTTCAAATTTTCCTTAGCAACAGTCGAAATAAATATGTTAGTCCACCCTTAAATTCCAATCTTCATTGCAAAAATATAACACAACTAGAACTGCTAGAAGTATTAAAAAACTGAATCGAAGCCGTGGGCTTAGCTAAATCAGTAAATGAAGATTGAAGTGCAAACATACCCGACGTCTTTCTCTCTTTATAAACGCTGAACAATCATTAGATAAATCTTGGAAGTGCCAGTCCCTATTTGAGCGGTTTTTGTTCGTCTTAAAAATCGAACCCCCACACTAACATGATCAATGTTTTCAATACAAAAATAATCAATTTTCGTCTTCAGCTTCTTTCAGAAACAAATTCAGGTCGACTCTTCGCTTCCAGAAACTGTGCAAAAAGTTGGCATTTAGAGCAGAGAAACGAATAAAGAAGGAGATAACAACCCACAACACTGAACAAACATGGTGTCCCGCGAAAGTGACTCCCTGTTGTGACGTCATTCCGACCAATTTCCGAGTGCATCCCGGACTTTCCCGATTGCTGAACGGAAACTTTAGCCTTAAATTTTCGTACTTTAAAAACGTTTTTGAGAAAAATCAACAACGAAGTGATATTTAGCACACTTTCAACTGTTTATTCCATGTGCTTTCAAAAGATTCATTTTTCGGTTGAAGTCCCCCTTTAACGGCTTAAATGAACGCGTTATAATCGCCATGAAAACTCATTTGGCATCAGGCAAAGACTTTTAATAACCTTCTCATGCTGTGTCTTAAGAATTATAGATCGTATTCCATGTGTTTCTTGCTAGAAATAACCCGCTAGAAGATGTTTGAAGTAAAGACAAGCGAACTGACTCATTGTTTATGATTCATGTCCGTAATGGCGGGCGTTTAAATTAAATGAACGCGTTATAATCGCCATGAAAACTCATTTGGCATCAGGCAAAGACTATTAATAACCTTCTCATGCTGTGTCTTAAGAATTATAGATCGTATTCCATGTATTTCTTGCTAGAAATAACCCGCTAGAAGGTGTTTGAAGTAAAGTTTTACAAGCGAACTGACTCATTGTTTATGATTCATGTCCGTAATGGCGGGCGTTAACGGCTTAAATGAACGCGTTATAATCGCCATGAAAACTCATTTGGCATCAGGCAAAGACTTTTAATAACCTTCTCATGCTGTGTCTTAAGAATTATAGATCGTATTCCATGTGTTTCTTGCTAGAAATAACCCGCTAGAAGATGTTTGAAGTAAAGACAAGCGAACTGACTCGTTTATGATTCATGTCCGTAATGGCGGGCGTTAATGGCTTAAATGAACCGCCATGAAAACTCATTTGGCGTCAGGCAAAGACTTTTAAGAGCGGATGCCTGTAAGAACCGAGAATTGACGGTCAACTCAAAATAATCGAATTTTATTTTCTTTCACCATATCATTCCTTTCAATGATCTATTTTAGGGAAAAATACTAAAAAGTTCCAGAGAATTTTATTTTAGGAGAAATTTGCAGTTTAAAAAAAACAGTTTGACAACTACCATTTTTCAGCGAAATTGAGGCAAATTTGAAGAACCAGTGTGTGTTTACCGTTTGCTCTACAACAATGATATTATTCATGTGTACTGGAAGATAATTTTCCATCATCAGAGATCGACTAAAAGTGCAAGATAGTCGTGTTTTGGCTTTAAGTTTTGAGTTTCAACGAGAAAAATGTCGCCGATAGGTCGAAATTAGTGATAATTTGGACATTCCGCAACCTTATAGTTTTATTTCCCCAAAATGCTGCATTGCGAGTTAGAGGCTGACACTTTCTCAACTAAAAGAACAACAGTGAAGATTTCCTACGGCATTATTTTTATTTGGAAATTTTAGGTACCAGATCCCTCTTTTGTACCTCAAACTTTGCCTATATTTCAACGTTCTGTACATCCTAAGAACAGACGCCGATCTTATCATGAGCCGTACCCAATTCAAACAATAGATCATGAGGCGGCTACTTATTAATTCTTTTGAAATGCTCATGGATATTTCGGTACGGCTCATGATAAGATCGGCGTCTGTTCTTAGCCTTAGTATACCTATTTTGAACCAAATTTAAAAAATAACTCCCGAAGTTACACAAAAATAAATACTATAGTTGGAAAGACCACGAAACGTTTATTACGTGAGCTTAACATCATTGTTGTAGAGCAAACGGTAAACACACACTGGCTCTTCAAATTTGCCTCATACTTTCGCTGAAAAATGGTAGTTGTCAAACCGGTTTTTAAAAGCTGCAAATTTCTCCTAAGATAAAATTCTCTGGAACTTTTTAGTATTTTTCCCTAAAATAGATCATTGAAAGGAATGAAATGGTGAAAGAAAAGAAAATTCGATTATTTAGATTTGACCGTCAATTCTCGGTTCTTACAGGCATCCGCTCTTAATAACCTTCTCATGCTGTGTCTTAAGAATTATAGATCGTATTCCATGTGTTTCTTGCTAGAAATAACCCGCTAGAAGATGTTTGAAGTAAAGACAAGCGAACTGACTCATTGTTTATGATTCATGTCCGTAACGGCCGGCGTCAACGGCTTACAGTATATTGTAGTATATCTTGCAGTAAATCAACTCAATGGTCTTATGATTAAACGCGTTTAAAACGCGTTTTTAAGTGCGCTTAATTCTGAGCGGTACTGTATACCCATCTGAGCTGGAATTGTAAACAGGAAATTATGTTTTAAATTGTGCAAATTAATATAAATAAGCTAAAACTACTTAATCTATATGACAATATTACAAATAAGTTTTTAGGTTTCATATTAGTGTAACAGGGTAAACCCTTGGGAGTTCAGGGATGGGTGATTCTCACGGGAGGGCTGAGTGTATAAGAAAAACAGCATGCACGAACGGACGGGAGAGTTGTGCAAGGATTGGTACAAGAAGTAGATTCCTTTGAACGAGATTCAAGTCCTAGCTTCGTTGTGACTGTGCGATTCCTGCCCCCACAAGTCCCATTTGCTACATTTGGCGCCCAATGTGGGACTACATTAAGTGAAGGACAAAGTCAAGAATTCAAGCTTCCCATTCACGCAGTTAGCGCTCAGTTAACTCAACAAGCTTCAACAAAGTCAAGCTGCAGAATTCAAGCTTCCCATTCACGCAGTTAGCGCTCAGTTAACTCAACAAGCTTCAACAAAGTCAAGCTATATAATTCAAGCTTCCCTTTCACGCAGTTAGCGCTCAGTTAACTCAACAAGCTTCAACAAAGTCAAGCTTCGGAATTTAAGTTTCCCTTTCAAGCAGTTTGGGAGTATTGCAGTATTGCAGAATTCAAAATAGTTCAAGTTGTCAAGCTAAAGAACTCTCTTGGAATTCAAGCGTGCCTTTCAAGCAGTTTGGGAGTAGAAAAGGATTCCAGAATTCAAAATAGTTCAAGTTATCAAGCTAAGGAACTACAGGAAGAAGACAGAGCTAAGTACAAAAGAACTTTTGAACTCTTTATGTTGAACATTGAAGTTTATGTAAAACAAAAATTGTTGTATGTTATTTAAATTGTATTGCATTGAAAGTGAATTTAGTTTGCTATCTCATTTGCTTAACAGATTTAGGATTGTATATTTTCAAGCGTTTTCAAGTATCTAATATTTGGGATTGTTCGCACTGTGTATGTATTCGCATGAATTGTTCGCATATTTGTTTAAGTCTCGACATTTTGTTTTCTTTAAGTCTTTTGGGAATTGGCAGTTACGAATTTAGAATTTTTCAGATCGTTTTGTTTTGCTGTGGGGATAGGAACTTGCGTTTTCGGTGTTCCGTCTCGGCCTTTTCGGTTCGTTCAACGCGTGCTGTTTTTTTTTCTTCTTCCATCTGTGGTAAAGGAACTGTTTGTTTTTTCGATTTCGGGAATATTGTTATTTGTCTTCCTCTCTCTATCCATCTCCCGTTGCTTTTTCTTGTAAATTTTTTTTTCTCATTCATTTTTTTGTCATGGGGACTAAACTGCAGGATGTCTCCATACAAATTGATGCCGCAGAGGAGGACGAGACAGAACGACTTGCAGGTGCGGTTAAACTGCTTCGGCGATCTGGACTATTTCAAGTGGAACCGATCGACCGTTACTACGATGCTGGTGCTGCCTCACAACAAAGTACATGTAAACCCTTTTCCACGCCTCATAACTCGCAATCTTGCCCGAGTACTTACAGTCGGAGTAGATTTGTTGATGCACAAATGTTTCCCCAACCACCTAGACTGTCGACGTTTTCGGGCTGTACGACAAAAACCGATGTATCGCTTGAAGCATGGCAGTTTGAGGTTAATAATAATAATTATTATTATTAAGTGTCTAATCAAGGATGGTTTTTACCCCAGGGACCTCATCACTCAAAATGTACGCTGTTCGTTAAAAGGAGAAGCTGGAAAGTTGGTCATGCACCTCGGCAAAGATGCATCCTTGGAAGCCATCTTACGAAAGTTGGAAAGAGTTTATGGAGTCGTTGAAAGCGCTCTATTTTACAGCGATTCTATAACAGCAAACAAGAAGCAGATGAAGGGGTTGCAGTTTATGGATGTCGCCTAGAGGATACAATTAGCAGTGCCATCGACCGAGGAATTGTTGCAAGGGAACAGGCAGACGAAATGCTAAGGAGTAAATTTTGGTCTGGTCTTAAAGATGAACGAGTCAAGAATGTGACGAGACATCGAGTGGACCACATTAGAGATTTTGACACCCTTTTGGCTGAAGTTAGAGCTGCTGAACAAGAAGTAAAGGAAAATGAGAAGATGTGGGGTAGAGCGTTGAAACGAACTCCGGCAGCCTCCTATCCACAACAAGAGTGGAATACAGCTTCAATGGATTCTAGCAATGTCAAGTCCTTAAGATCAACAATTGATGAAGTAATGCGAAAAGTAAACACACTTGAAGTTAAAATGAATCAACAACCGAATGTCAATGACAAGTTAGAAAAGATCCTAAGCAGACTAAACGACAGGGAGAAAGGTAGTACTAGAAACCAGAAAGAGAACCAGAATGACTTCCGTGGTGCTGGCGATGCAACCAAGACACATTGGAGCAAACCTAGGGATACCGCCCAAGCAACCTCCTCTCAGTCAAACTCCAAGGGACCTCTGCTAGGGGACAAGCGTTAGGTCCCACACCATCCAGCCCCAACCAGATGCCGATTAAGAAACCACAACTGAGAGAGATAGTAGGAGAAGTCAATGAGAGTATGGCATTTTTAAACGATGTGCCCTGTACGACCCTAGTTGATACTGGTTCCCAAGTGTCTACCTTGAGTGAATCCTTCTGGAAAAAACACTTATCTGATTGTCCTATTCAGTCCTTAGAGGATATCATAGAGATAGAAGGCGCTGGCGGACAGAAAGTACCATTTTTGGGTTTCATCGAGGAACATGTAAGTATATCCTTTCCACAGAATGTTAACGGTATTGGCGACACCATGGACACTATAGTCTTAGTGGTTCCTGACACAAAGTTCAACATAAAGATGCCTTTGGTCATAGGAACGAATCTAATCAAGCATTGTATAGACAGCTGTGTCCATAACTATGGCATCTGTTTTCTACAGAAGATTAAACCTGTAACTGCCTGGTGGTTAGCGTACAAACATCTTGGTCAACAAGAGAAAACAATCCGTAAGACAGCTCAAGCTCTGAGAATGAGAACCGAATCAGGAAGCTCTACCATCGTACAAAGCAACGAATCGACTGTAATATGGACAAAACTGAAAACAAAGAACGTGGGTGGCACCTTTACTGCACTGGTTGATGATACCGATTCAGAGTTGCCCAAACCACTTTATGTAGTTCCCTCGTTGGTTAATGTCAAAATGAATGGAAAAAACAATGTCATTCCAGTCGAAATTTTCAATCCTTCTAACGATGCCGTGGCTGTTCAGTCAAGAACAATAGTGGGTAAGCTGCATCAAGTTTCAGTGATTTCACATAATTCATCAGCAACTTGTACTCCATCGCATGTCCATCAGTGTCCATCGGTGGATCCTACAGAATCCTCTTCTCGTTTTGAATTCTCCTCTTGTGCGCACATGGCAGACGACCAGAAGTTGAAAGCATCAGAGATGTTGAAAATATGGGATAAACGAGTTTTCTCCCAAGGTGATTTCGATCTGGGATGCACATCAGCAGTGAAGCACGAGATTCCCCTCAGTGATGCTATTCCTTTCAAGCAAAGACACCGTCGAGTTCCCCCTGCACAATATGAAGAAGTGCGCAAACACCTGCGAGAAATGTTAGACTCTGGCGTTATCAGGGAATCACATAGTCCCTGGTCTTCTCCTGTTGTCTTAGTTAGGAAAAGAGATGGTAGTCTACGTTTTTGTATTGACTTTCGTAAATTGAATGCCCGTACGGTAAAAGACTCGTATGCCTTGCCACGAATTGATGAAGCTTTAGAAGCGATGTCCGGGTCTGCTTGGTTCACCACGTTGGACCTTAAAAGTGGCTATTGGCAGATTGAAGTCAACGAGAGTGATAAACCCAAGACAGCCTTTACAGTTGGTGCTTTGGGATTCTATGAGTGTAATCGAATGGCCTTTGGGTTAACCAATGCTCCGGCAACATTTCAGAGATTAATGGAACATTGCATGGGTGAGCTTCGTCTACATTGATGATATCATAGTCTACGCCAAGACATTTGAAGAACATCTGGAAAGACTAGGAGCGGTATTGGAAAGACTGGAAACTTTTGGTTTAAAGTTAAAATACTCAAAATGCTCGTTTTTCCAGAACAGAGTGAAATACCTTGGCCACGTGATCTCTGCGGATGGAATTGAGACTGATCCCGAGAAGATCCAAGCAATCAGGACTTGGCCAGCACCCACCAATTTGGATGAGCTAAGGACGTTCCTTGGTTTTTCTGGATATTACCGTAGATTTGTATCCAACTATGCAAAACTTGTGAGACCCCTAAATGATTTACTCACCAAAATGTTAAAGCCGAGTGGTTCCGCTAAAGCTGTCTGGATTTGGTCTCCCGAATGTGATGCAGCATTTCATAAAGTTATTCAAGTGCTATCATCTCCACCAGTATTAGCTTATCCCAACTTTGATGAACCGTTTGTCTTGAATATAGATGCAAGTGGTGAAGGACTAGGTGCTACTCTATACCAGAAGCAAGAAGATGGTTCAGAAAGAGTTATTGCTTATGGCAGCAGAGGCCTACGTAAGGCTGAAAGAAATTACCCTGCGCACAAGCTGGAATTTTTGAGTCTTAAGTGGGCTGTGACAGAAAAATTCCATGATTATCTGTATGGTCGCAAATTCACAGTTCGAACAGATAACAATCCATTGACATACGCAACAACATCCGCCAAGCTAGATGCGACTGGTCACCGTTGGCTTGCGGCCCTTTCAAACTACGAATTTAAGCTGGTTTATCGGCCGGGGAGGAACAACCAGGATGCGGATGATTTATCAAGGAGACCGCACCCTTCTGAGCAAGAGATTGTAAGAAGAGAAGTTTTCTCAGCTCTCTGTGAAAGCCAGGGAGTGCCCCTGATTGAAGTTATTTGCGCAACCTCAACTGCCGTTACCAACACCTTGGAGAATTGTGGAGCATCACAGTGTCATCCAACTTCCTTAAGAAGCGACGAGATCAAGGTGTGTCAAGAAAGAGATCCGGTGCTGGGAAAGTTTATTTCACATCTTAGGAGCGGAAAACGGCCGACTAATTCGGAGATACGCAATGGAGGAAACGATTTTAGGAGCCTAATGGTACAGTGGGAACACTTGTGTTTCAAAGATGGCGTCCTTTATAGACGTAGTAAGCGCAATTTGGATGAGATTTGGCAGTTAGTGGTTCCACAGGAGCTCCGGTCAAAGGCTTTTGAAGGAATTCATAGCCAGATGGGCCATTTCTCTACTGAAAAGACCTTATACCTTGCAAGAATGCGATTCTTTTGGCCAGGAATGTCCAAGGACATTGTTCGGATGATTAGATCTTGTGGACCTTGCGTCTTGAGGAAATCCCCTCAAACTAGTCAAGCACCTCTGGTTAACATAGTCACAAGTGAGCCTCTAGAGTTGGTGTGTATGGATTATCTTAAACTTGAGCGATCGAAGGGGGGATACGAGAATATCCTTGTCATCACTGACCATTTTACAAGATATGCACAAGCGATACCTACAACCAACCAAACAGCCGCTACCACAGCTAGAGTTCTTTTTGAGAAGTTTATTGTACACTATGGATTCCCGTCCCGGTTACACAGTGATCAAGGCAGGAATTTTGAGTCCAAAGTCATACAGGAGCTCTGTAAGATTGCCGGTATCCAGACCTTATCATCCCATGGGGAATGGCATGTGCGAAAGATTCAACAGAACGTTATTAAACATGCTTGGTACCTTGACAGATGCGGGAAAAGCGAACTGGGAAGACTACGTCGCGCCTTTGGTTCATGCATACAACACCACCAAACACGATTCGACAGGGTTATCAGCTTTCTATCTCATGTTCGGACGTCATCCGAGATTAGCAGTCGATGTATTCTTTGGGCTAGACCCAAATACAAAGAATCAAAGAGGCAGCATGTCCAAGTTCGTCGAAAATCTGCGAGGACGACTTAATTACGCTTATGAACTGGCAACCAAGAATGCAGGAAAAGCCTCTATGCGAAACAAGGCCCATTACGATCAGAGAAGACGTGAGGTGAAAATACTGCCAGGAGACCGTGTGCTGGTAAGGAATCTAACTCCATCTGGGAAGCTCGACAATCACTGGGAAAGAGAAGTTTATAAGGTTCTTGAAAAGCCAAATGACGAAATGCCCATTTATGTGATACATAAAGAGGATGGGAAGGGTCGAAAAAGGACTTTGCACAGAAACCTTCTATTACCATGTCCATTGCCTCCCTCAGCTGAGAAAAGAGAACAAAGAATGCAATATGATCACCAAAGGAACTCAATTGAACCCGAAGAGTATAGCAATAGTGATGACGAAGACATAAGCGAGTGTGTGATCAGAGTGAATACTCCTGCAAGAAGAGCTCAACCTGAAACCCCATATAGTCCCACGGACATTGACACCCCCGGTGAGACTTCAGTCGAGACAGCCACTGGCAATACCTCTCGTGAAGAAAATCCTCAAGAAAATGGACCAATTGTGACTTCAGCCTAGACAGCCACTGGCGATGCCTCGTAAGAAGACATGAGTTCCCAAGAAAAGGTACCCATTAGGACGCCAGTGGAGAACCTTCGACGATCTCAAAGGTCGAGACAGCCGCCAAGATGGATGACTGATCCTAACTGGGTGTGCTATCAACAAAGAGTTAATAATAATAATAATAATAATTCAGTTCATCCTTGCTGTGTCCCACATAATCCATTCACCAACAATAACATGTTTCTCATCTATGTTCTCCCTTTTCATTTCATTCCTTCTCCTCCCTTCCCCTTTTGAGAGGGAAGAGTGTAACAGGGTAAACCCTTGGGAGTTCAGAGATGGGTGATTCCCACGGGAGGGCTGAGTGTATAAGAAAACCAGCATGCACGAACGGACGGGAGAGTTGTGCAAGGATTGGTACAAGAAGTAGATTCCTTTGAACGAGATTCAAGTTCTAGCTTCGTTGTGACTGTGCGATTCCTGCCCCCACAAGTAGGAATCTAGAACAAGTAACGCAAGTCAACCCACTGTAACTGTATTACAAGGATTTATTTAAAACGAATAAAACCCATTTGCTACATTAGTATTAAAATAGTTCATGTACACTGTCTAACAGTATTTTGGTCACTCAGCGCTTGCATTTGGCTAGTCACTGTGAGCTGATCATCCCAGCCATTCACCGAGTGAACGCTCAATGAGCGTCTACTAGTTTCAATGAGGGTTTATCATGTAATTTCAAAACTCATAGGACAAAAAAATGATTATCATATCTGGAAAGAGCTCATTGAAATTAGTAAATATGTGAAGTTTGGAAAAGATCGCTTCACAAATTGCGAAGATATGAATTTTCAAAAATCAAAATTTGTATGAAAACCTTTGTTGGCAAGAGTTGCCTCCAAGCATAAATTTCCATAGGTGTTCATATAAAATTTCGATTTTTGAAAATTCATATCTTTGCAATTTGTGAAGCGATCTTTTCTAAACTTCACATTTTTACTAATTTCAACGAGCTCTTTCCAGCTATGATAATCATTTTTTGTCCAATGAGTTTTGAAATTACGTGATAAACCCTCATTATGTTAGTCCCCCGAAAAGGGCAAAAGGTGCGACCCTGAAGGATCATGGGGGTTTCTATTTGCAGCCATATTCTTACACGACTGTTTGTAAGTTTTCAATAAAAGACGTATTATTATTATAATTATTCTTCATGAACATCTTGTACTAAACAAGAACATTGCAGTTAAGGTATCAGGGGACCTTTGTGACCTTCGTGACCGCTCTTCACAGAAACCTCAATAGCGCGCTGATGGTGGTTAAAAAGTATTTAATAAGTATACATTTTTCAAAAGCTGAATTAAAACATAGAATCCTGTTCAGTAAAAACCTTTTTAATTTCTTCAGCCGTTTTTTATTATTGCTATTTTTACGAACATTGACTGTACGTCTCAGTTTTTTATTAGTTTCCTAGTTTAAGAGATATAGCCTGGTTTCTGGTTGTTTGTAGTAAAAAACAAGTGTATCATCTTCGAGGTCAAATATTTTCAGAAGTAAATAAAACAGGAAAAAACTGAGACACTGTTTTGAAGAGCAACATGTGGTCTTCAAGCTGCTGCTTTCCGTTTAAAGAATGGTTTAATCCTGAGGGACTTGGAACTTCAGACGTGAGGAACAGTCAATTTTTGAAATCGCAATAATAAAAAAACGGCTGAAGAAACTAAAAAGGTTTTTAGGGACTTGTTAGAATTTAGCAGGGGGGAGGGGGTTGGTGATTTTAAATTGAGCGTTGAAAATGATGTGACCCTCCCCTAGCGATGGGAATGAAATTTTCTTGACCCTCCCCTTGGGTGGGCTTGGCCTAAAATATCATGACCCTCCCCCTGCACATATAAGGGATTCTGGAAAGAACCTTATTTTAAAATAACACTTGCCCCCCCCCCCCCCCCCCCCCCCCTTCCCCAAACATGCGATAGATTTCCCTGCACTCCCAATGTACAATAAGATTTAACTACATGTACATCCCCCCTCCCACTACAGCCCCAAGTTGTATTAGTTTTGTGTTACTAGAAACGTCTACCGGTAGTACTCAGTGCAGTGAAATTTTGAAATGTTCTAATAATACCAAAATACTTGCGAAAAGGATTTAAAATCATTAAGACAAGAAAATCGTTACACAATAATACATACCATATACATTTAGAAGGCTCATAAAAGGTCCGTAGCAAGGGGAAAGGTGTTAGGGGGCACAATATGACGAGCGACGAGGCCCTAGGAGGGTGAGGGGGCATGCCACCCGAAAATGTTTGAGGTGTAGGGTCTCTGAAATAGCATTTCCTGACATTTGAGAGCAGTTTACAGCAAGTTTAATTTGACAGAAAATTGATCTTGTGGAAGAATCATGGGAGCCTTAGAGTGATACACCCACCCTTTCCCAAGTGATGCCCCTTAACCAAGTGAACTCCCCCCAAAAATCCTCCGATCCCCCAGACGATAAAAATATGAAAATCGTCATTTTGGGCCATTTTTGCATATTTTTGCGCATTTTTCAAGGTCTATGACTCACCAAAAATGACCGTGTTGAACGATTTTTGAGCATTTTGCAAAGGCTATACATTGATATACCTGTTTTCAAAAACCTTGTCATTTTACAAAATACAAAATAGTAAAAGTAAAAAAGGAATAAATTAGAGAAACAATAAGCCAGAGTTCAGCTTGAGTGCATTTCTTTTGTTTCTCTAATTAATTCCTTTTTTACTATTTTACTACCGGTATTTTGTATTTTGTAAAAGGGCAACGTTTTTGAAAACAGGTGTATACATGGTTTTGCTATTCCTGTCATACTATAATATTAAAACACAATGCTCATGCTCCCACATGAGCGTAGATTTATGTGACTCTCCCTTTTCACTCGGCCTGTTTTTTCATGACCCTCCCTTTTCAGGAGCTCAAAAAGTTATGACCCTCCCCCATTTTCCACCCCCTGTCCCCCCCTGCTAATTTCTGACAAGTCCCTTACTGAACAGGATTCTATCTTTATTCAGCTTTTTAAAATAGTATACTTTTTAATACTTTTTAATGACCATAAATGGTGCGCTATTGAGGTTTCTGTGAAGAGTGGTTACGAAGGTTCCCTGATACCTTAAAAGTGACATTCAAAATGAGATGGCCATATTTTTTTGTTGAAATGTCAGGCAATTTGGATAGACAGCTTGGAAAACAGCATCTCCCATGATTCTCTGGGGTCGCACCTTTGTGAATTCACCTTTTCAGCGTTAGAGTTCATGTTACTGTCATGAGAAAGTTCGGACATTGCCGTGGTTTGCTGTATGAATGTAGGGTAGGCTCACTTTCGTCTAAATTATCAAACTGTTTTTTATTTGGTTCCCTTTTTGACGCCAAAAAGGTCAATTGAAATAGGTGTATCAGTATTAAATTGTATATGTCTTTGGTCACTAAGTTTAATCACATTTGCAGAGCAATCCTTTTGTCCAGTAGTAGATGATGGTCAGTAAATATTTATTATAATAGTACGCTAAAACCTATTACCTTTGTTCTCAATTTTCGCATTAGAGGATTGAGGTAGGCCTGTGTCTGTCTGTGAGTAGCACTTGCTAACTTGCCCTACAAAACAAAACACTTGTATATTGAACCCAGCCTGCAGTAACAAAACACTTGTATATTGAACCCAGCCTGCAGTAACAAAACACTTGTATATTGAACCCAGCCTGCAGTAACAAAACACTTGTATATTGAACCCAGCCTGCAGTAACCCTTGTATATTGAACCCAGCCTGCAGTAACAAAACACTTGTATATTGAACCCAGCCTGCAGTAACAAAACACTTGTATATTGAACCCAGCCTGCAGTAACAAAACACTTGTATATTGAACCCA
The DNA here is from genome assembly GCA_033675265.1 of Actinostola sp. cb2023. Taxonomy (NCBI): domain Eukaryota; kingdom Metazoa; phylum Cnidaria; class Anthozoa; order Actiniaria; family Actinostolidae; genus Actinostola; species Actinostola sp. cb2023. The sequence goes on along the minus strand of JAUJYZ010000167.1, from coordinate 126,699 downwards.
GCCTGCAGTAACAAAACACTTGTATATTGAACCCAGCCTGCAGTAACAAAACACTTGTATATTGAACCCAGCCTGCAGTAACAAAACACTTGTATATTGAACCCAGCCTGCAGTAAACCCAGCCTGCAGTAACACTTGTATATTGAACCCAGCCTGCAGTAACAAAACACTTGTATATTGAACCCAGCCTGCAGTAACAAAACACTTGTATATTGAACCCAGCCTGCAGTAACAAAACACTTTATATTGAACCCAGCCTTTGTGTAACAAAACACTTGTATATTGAACCCAGCCTGCAGTAACAAAACACTTGATATTGAACCCAGAGCAGCAAAACACTTGTATATTGAACCCAGCCTGCAGTAACAAAACACTTGTATATTGAACCCAGCCTGCAGTAACAAAACACTTTTGGGCTTTTATTTTCCTCAGCCTGCAGTTGTTTAAAACACTTGTATATTGAACCCAAGTTTTTAACAAAACACTTGTATATTAAACCCAACAACTAGATAACAAAGAAACAAAAAACTTAAGCTATAAAGGTTTTAGTAACAACACACTTGTAAGCTATAGATAACAAAGGTTTAACTATTGTAAAGCATATAAAGGTTTAACAACAACTAGATAACAAAGACTATTGTAAGCTATAAAGGTTTAACAACAACTAGATAACAAAGACTATTGTAAGCTATAAAGGTTAATTTCCTCAGGTTTGTTAGATAACAAAGACTATTGTAAGCTATAAAGGTTTTAACAACAACTAGATAACAAACTATTGTAAGACTATTGTAAGCTATAAAGGTTTAACAACAACTAGATAACAAAGACTATTGTAAGCTATAAAGGTTAAACAACAACTAGATAACAAAGACTATTGTAAGCTATAAAGGTTTAACAACAACTAGATAACAAAGACTATTGTAAGCTATAAAGGTTAAACAACAACTAGATAACAAAGACTATTGTAAGCTATAAAGGTTTAACAACAACTAACTAGATAACAAAGACTATTGTAAGCTATAAAGGTTTAAACAACAACTAGATAACAAAGACTATTGTAAGCTATAAAGGTTTAAACAACAACTAGATAACAAAGACTATTGTAAGCTATAAAGGTTTAACAACAACTAGATAACAAAGACTATTGTAAGCTATAAAGGTTTAACAACAACTAGATAACAAAGACTATTGTAAGCTATAAAGGTTTAACAACAACTAGATAACAAAGACTATTGTAAGCTATAAAGGTTTAACAACAACTAGATAACAAAGACTATTGTAAGCTATAAAGGTTTAACAACAACTAGATAACAAAGACTATTGTAAGCTATAAAGGTTTAACAACAACTAGATAACAAAGACTATTGTAAGCTATAAAGGTTTAACAACAACTAGATAACAAAGACTATTGTAAGCTATAAAGGTTTAACAACAACTAGATAACAAAGACTATTGTAAGCTATAAAGGTTAAACAAAGACTATTATGGGCACATATTATATTGTAAGCTATAAAGGTTTAACAACAACTAGATAACAACAAATTGTAAGCTATATTAATATAAAGCTTTTAACAACAACTAGATAACAAATTATCTATTGTAAGCTATAAAGCTAATGTATTTTGCATAAACTAGAAAAAACCATGTGACTATTGTATAGCTAAAAAGTATGTAATTGTAAGCATGGCAACCTAATAACAAAGTATTGGGGGCTCGGACAGTTTGTAAGGGATATGAAGGATTGCATTGTACCATCATTTCCCTAACAAAGTCTAACCCGTAAGCTCGGAAAGGTAGAAAACAACTAGATCCATCAAAAATAAAGGTTACAACTAGATATGAAAGACTTTAATTTTTCTAACAACTTGAAGTTAAAAAAAACAACTAGATGAATAAAGACTATTGTAAGCTAAAAAAGATAAGAAAAAAGACTTGGATAGGCTCACAGTATCATTGAGCGGGAAACAACAATTTGGATAAGAAATTGAGCATTGTTTCAACGATAAAATCAACACAACAAAACGAGCAACAAAGCAACAGTAAGCTTAAAGTTATTCAACAGCAAGTGGATAACAAAGCTTCTAACGCTAAGCGAAATCGACAAGGAAATACTTTCATTATGTGGAGCAGACGCGATATGCTATCATGTCTGTAAGTACATTGTATATTTTAACTATTGGTTTTTGTGGCCTGCCTCTTATAGAGACGACAGTGACTGATGAACAACAATAGAAAACAATAGACTATTAATAAGACATAGGATATCAATTGCTTGCATGCTAAAGGGCAATTGTAAGCTATAAAGGAGAAACAACATCTACAAAAAACAGTCATTTCAGTTTTTTGTTTTAAAAATGTATTTTAATATTCCAACATAACCCCAAAGCAATACTACTACGCCTATAACCCCCACCCCCCCGCCCCCAGTGAAATATTACAACCTATACCACCCCACCCCCAGTGCAATACTACACCTTGCCCAACAACCCCCCCCCAAAGACCCCCAGTGTAAGCTATACAGGTTATACCACCCCTAGCCCCCAAAGTGAAATATTACACCTATACCACCCCACCCCCAGTGCAATACTACACCTATACCCCCCCCCCTATAAAGCCCCCAGTGAAATAAAGACACCTATACCACCCCCGCCCCCAGTGAAATACTATACAAGCTATACCACCCCACAACCAACTAGATAACAAAGACTATTGTAAGCTATAAAGGCTTAACCCCCCCTTGACCCCAAAGAAATACTACATCTATACTCCCCACCCCCAGTGAAATACTACACCTATACCCCCCCACCCCCAGTGAAATACTACACCTATACCAACCCATAGCCAGTGAAATACGGCACCTATACCCACCCCAATTCGAGTGAAATACTGCACCTATACCTAATAACCTCCAGTGAAATACTGCACCTATACCTACCCCAAGTCCAGTGAAATACTACACCTATACCCCCCACCTCCAGTGAAATACTACACCTATACCTACCCCACCCCCAGTGAAATACTTACCTACCTATACCCCCCATTTCCCAGTGAAATACTACAACCTATACCAATCCCACCCCCAGTGAAATACGGCACCTATACCTATAACCCATCTCGAGTGAAATACTGCACTTCTACCCACCCCACCCCCAGTGAAATACTGCATAATACCTACCTCACCTCCAGTGAAATACTGCACCTATACCCACCAGCGGGACACCCCAGTGAAATAAATGCACCTATAACATTTCCAACCCCAGTGAAATACTGCACATACAAAACCCCACCCCTAGTGAAATACTGCACCTAAAGTTACCCAACCCCAAGTGAAGGCCAAGCTTCTATACTAAGCGAAATCGACAGTGAAATACTTTCATTATGTGGAGCAGACGCGATAGTGCTATCATGTCCTGTAAGTACATTGACCTTCAGTGGTTTTTGTGGCACCTCTACCAACCCCACGACAGTGACTGATGAAACAATACTAAACAATAGACTATGAATAAGCACCTATAGGATATCAACCCTTGCATGCTATACTGGGGCATAAAATATATTAGGAGAAATACTACACCTATACCAACATTTCAGTTTTAGTGAAAAAATGCACCTATACCTACCCATAACCCCCAGTGAAATACTACACCTATACCCCCACCCCCCGCCCCAGTGAAATATTACACCTATACCACCCCACCCCCAGTGCAATACTACACCTATACCAACCCCCGCCCCCAGTGAAATACTGCACCTATACCACCCCCGCCCCAGTGAAATACTACACCTATACCACCCCACCCCCAGTGAAATACTGCACCTATACCCCCACCCCCAGTGAAATACTACACCTATACCAACCCCACCCCCAGTGAAATACGGCACCTATACCAACCCCATCCCGAGTGAAATACTGCACCTATACCACCCACCCCCCCCCAGTGAAATACTGCACCTATACCAACCCACCCCCAGTGAAATACTGCACCTATACCAACCCCACCCCCCCCAGTGAAATACTGCACCTATACCAACCCACCCCCAGTGAAATACTGCACCTATACCAACCCCACCCCACCCCCAGTGAAATACTGCACCTATACCAACCCCACCCCCAGTGAAATACTGCACCTATACCTACCCCACCCCCAGTGAAATACTGCACCTATACCAACCCCACCCCTAGTGAAATACTGCACCTATACCAACCCCACCCCTAGTGAAATACTGCACCTATACCAACCCCAACCCCAGTGAAATACTGCACCTATACCAACCCCACCCCCAGTGAAATACTGCACCTATACCAACCCCACCCCCCCTAGTGAAATACTGCACCTATACCAACCCCACCCCCAGTGAAATACTGCACCTATACCAACCCCAGTGAAATACTGCACAACTATACCAACCCCACTTTCCTGAAATACTGCACCTATACCACAGGCCCCACCCCCAGTGAAATACTGCACCTCTACCTGTTTTATTGTTTGAAGATGATTCACAACTTCACTCAAACTTTCCTCACGTTCAGCAGTTAGCCACAGGCACTCATAGAGTGTCTAAAGTTGTTGTCATGATTTGTATTACAGTTTACTTGTACATGTATGTTAGTTATTACCTCTACAAACTTTAATGTCACCTCTTGGTCTAGCTTGTCATCTCCTTTACCCATACCTTTAGCTAATTCCTATAAGTAATAAACTTGAATTGGTCAGTTTGTACACAGGCAGACCAACCATTTCTTATGAGGCTAACTATAAATTATAATAAATAAAAAGATATTTGTATGGGCATGTCTTTCTTTCGGCTTTCCTGTGGTGAAGCATGTACGCATTACAGGTATATTGGGCTACCTATGTTTAACTTTTATTGAAGGAATCATGTGTAGTATTGAAAGAAGGTGTGAAACTTTGGTCATATGATGGTCCAATGTGGGCCGCAGCTTAGTGGTGCAGCTGAACATCCACTCAGCGTACTCTAGACAGGGCAACTGATAGAGTGTGAGGGTGCGATTCATCCCACACTATCTGGCTTTTTCCCCGCAATATTTAAAACAAAATTCTGCACTATTTTCATTTTTTCCGCACTCTATCAGATGCCCTGTCTAGAGGCCCAAGAGGGGTAGCCAGGGTAAAGTCCCTGATACATTGCAAAATGGCAATGTTAAATATTAACTATATGTAACTTTAGAAGGAATTGGACGGTTTTAAAGTACCGGTAGCCTTTTTCATTTTGAATGGTGGAGAATTGGATGCTGGTCTCGACACACAAACATTTTGTTGAAAAGAAAAACTGAATTACAAAATTCCTGAAGTATTTTTGTGAAGTTTGAACATAGTATTTGCTCTTAATGTTCTCTAATGTTCTCTAATGTATGACTAATGCCTGTACTACAGGGCAGAAGGGCTGCTTAACAATCCTCAGCAAATGATTTTTCCAAAATTATGACTGGGCTATTTGATTTGTGATCGAAATACACTTCAAAAGGATCCTCTCAACTGACTGAAGACTTCACCTCTATTGAAACATTTTGACTTTCTCATCTAGAAAGTGTTTGAAGTGAAAAATCACTGATATCGAAGGAAGTCATGAATGTAAGAGATGGAACTAAGCAATTAACAGTTCTTCATTATTTATTGGCATTGTAATTAGTAACCTATTCTCAGCAACCTCCCTTGTGCTAAAGAGAAAAGAATGGGAGTCTGCGCCCAGTATTGAAATGCTGCTACTGCGCCAAAACCCCTTCTTAAACTCCCTTCTTAAACTCCCCTTCTTAAACCCCTTATTATTAAACTCCAAACTAACCCCAGACTTAGATTTATGACAAATGGCCTTATTTCTATAACTAGTCATTATATTTGTGAGTGAATGCTGCAAGTTGTAACAATTGAGAGGGGGGGGGGGGGGGTCCAAATGTAAATTTACTTCAAACCTGTGGCAAAACTAGATTCTAGGATATAAAACAATGAATTGAACCTCAGGTATGATTGACCCTCCCCTGGATCCACCACTGCTATATCAAAAGTGCAGACAATTTTAAAGGACTCATATTACCTGGAATTAATACTGATTAAATTAAAGGACAGTTTGCATCCAGTTTTTCAGCAAAGGTTCTGCAGCGTTTGTAAATAATTTTCTAAACCTGTTTAGTTAAACCACTTTAAAACATTGGTGTGAATGGGGCATAGAAATGTTTCGTAACTCTGTTGAGGTCAAATGGAATGGATCAAGATGTGTCATAGCAAGGATACCCCTATCTGCAGTACAGCACTGATTTATATATACAATATACCTTAATGTCATCTAGTGTAACTGTCTTGGCAGCAGACATCAACTGCTTACCAGCTTTTGCAGCTGCTTCACTGTCACCCTGTGTAATAATAATGTACCATTAGACTGTTTGGTCACCCTGTGTAATAGTAATGTACCATTAGATTGTTTGGTCACCCTGTGTAATACCGTGTGTTATAGTAATTATAATACAAAAACAAAAACAAAAAAAATTCAATGTACCTTACGTAAGTATTGGACGATTTAGCAATCATGTTAACAATGAATAATATTACGAAATATAATTGACGTTTCGATGTCACTGACATCATTCTCAAAATGAAGTAACAAGATATATTAAGGTATAACAATTCAACGTTGTACCTGTTTAATTAGTTCTGTCAAGTATTCCTGGTCAATGCTTTCCATTGCTGCTTTAAAATCATTTCTAAAACCCTAAATAATAAAACCATGATGTAAGTATTTGCTGACTATTGTTTACAATAACAATAATCGATGAAAGCATGTAATGACAGCAATAATGCATATACTCTAGTTATTACTACTTGAACGCAAGACCCAAGCAAGATACATAGTAAACAATTATTGGATGAGGTTTTGATGATATCCGGAATTACATGTACATGTATCAATGTAGAGGTAAGTGTTATTGGCCGAAGCCGTAGGCTGAGGACAATAACATTTGCCGAGACATTGATAATTCCAGATATCATCAAAACCGAATTCAATAAAAATATTGTTTTATTATACATTGTCTATATTGTTTTATTATACATTGTCTATATTGTTTTATTATACATTGTCTATATTGTTTTATTATACATTGTCTATATTGTTTTATTATACATTGTCTATATTGTTTTATTATACATTGTCTATATTGTTTTATTATACATTGTCTATATTGTTTTATTATACATTGTCTATATTGTTTTATTATACATTGTCTATATTGTTTTATTATACATTGTCTATGTGGATTGACTCATAATACAAATACTGTATATTAAGCGATCCAACAACAATAAATGAATGAAAATGACAGCACTATAGCTAGCTGCAGTAACCTACAGATAACAACCAATCCGCTGACCTATGGAGCAGACAACTGCTTACAGATAACCATAAGACCGCTGAAATATCGCTGGCGCGCACTGATAGTGAGAATTATCTGTAGGCTCTGTACCAATGAGAATACAGATACTGAGTACAATGTATAGTAGGTAATTGATTTGGTTTTGTCCAAGTAGGTAATTGATTTGATTTTGTCCAAGTAGGCAAATGATTTGGTTTTGTCCAAGTAGGTAATTGATTAGGTTTTGTCCAAGTAGGCAAATGATTTGGTTTTGTCCAAGTAGGCAAATGATTTGGTTTTGTCCAAGTAGGTAATTGATTTGGTTTTGTCCAAGTAGGTAATTGATTAGGTTTTGTCCAAGTAGGTAATTGATTAGGTTTTGTCCAAGTAGGTAATTGATTTGGTTTTGTCCAAGTAGGTAATTGATTAGGTTTTGTCCAAGTAGGTAATTGATTAGGTTTTGTCCAAGTAGGTAATTGATTAGGTTTTGTCCAAGTAGGTAATTGATTAGGTTTTGTCCAAGTAGGTAATTGATTAGGTTTTGTCCAAGTAGGTAATTGATTAGGTTTTGTCCAAGTAGGTAATTGATTAGGTTTTGTCCAAGTAGGTAATTGATTTGTTTGTTTTGTCCAAGTAGGTAATTGATTAGGTTTTGTCCAAGTAGGTAATTGATTAGGTTTTGTCCAAGTAGGTAATTGATTAGGTTTTGTCCAAGTAGGTAATTGATTTGGTTTTGTCCAAGTAGGTAATTGATTAGGTTTTGTCCAAGTAGGTAATTGATTAGGTTTTGTCCAAGTAGGTAATTGATTTGGTTTTGTCCAAGTAGGCAATTGATTTGGTTTTGTCCAAGTAGGCAAATGATTTGGTTTTGTCCAAGTAGGTAATTGATTTGTTTTGTCCAAGTAGGTAATTGATTAGGTTTTGTCCAAGTAGGTAATTGATTAGGTTTTGTCCAAGTAGGTAATTGATTTGGTTTTGTCCAAGTAGGTAATTGATTAGGTTTTGTCCAAGTAGGTAATTGATTAGGTTTTGTCCAAGTAGGTAATTGATTAGGTTTTGTCCAAGTAGGTAATTGATTAGGTTTTGTCCAAGTAGGTAATTGATTAGGTTTTTGTCCAAGTAGGTAATTGATTAGGTTTTTGTCCAAGTAGGTAATTGATTTGGTTTTGTCCAAGTAGGTAATTGATTAGGTTTTGTCCAAGTAGGTAATTGATTTGGTTTTGTCCAAGTAGGTAATTGATTAGGTTTTGTCCAAGTAGGTAATTGATTAGGTTTTGTCCAAGTAGGTAATTGATTTGGTTTTGTCCAAGTAGGTAATTGATTAGGTTTTGTCCAAGTAGGTAATTGATTAGGTTTTGTCCAAGTAGGTAATTGATTTGGTTTTGTCCAAGTAGGTAATTGATTAGGTTTTGTCCAAGTAGGTAATTGATTTGGTTTTGTCCAAGTAGGTAATTGATTAGGTTTTGTCCAAGTAGGTAATTGATTAGGTTTTGTCCAAGTAGGTAATTGATTTGGTTTTGTCCAAGTAGGTAATTGATTAGGTTTTGTCCAAGTAGGTAATTGATTAGGTTTTGTCCAAGTAGGTAATTGATTTGGTTTTGTCCAAGTAGGTAATTGATTTAGGTTTTGTCCAAGTAGGTAATTGATTTGGTTTTGTCCAAGTAGGTAATTGATTAGGTTTTGTCCAAGTAGGTAATTGATTAGGTTTTGTCCAAGTAGGTAATTGATTAGGTTTTGTCCAAGTAGGTAATTGATTAGGTTTTGTCCAAGTAGGTAATTGATTTAGGTTTTGTCCAAGTAGGTAATTGATTAGGTTTTGTCCAAGTAGGTAATTGATTAGGTTTTGTCCAAGTAGGTAATTGATTAGGTTTTGTCCAAGTAGGTAATTGATTAGGTTTTGTCCAAGTAGGTAATTGATTTGGTTTTGTCCAAGTAGGTAATTGATTAGGTTTTGTCCAAGTAGGTAATTGATTAGGTTTTGTCCAAGTAGGTAATTGATTTGGTTTTGTCCAAGTAGGTAATTGATTTGGTTTTGTCCAAGTAGGTAATTGATTTGGTTTTGTCCAAGTAGGTAATTGATTAGGTTTTGTCCAAGTAGGTAATTGATTTGGTTTTGTCCAAGTAGGTAATTGATTTGGTTTTGTCCAAGTAGGTAATTGATTTGGTTTTGTCCAAGTAGGTAATTGATTAGGTTTTGTCCAAGTAGGTAATTGATTTGGTTTTGTCCAAGTAGGTAATTGATTAGGTTTTGTCCAAGTAGGTAATTGATTTGGTTTTGTCCAAGTAGGTAATTGATTTGGTTTTGTCCAAGTAGGTAATTGATTTGGTTTTGTCCCAAGTAGGTAATTGATTAGGTTTTGTCCAAGTAGGTAATTGATTTGGTTTTGTCCAAGTAGGTAATTGATTTGGTTTTGTCCAAGTAGGTAATTGATTGGTTTTGTCCAAGTAGGTAATTGATTTGGTTTTGTCCAAGTAGGTAATTGATTAGGTTTTGTCCAAGTAGGTAATTGATTTGGTTTTGTCCAAGTAGGTTTGATTTGGTTTTGTCCAAGTAGGTAATTGATTTGGTTTTGTCCAAGTAGGTAATTGATTAGGTTTTGTCCAAGTAGGTAATTGATTTGGTTTTGTCCAAGTAGGTAATTGATTTGGTTTTGTCCAAGTAGGTAGATTAGGTTTTGTCCAAGTAGGTAATTGATTTGTTTTGTCCAAGTAGGTAATTGATTAGGTTTTGTCCAAGTAGGTAATTGATTTGGTTTTGTCCAAGTAGTAATTGATTTGGTTTTGTCCAAGTAGGTAATTGATTTGGTTTTGTCCAAGTAGGTAATTGATTAGGTTTTGTCCAAGTAGGTAATTGATTAGGTTTTGTCCAAGTAGGTAATTGATTAGGTTTTGTCCAAGTAGGTAATTGATTTGGTTTTGTCCAAGTAGGTAATTGATTTGGTTTTGTCCAAGTAGGTAATTGATTTGGTTTTGTCCAAGTAGGTAATTGATTAGGTTTTGTCCAAGTAGGTAATTGATTTGGTTTTGTCCAAGTAGGCAATGATTTGGTTTTGTCCAAGTAGGTAATTGATTTGGTTTTGTTAGGTAATTGATTTGGTTTTGTCCAAGTAGGTAATTGATTAGGTTTTGTCCAAGTAGGTAATTGATTTGGTTTTGTCCAAGTAGGTAATTGATTTGGTTTTGTCCAAGTAGGTAATTGATTTGGTTTTGTCCAAGTAGGTAATTGATTAGGTTTTGTCCAAGTAGGTAATTGATTTGGTTTTGTCCAAGTAGGTAATTGATTTGGTTTTGTCCAAGTAGGTAATTGATTAGGTTTTGTCCAAGTAGGTAATTGATTGATTTTGTCCAAGTAGGTAATTGATTAGGTTTTGTCCAAGTAGGTAATTGATTTGGTTTTGTCCAAGTAGGTAATTGATTTGGTTTTGTCCAAGTAGGTAATTGATTTGGTTTTGTCCAAGTAGGTAATTGATTAGGTTTTGTCCAAGTAGGTAATTGATTAGGTTTTGTCCAAGTAGGTAATTGATTAGGTTTTGTCCAAGTAGGTAATTGATTAGGTTTTGTCCAAGTAGGTAATTGATTAGGTTTTGTCCAAGTAGGTAATTGATTAGGTTTTGTCCAAGTAGGTAATTGATTTGATTTTGTCCAAGTAGGTAATTGATTAGTTTTTGTCCAAGTAGGTAATTGATTTGGTTTTGTCCAAGTAGGTAATTGATTAGGTTTTGTCCAAGTAGGTAATTGATTTGGTTTTGTCCAAGTAGGTAATTGATTTGGTTTTGTCCAAGTAGGTAATTGATTTGGTTTTGTCCAAGTAGGTAATTGATTAGGTTTTGTCCAAGTAGGTAAATGATTTGGTTTTGTCCAAGTAGGTAATTGATTTGGTTTTTGTCCAAGTAGGTAATTGATTAGGTTTTGTCCAAGTAGGTAATTGATTAGGTTTTGTCCAAGTAGGTAATTGATTAGGTTTTGTCCAAGTAGGTAATTGATTTGGTTTTGTCCAAGTAGGTAATTGATTAGGTTTTGTCCAAGTAGGTAATTGATTTGGTTTTGTCCAAGTAGGTAATTGATTAGGTTTTGTCCAAGTAGGTAATTGATTAGGTTTTGTCCAAGTAGGTAATTGATTTGGTTTTGTCCAAGTAGGTAATTGATTAGGTTTTGTCCAAGTAGGTAATGATTAGGTTTTGTCCAAGTAGGTAATTGATTTGGTTTTGTCCAAGTAGGTAATTGATTAGGTTTTGTCCAAGTAGGTAATTGATTAGGTTTTGTCCAAGTAGGTAATTGATTTGGTTTTGTCCAAGTAGGTAATTGATTAGGTTTTTGTCCAAGTAGGTAATTGATTAGGTTTTGTCCAAGTAGGTAATTGATTTGGTTTTGTCCAAGTAGGTAATTGATTTGGTTTTGTCCAAGTAGGTAATTGATTAGGTTTGTCCAAGTAGGTAATTGATTAGGTTTTGTCCAAGTAGGTAATTGATTAGGTTTTCCAAGTAGGTAAGTAGGTTTTGTGATTAGGTTTTGATTTGGTTTTGTCCAAGTAGGTAATTGATTTGGTTTTGTCCAAGTAGGTAATTGATTTGGTTTTGTCCAAGTAGGTAATTGATTAGGTTTTGTCCAAGTAGGTAATTGATTTGGTTTTGTCCAAGTAGGTAATTGATTTGGTTTTGTCCAAGTAGGTAATTGATTTGGTTTTGTCCAAGTAGGTAATTGATTTGGTTTTGTCCAAGTAGGTAATTGATTAGGTTTTGTCCAAGTAGGTAATTGATTAGGTTTTGTCCAAGTAGGTAATTGATTAGGTTTTGTCCAAGTAGGTAATTGATTAGGTTTTGTCCAAGTAGGTAATTGATTTGGTTTTGTCCAAGTAGGTAATAGTGATTAATTTTTGTCCAAGTAGGTAATTGATTTGTCCAAGTAGGTAATTGATTTGGTTTTGTCCAAGTAGGTAATTGATTTGGTTTTGTCCAAGTAGGTAATTGATTAGGTTTTGTCCAAGTAGGTAATTGATTAGGTTTTGTCCAAGTAGGTAATTGATTAGGTTTTGTCCAAGTAGGTAATTGATTTGGTTTTGTCCAAGTAGGTAATTGATTAGGTTTTGTCCAAGTAGGTAATTGATTTGGTTTTGTCCAAGTAGGTAATTGATTAGGTTTTGTCCAAGTAGGTAATTGATTTGGTTTTGTCCAAGTAGGTAATTGATTAGGTTTTGTCCAAGTAGGTAAATTGATTTGGTTTTGTCCAAGTAGGTAATTGATTTGGTTTTGTCCAAGTAGGTAATTGATTAGGTTTTGTCCAAGTAGGTAATTGATTTGGTTTTGTCCAAGTAGGTAATTGATTAGGTTTTGTCCAAGTAGGTAATTGATTAGGTTTTGTCCAAGTAGGTAATTGATTAGGTTTTGTCCAAGTAGGTAATTGATTTGGTTTTGTCCAAGTAGGTAATTGATTAGGTTTTGTCCAAGTAGGTAATTGATTTGGTTTTGTCCAAGTAGGTAATTGATTAGGTTTTGTCCAAGTAGGTAATTGATTTGGTTTTGTCCAAGTAGGTAATTGATTAGGTTTTGTCCAAGTAGGTAATGATTTTGTTTTGTCCAAGTAGGTAATTGATTTGGTTTTGTCCAAGTAGGTAATTGATTAGGTTTTGTCCAAGTAGGTAATTGATTAGGTTTTGTCCAAGTAGGTAATTGATTAGGTTTTGTCCAAGTAGGTAATTGATTTGGTTTTGTCCAAGTAGGTAATTGATTAGGTTTTGTCCAAGTAGGTAATTGATTTGGTTTTGTCCAAGTAGGTAATTGATTAGGTTTTGTCCAAGTAGGTAATTGATTAGGTTTTGTCCAAGTAGGTAATTGATTTGGTTTTGTCCAAGTAGGTAATTGATTTGGTTTTGTCCAAGTAGGTAATTGATTTAGGTTTTGTCCAAGTAGGTAATTGATTTGGTTTTGTCCAAGTAGGTAATTGATTAGGTTTTGTCCAAGTAGGTAATTGATTAGGTTTTTTGTCCAAGTAGGTAATTGATTAGGTTTTGTCCAAGTAGGTAATTGATTTGGTTTTGTCCAAGTAGGTAATTGATTAGGTTTTGTCCAAGTAGGTAATTGATTAGGTTTTGTCCAAGTAGGTAATTGATTAGGTTTTGTCCAAGTAGGTAATTGATTAGGTTTTGTCCAAGTAGGTAATTGATTAGGTTTTGTCCAAGTAGGTAATTGATTTGGTTTTGTCCAAGTAGGTAATTGATTTGGTTTTGTCCAAGTAGGTAATTGATTTGGTTTTGTCCAAGTAGGTAATTGATTAGGTTTTGTCCAAGTAGGTAATTGATTTGGTTTTGTCCAAGTAGGTAATTGATTTGGTTTTGTCCAAGTAGGTAATTGATTTGGTTTTGTCCAAGTAGGTAATTGATTAGGTTTTGTCCAAGTAGGTAATTGATTTGGTTTTGTCCAAGTAGGTAATTGATTTGGTTTTGTCCAAGTAGGTAATTGATTTGGTTTTGTCCAAGTAGGTAATTGATTTGGTTTTGTCCAAGTAGGTAATTGATTAGGTTTTGTCCAAGTAGGTAATTGATTAGGTTTTGTCCAAGTAGGTAATTGATTTGGTTTTGTCCAAGTAGGTAATTGATTAGGTTTTGTCCAAGTAGGTAATTGATTAGGTTTTGTCCAAGTAGGTAATTGATTAGGTTTTGTCCAAGTAGGTAATTGATTAGGTTTTGTCCAAGTAGGTAATTGATTAGGTTTTGTCCAAGTAGGTAATTGATTAGGTTTTGTCCAAGTAGGTAATTGATTAGGTTTTGTCCAAGTAGGTAATTGATTAGGTTTTGTCCAAGTAGGTAATTGATTAGGTTTTGTCCAAGTAGGTAATTGATTTGGTTTTGTCCAAGTAGGTAATTGATTAGGTTTTGTCCAAGTAGGTAATTGATTTGGTTTTGTCCAAGTAGGTAATTGATTAGGTTTTGTCCAAGTAGGTAATTGATTAGGTTTTGTCCAAGTAGGTAATTGATTTGGTTTTGTCCAAGTAGGTAATTGATTAGGTTTTGTCCAAGTAGGCAATTGATTAGGTTTTGTCCAAGTAGGTAATTGATTAGGTTTTGTCCAAGTAGGTAATTGATTAGGTTTTGTCCAAGTAGGTAATTGATTAGGTTTTGTCCAAGTAGGTAATTGATTTGGTTTTGTCCAAGTAGGTAATTGATTAGGTTTTGTCCAAGTAGGTAATTGATTAGGTTTTGTCCAAGTAGGTAATTGATTAGGTTTTGTCCAAGTAGGTAATTGATTTGGTTTTGTGTCCAAGTAGGTAATTGATTAGGTTTTTTTTTTGTCCAAGTAGGTAATTGTAGGTTTGATTTGGTTTTGTCCAAGTAGGTAATTGATTAGGTTTTGTCCAAGTAGGTAATTGATTTGGTTTTGTCCAAGTAGGTAATTGATTAGGTTTTGTCCAAGTAGGTAATTGATTTGGTTTTGTCCAAGTAGGTAATTGATTAGGTTTTGTCCAAGTACAAATGTAGGTAATTGATTTGGTTTTGTCCAAGTAGGTAATTGATTTGGTTTTGTCCAAGTAGGTAATTGATTAGGTTTTGTCCAAGTAGGTAATTGATTTGGTTTTGTCCAAGTAGGTAATTGATTAGGTTTTGTCCAAGTAGGCAATTGATTAGGTTTTGTCCAAGTAGGTAATTGATTAGGTTTTGTCCAAGTACAAATGTAGGTAATTGATTTGGTTTTGTCCAAGTAGGTAATTGATTAGGTTTTGTCCAAGTAGGTAATTGATTTGGTTTTGTCCAAGTAGGTAATTGATTTGGTTTTGAATTTTGCGATATCTGCCTAGAATTGGTTATAATATTAAGTCCAGTACTTGAGCACATTATAGTGGTTATCATATCAGTTGTGTAAATACAAACATGTATACATTTTGTCTGCGCATGCGTTAGAATTCAGATTTGAAAGTGATTTGCCGCCATTTTCTTTGCAAATTGCACTTAAAATCTCCTACTGCAGTGCAATTTGCAAAGAAAATGGCGGCAAATCACTTTCAAATCTGATTAGTGAGCGATCTTCGTCTCTAGAATAATGTTCAAGAAAATATTTGAAAGGAAATCAATAGTCTGCCTACTTTTGTTTTGCTGTAGATGATTTTTTTCTGTATAAGGGTCGTAGATGATAAAATATCAAGGAACAAAATCCGCCAAAACAAGGAGTTATCCTAAAACCAGCTACATTGTCCTTTGGGTTTATTCTCATCGAAGATGATTTCAAGAGATACTTCACAGTGAACGTTAGTACCGACACATTGAAGGTCACATTCTGTGAATTTGAGTTCTCTACATTCAAGTATTCTCAAAGTATTTTGCTCGGTTCAGTTGGGTATTTATCATTTTTGCACGTGTTTTCCTAACATTAATTCCTACCTAAAGTACAATACTTATTTAAACTAGCCCCCCAGCCGAAAATAGCACAAATTGACTTCTTCTAAGCTTCTTCTTTGCAATCGAGAACTTATTTTAAGCTGAAAAATTGTCCCTCGGTGTGAGATCGTATTATTTTGGTACTATGGTATCAGTACACTCTATTTGTTATGATTTTGACTGATTTTCATCGCTGGTGTATACCATATTACAAACACTCTATGTGTTGAAGTTTATTGTAAAGGATAGCTTAATTCTTCATTTTTTTGGACTTCTTAGAATCAGCTGTAAATCGTTTGATATAAGTTTGATTCACATTGAGTTTTTATTCAGCATTGTGTTTGCGAATCGTTTATCTGAATTGGTGATGTGTCAAACTAAATTATAAGAAAACCTCTCTTAGTAGCTCACCCCCCAGCAATTTTCTTCCGTGATTTATTGCTTCACTCATGCTAGTTTCGTAAGGTCTTGTTTGTTGGAGTTGAAAAATTGTCCGTCTTGCTTTGCGGTGGATTTGAAGTGTCCAAGTATCACTCATTCACCCGACTTCTCTGTAGGAATGTTGCCTTGTTTTGGCGGATTTTGTTCCATTATACAGAAAAAAATATCCACAGCACCACAAAAGTAGGTGGACTATTGATTTCCTTTCAATGATTTTCTAAAACTTCATTCTAGAGACGTAGATCGCTCACTAAATCTTCCACAGCAGTGCACTTGGCAAAACAATAGCGATACTTCATGTTTACAAACATTAACATTGTGATGTAAATGTGCCAACCATTTCCACAAAGACTTCTCACACGTTTTGTTTCAACAGCCAATCGATCTCCGGTTGGCACATCGTTGGCACATGAATGACAAAAGCTGAAGTATCGATTATGCAAATAGGTACTTTGAAATCTGAATCCAAACGCATGCGCAGATAAAATGTACACATGCTGTAAATACATACACTATGAATTGCTACTTCCATGACAATGCATTGAAAACCCCATGAAAGCATTTTTAATGGCCATGAAAACAGAGATTTAAGAGTTGAGGGTGTTCTTTTAAGTCATGAATTTCCCATGAAAAATTGTAGATTAATTTTCATGGACCATGAAAAATTGGCAGAGCACCCAAAATGAATTTCATGGGTCATAAATTTGCTATGAATCACAAATAATGTCAGATTTCATGGCCCATGAAAAGGTCGTATCCCTCTGTTCATGTATTTCATGGGTCATGAAATTCCCAGGTATTTCAAATTGTCAGATTTCATGGCCCATGAAAAGGTCATATCCCTCTGTTCATGTATTTCATGGGTCATGAAATTCCCAGGTATTACAAATTGTCAGATTTTATGGCCCATGAAAAGGTCATATCCCTCTGTTCATGAATTTCATGGGTCATGAAATTTTCTTTCATGGGTCATGAAATGTCCATATAATACACATTGACAGATTTATCGACCTACTGGATAAAAACCTGTGAAAACCCTGTGAATTATTTGTGCAAAATGTTACGAAAATTGTGAACCTGTGAAAACACCTGTGAAATTTGAAATCTTGTGAAAAAACCTGTGAATTATTTGCAGCAAAGTTTTACGAAAATTGTGAACCTGTGCAAAACCTGTGTAATTTGATATCCTGTGAAAAAACCTGTTGATATAATAAAGTTAAGATAATATAATATTCATTGTCAACTAATGGCATCATAAAACCCAAAACGTCATTTTGTAGTAAACCATTATTGATTTATAAAACCTGTTAAGCAAAGTTTTTTATATTTTCTTTGTACGACAGCGCTTAGAACAGTCCTGTATAGGCGCTATACAAATAAATATTATATTATTAGTAATATTATTATTATTAAATATGAAACACTCACATGAAAATTTTGGAAAAACCATTTGCACAAGAACTTGATAAAAATACAAGCCAATCCCCAGAAGAACATGACATGAGTAAAATTAATTGCTATCAAAACATAAATCTGGCAGTATCAAACCTTGAACACATTTTAATCAAATTATATCAGTTTATATAACTTATATCTACAAATAAAATAAATAACATTCTACTCTTTTGTGATTACTGATAGTAGAGATAGTAGAGATAGTAAGCTTATGTACTAGTATGAAATAAACATTACATGTCTCCCTAAAGTACATTGTACATGCAATGTACGTATGCTCCAAATTTCAAAAAGGTGTTTGAGAAAACTATGCACTTATTACTCGGGCCCTTCCGAAGGAAGCCCGAGTATTAAAATGGGCTTTCTTTTTATTATTTTTATCATGGTCACGGAATGAAGAAAAAATGCGAAGAATGAAGAAAGAATGCGAAGTATTTGATCGTATCGAGTTTCAAGATTACTCAGCAGATAAGGGAAAACAAACGACACACAGGTTTTGAAAGCAGCTGTAGATCTTCAAGCTATTAAAGGTCAGGATTCTAGTTCATCGTTCGACGACTAGAAGTGGTAGAAGGACTAGAAGCTCGTGCTGGATCGAGAGAGAACAAGTCATCTTTCAGCAGATAAGGGAAAACAAACGACACACAGGACTGTTAGGTTTTTTTTACTGACAATTGTTTTGAAATTAAACAGTGTTTGCATGATAAAATGTAGGTTTCTCCGTGTTCTTTTCAGTACGATTACAGTTATGTAATCCTTGTGTGAGTCATACATCTATTACGCGACCTAATTTTAGAACCGCCACGTAGCGCTATTTAAAACAGAATTTCCACGCTCAAAACAGGTCAGTGAACGGCAAAAAATACAATCGAAATCAAAACGTCCTTAGATTTTAGGGATCTATTACAGAAGAAGACGCTCAATGAGCGTAGTCGGGCATTATGAAAATGACAGTTGCGTGACGAGGGAGACTATTTGTGTCGGTGAGCATCGATAAAGATCTCCGACTCTTCGAGGTATGTGAGTGGTACGTCTTTAAACGTACTTGAGGTCACTTGAGGTCACATCTTAAATCTAACAGAAGCAGCTTTTGATTTTTAATCGATAATTCCTTTCTGATTTCGAGATAAATCGAACAAGATCTTTCAATGTATAGGCAGAGACAGCAGATTGGTCGAGCTTTGTCACATCATACCGTAGTCTGAATCAACTGGATGTTTAAAAGATACGAAGTTCGACTTTCCTCTGCGATAACAAAGAAACCAAAGACGTTATCAGAACCGTCTGACCATGAATATGACCCTCAACTGGACGTTCCAAGTACGTGCTACGGAAGTACGATTCGGAGATTTTTATCTATGCTCACCGATATATACATACATGTAGTCTCCCTCGTCACGCAACTGTCAGTCATTGTCAGGTCCTTCCTCATGCAACTGACATTGTCCTTGTCATAATGCCCGAGTGTACGCTCATTGAGCGTCTTGTTAAACTTGATCATGAACAGCAACAAACTAAGGTTTGAGAATTAATTTATTATTAGATTATAATTAAACAACCAGCTGTCTACTCACTTAGTGATAAACTCATCAGACATCAGCTCATTTGCCTGAATTTTTCCTAGATTTTCTCCAATTGCACTTTGGACTTCTTATTGTTGGGAAGACAGAAGATTATCTACATAGATTTTTTCTTGGTACTTGTTGATAATTCAGACAAAAGCTTCAATAAAAGTTTACCAAATGTTTTACCAAACAAACTCACTGGCAGCTTGTCAGCCATCTTGGATGAACAAACAAATGATATGGTCAGCAGTCATGCAGTGTTTGTCAAGACTCAAGAATCTCTGGCTTTTTATTCTTTTTTCAGGTTTCCTGGAAAACCGGGATCGCGGGGATTGGGGATCATCTCTGAAAACGTTGCTCAAAAAATTAAAAATAACATAAAAATAAGCTAGCAGTTGTTGAGAGTAGTCAAAAAAGATATTCGCGGCTTTAATATCGATGAAGAACAGCTACATTCAAGTCCATGATTTTTTCGACAAATTAAGCTTAATTAACTTTTAAGTTAATTAAAAACGCTTTAAAAAGCAAAACAAACAAAAAAGCCAACAAAACAGACAATTTCAGTTGTTTTCTGTAGGTTTATTTTGGTTAAGAGAGAATGTTCTAGCATTTTGACCGGCTTACTTTTCATTATAGCTTCTTGGCAAAAGCAAATGATATCAACAATAATGAAAAACATACGTTCTGCAGCAATCTTTTCGAAGGAGCACTAATATCACTGAGAGCCACAGCAACCACTCTATCAGTTCATGCCGGGTTAAGTTGGTAGCCAAAGCTTCACTGAGAGCCACAGCAACCACTCTATCAGTTCATGCCGGGTTAAGCCAAAGCTTCACTGAGAGCCAAGCAACTCTATCAGTTCTGAGCCAAAGCTTCACTGAGAGCCACAGCAACCACTCTATCAGTTCATGCCGGGTTAAGCCAAAGCTTCACTGAGAGCCACAGCAACCACTCTATCAGTTCATGCCGGGTTAAGTTGGTGGCAAAGCTTTCAATATCACTGAGAGCCACAGCAACCACTCTATCAGTTCATGCCGGGTTAAGTTGGTAGTAGCCACAGCAAACCACTCTATCAGTTCATGCTTCACTTCACTGAGAGCCACAGCAACCACTCTATCAGTTCATGCCGGGTTAAGTTGGTAGCCAAAGCTTCACTGAGAGCCACAGCAACCACTCTATCAGTTCATGCCGGGTTAAGTTGGTAGCCAAAGGAGAGCCACAGCAACCACTCTGGTAGCCAAAGCTTCACTGAGAGCCACAGCAACCACTCTATCAGTTCATGCCGGGTTAAGTTTCACTGGTAGCCAAAGCTTCACAGTGAGAGCCACACTGAGAGCACAGCAACCACTCTATCAGTTCATGCCGGGTTAAGTTGGTAGCCAAAGCTTTCAATATCACTGAGAGCCACAGCAACCACTCTATCAGTTCATGCCGGGTTAAGTTGGTAGCCAAAGCTTCACTGAGAGCCACAGCAACCACTCTATCAGTTCATGCCGGGTTAAGTTGGTAGCCAAAGCTTCACTGAGAGCCACAGCAACCACTCTATCAGTTCATGCCGGGTTAAGTTGGTAGCCAAAGCTTTCAATATCACTGAGAGCCACAGCAACCACTCTATCAGTTCATGCCGGGTTAAGTTGGTAGCCAAAGCTTCACTATCACTGAGAGCCACAGCAACCACTCTATCAGTTCATGCCGGGTCTAAGTTGGTAGCCAAAGCTTCACTGAGAGCCACAGCAACCACTCTATCAGTTCATGCCGGGTTAGCCAAAGCTTCACTGAGAGCCAAAACCTCTATCACATGCCGGGTTAGTTGGTAGCCAAAGCACTGAGAGCACAGCAACCACTCTATCAGTTCATGCCGGGTTAAGTTGGTAGCCAAAGCTTTCAATATCAGTCACTGAGAGCCAAAGCTTCACAGAGCCACAGCAACACTCTATCAGTTCATGCCGGGTTAAGTTGGTGGCAAAGCTTTCAATATCACTGAGAGCCACAGCAACCACTCTATCATTCATGCAGTTCAAAGCTTCACTGAGAGCCACAGCAACCACTCTATCAGTTCATGCCGGGTTAAGCCAAAGCTTCACTGAGAGCCACAGCAACCACTCTATCAGTTCATGCCGGGTTAAGTTGGTAGCCAAAGCTTTCAATATCACTGAGAGCCACAGCAACCACTCTATCAGTTCATGCCGGGTTAAGTTGGTAGCCAAAGCTTCACTGAGAGCCACAGCAACCACTCTATCAGTTCATGCCGGGTTAAGTTGGTAGCCAAAGCTTCACTGAGAGCCACAGCAACCACTCTATCAGTTCATGCCGGGTTAAGCCAAAGCTTCAAATTGTGAGCCACAGCAACCACTCTATCAGTTCATGCCGGGTTAAGCCAAAGCTTCAAATTGTGAGCCATCGAAACGAGTGAACCACCTCCTTTTCGCTTCGGCTATCAAACTCTAAAAGAGTAGACTTCCCTGCTGGCAGAGGTCTCTCCAATGACTCTTGTAGACGATCTTCACTTCGTCACTTTTGACATCTTTTACACCAGGCTTGGCAATTAAATTCAAACAGAAATTCAGCTCTTGAGTCCAACTACCAACGACAAACCACCAAATACGATTTATCACAGTGACTGAAATTCTTCGCGTTTCAAGTAGAGAAAGTGTTGTCAAGTTGATCAAACCAGGGATGTGTCAAACACAGTCAATGTGATTGGCTTATTCATGATACTATTCACCAATAAATGCCAATTTTGAGCAATTTAAACCTTGTTCTTTGGCTATATTATGAAAGCCTATTTAATAAAACCACAGTCTGTGCACGATGCCCGTACGTTCGAGCAACGTTTTTTATCATATGGGCGCAGTAACCCTGTGGTGAGTCGCGCACGCGTCTTCACTTCCCGCCTAAACCACAGGTAGCCCAATCTCCGAAAGTCAACAGTCTTTCAAGCGGTCGTAATAATTTTCATTAAAAGTTTCTTTAAAAGTAATTTAATTCATGTTATTTTTAATTTTTAATGCTAAAACGGAATTAATCTAAACTTTATTAAACATCTTATAGTGTTCGAGCTACGTTTTGAGAGATGATCCCCGATCCCCATGATCCCTGATCCCTGATCCCCGATCCCAGCTTTCCAGGAAACCCTTTTTTCATGCCAGTAAGGAAGATTGTTCAGCTATTTTTGAAGTCAATAGTACACAGGTAAAACAGCTTAGCAGGCTTCTACATGTCTTTCAGGCACATTGGAAGAGAAAAACTTGGATAAAAGGATTCTGTAGTCATTTCTCCAGTTTACGTACAGCTCTAGCAGATCTGTAAGTACCACAAAAACTAAGCAGCTTGTCCTATATATTTTACTGACTTGTACACTTTATAGACTCAGAGTTTGGATTAACTCAATTTAATTACTTACATTTATAGTGTAAGTTAAATGTAATAATATACTGATTACTAAGGACTGTTTTTTGGACTGTTTATGTCCTGTTCACATCAAACTCTTTTAGACTATAATAGTTACATGGCCTATTTGAATGACTGTCTTTATTATTTCTATTTTGTTTCAGGTATTCATTGTTCTTCAACAAGCTAATGAAAGATTTGGTTACAAGTTAGCCTGACAAAATATGGTAGACAGAAAAGCTAAGTTCAACACTTTGATTAGCCAACATAATTACTGCATATGTAAAACATCTTGACAACTTATTCTTGATAAACTATTCAGATACGCATCATAGCGTATTTAGTAAAGCATAATATTGTACAAATATTACAACAAGAATGTTAACTTTGTACTTGTAGGCTTGCATTAAAAGGATAAGTTGTATTATTTGTATTATGTAATTTGTATTATCTTATGCCTTAGAGTTTTTAAAATATATTTTTTTTGTACAAAGAAAAGCTGTTAAATTTTCAATATTAATCATATCAATACTACTCGTTTTAAAACTTATTTTATCAATTGGTTAGTTTTTTTATTATCTGACATGACTTACAAGTTCAGCGATTTTTTCAGCACATTTCGGAATTTGTGACTTGTTAAAGAACCATGCAGTGAAAGTGCCTTTTCTCTCTGGTACTGAATAAACATGTATGTAACTATGTGTATGTGAATTTTCACAGATTTCTGCACTGATTTTTGTTGTTGATTATTTTATTTATTTTGTAATTAAAACCTCTGACAAGGTCCTTTTTCACAGGCTTTTTCATATGTCGATTTTCACAGATTTTTTCACAGCTGCAGTAGCTATATATGTACACATCAGTAAATACACAGGGACGGATCCAGTTATTTTTGAGAGAGGGGGTCCAAACGTATAACCTGTGGCAAAACTAGATTCTAGGATAAAACAACCAATTGAACCTGACAGGTATGACAGGGGGGTCTGTATCCCCCAAACCCTCCCCCTGGATCCGCCACTGATACATCAACAAATTTGGAAAGAGTTTTCACTATTTGGTGCTTGATTTATGATTTTATTCTTGAGGTCATCAGAAACCTTATTGAATAAACAAACTATCACCAGTCATGGACTTTTAATGTACTTTTCATGGCCTATGGTTTTTTCTCATTTACCCCATGAAAATTACTGAAGTTCACGCATTACCAATTTTCATGGGCCTTCAACTGCCATTAAAAACCCATTAAGATCCATACCAAAAAATTCATGCCATTTCCATGGGTATTTCAGGGGCTTACCAGGATTTGAGGGGTTTAATTATTATTTTCATGGATCATGAAATGTGAAATATTAATGGCTTTTTCAAAGTTTTTTAATGGCAATTTAATGGCCTTTTCATGGCTTTTTCATGGCTTTTCAGGATGCACTTTCAATGAAAAAAATCATTTTCAAAGGTTTTTAATGGTATATTCATGGTTTTTTTTCATAGGAAGTGCATCCTGAAAAGCCATCAAAAAGCCATGAAAAGGCCATTAAATTGCCATTAAATCCTATGAATTTACCATGAATTAATTCACAGGATTTTTATGGGTTTTCATTTCATAGTGATACATACCTTGTTGATTTCAGGGGCCATCATTTCAATGCGCCTGACAAACAATAAAAACAACAATCACCATCACATGTATTACATATTAAAGTGGGCCATGTAAAGACAACAATCAACATCTACACATGTATTACATATAAAGTGTGCCATGTAAAGACAACAATCAACATCTACACATGTATTACATATTAAAGTGTGCCATGTAAAGACAACAATCAACATCTACACATGTATTACATATTAAAGTGTGCCATGTAAAGACAACAATCAACATCTACACATGTATTACATATTAAAGTGTGCCATGTAAAGACAACAATCAACATCTACACATGTATTACATATTAAAGTGTGCCATGTAAAGACAACAATCAACATCTACACATGTATTACATATTAAAGTGGGCCATGTAAAGACAACAATCAACATCTACACATGTATTACATATTAAAGTGGGCCATGTAAAGACAACAATCAACATCTACACATGTATTACATATTAAAGTGTGCCATGTAAAGACAACAATCAACATCTACACATGTATTACATATTAAAGTGGGCCATGTAAAGACAACAATCAACATCTACACATGTATTACATATTAAAGTGTGCCATGTAAAGACAACAATCAACATCTACACATGTATTACATATTAAAGTGGGCCATGTAAAGACAACAATCAACATCTACACATGTATTACATATTAAAGTGTGCCATGTAAAGACAACAATCAACATCTACACATGTATTACATATTAAAGTGTGCCATGTAAAGACAACAATCAACATCTACACATGTATTACATATTAAAGTGTGCCATGTAAAGACAACAATCAACATCTACACATGTATTACATATTAAAGTGTGCCATGTAAAGACAACAATCAACATCTACACATGTATTACATATTAAAGTGTGCCATGTAAACACAACAATCAACATCTACACATGTATTACATATTAAAGTGTGCCATGTAAAGACAACAATCAACATCTACACATGTATTACATATTAAAGTGTGCCATGTAAAGACAACAATCAACATCTACACATGTATTACATATTAAAGTGTGCCATGTAAAGACAACAATCAACATCTACACATGTATTACATATTAAAGTGTGCCATGTAAAGACAACAATCAACATCTACACATGTATTACATATTAAAGTGTGCCATGTAAAGACAACAATCAACATCTACACATGTATTACATATTAAAGTGTGCCATGTAAAGACAACAATCAACATCTACACATGTATTACATATTAAAGTGTGCCATGTAAAGACAACAATCAACATCTACACATGTATTACATATTAAAGTGGGCCATGTAAAGACAACAATCAACATCTACACATGTATTACATATTAAAGTGTGCCATGTAAAGACAACAATCAACATCTACACATGTATTACATATTAAAGTGTGCCATGTAAAGACAACAATCAACATCTACACATGTATTACATATTAAAGTGTGCCATGTAAACACAACAATCACCATCACACATGTATTACATGTTAAAGTGTGCCATGTAAAGACAACAATCAACATCTACACATGTATTACATATTAAAGTGGGCCATGTAAAGACAACAATCAACATCTACACATGTATTACATATTAAAGTGGGCCATGTAAAGACAACAATCAACATCTACACATGTATTACATATTAAAGTGTGCCATGTAAACACAACAATCACCATCACACATGTATTACATATTAAAGTGGGCCATGTAAAGACAACAATCAACATCTACACATGTATTACATATTAAAGTGGGCCATGTAAAGACAACAATCAACATCTACACATGTATTACATATTAAAGTGTGCCATGTAAACACAACAATCACCATCACATGTATTACATATTAAAGTGTGCCATGTAAAGACAACAATCAACATCTACACATGTATTACATATTAAAGTGGGCCATGTAAAGACAACAATCAACATCTACACATGTATTACATATTAAAGTGTGCCATGTAAACACAACAATCACCATCACATGTATTACATATTAAAGTGGGCCATGTAAAGACAACAATCAACATCTACACATGTATTACATATTAAAGTGTGCCATGTAAAGACAACAATCAACATCTACACATGTATTACATATTAAAGTGTGCCATGTAAAGACAACAATCAACATCTACACATGTATTACATATTAAAGTGGGCCATGTAAAGACAACAATCAACATCTACACATGTATTACATATTAAAGTGGGCCATGTAAAGACAACAATCAACATCTACACATGTATTACATATTAAAGTGTGCCATGTAAAGACAACAATCAACATCTACACATGTATTACATATTAAAGTGTGCCATGTAAAGACAACAATCAACATCTACACATGTATTACATATTAAAGTGTGCCATGTAAAGACAACAATCAACATCTACACATGTATTACATATTAAAGTGGGCCATGTAAAGACAACAATCAACATCTACACATGTATTACATATTAAAGTGTGCCATGTAAAGACAACAATCAACATCTACACATGTATTACATATTAAAGTGTGCCATGTAAAGACAACAATCAACATCTACACATGTATTACATATTAAAGTGTGCCATGTAAAGACAACAATCAACATCTACACATGTATTACATATTAAAGTGTGCCATGTAAACACAACAATCACCATCACATGTATTACATATTAAAGTGTGCCATGTAAAGACAACAATCAACATCTACACATGTATTACATATTAAAGTGGGCCATGTAAAGACAACAATCAACATCTACACATGTATTACATATTAAAGTGTGCCATGTAAACACAACAATCACCATCACATGTATTACATATTAAAGTGGGCCATGTAAAGACAACAATCAACATCTACACATGTATTACATATTAAAGTGTGCCATGTAAAGACAACAATCAACATCTACACATGTATTACATATTAAAGTGTGCCATGTAAACACAACAATCAACATCTACACATGTATTACATATTAAAGTGTGCCATGTAAAGACAACAATCAACATCTACACATGTATTACATATTAAAGTGTGCCATGTAAAGACAACAATCAACATCTAC
Organism: Actinostola sp. cb2023; assembly: GCA_033675265.1. Classification (NCBI taxonomy): domain Eukaryota; kingdom Metazoa; phylum Cnidaria; class Anthozoa; order Actiniaria; family Actinostolidae; genus Actinostola; species Actinostola sp. cb2023. Next base: position 99,385 of record JAUJYZ010000167.1, on the reverse strand, counting down.
ACATGTATTACATATTAAAGTGTGCCATGTAAAGACAACAATCAACATCTACACATGTATTACATATTAAAGTGTGCCATGTAAAGACAACAATCAACATCTACACATGTATTACATATTAAAGTGTGCCATGTAAAGACAACAATCAACATCTACACATGTATTACATATTAAAGTGTGCCATGTAAAGACAACAATCAACATCTACACATGTATTACATATTAAAGTGTGCCATGTAAAGACAACAATCAACATCTACACATGTATTACATATTAAAGTGGGCCATGTAAAGACAACAATCAACATCTACACATGTATTACATATTAAAGTGGGCCATGTAAAGACAACAATCAACATCTACACATGTATTACATATTAAAGTGGGCCATGTAAAGACAACAATCAATATCACAATCCATCACAAGTGTAAGTGACTTGTTTATTACTTGTTTATTACTTGTGCCCAAGCCTTTGGCCGGCACGAGTTGAAAAACACCTGTATATTTTTTTTTTGGGGGGGGAGGGGGGGGTGTCAGAAATATGCAAAGCTGCACAATACTTGCGGTACCCAGCATTGAGAGATTTGCATATTGTGTCTTGCGAAGTCAAAGAAGACGGCTATTTTGGACTGGGAAGGCATTTCATGTGGAATTTGTTTAAGGAAATCTTTTCCGGCCAACTTTTCCGGCCAACTTTTATATGGAGCCGACTGACGAGCACAATTATATACACTGTATACAGTATGCTCTTTATATCTTTTATATCTACTTGAAGATGAATTGGACTTGAATTTGCATTATATTATTGCATTTGTGTATTGATTGTCATTATTTATTGTTTGTTATTATTTTCAAACACGTTATGTCCATGTGTTGTTGCTGTGCTATGTCTTTGAGTTCAGACGCCCGGGAGGGGGGGGACTCCAATATATGGGCTCCCATATCTAAAGTGGTTGGGATGCTTGTCGTACCTTTTAGGGGTCCAGATCCGCGATTTGGTACGTCTTAGGGTGTCACAAATCTAAAATGACCACAAGAGACTAAGCCAGTACCTTTTAGGGTGTTTGTCAGTAAATAAGATACCCAAGATAAGATAATGACAGCCGGAATGACAGTTGTAGCTTTTGTCACTTTAGAGTTGGTACCTTTTTGGGAGTAAATTTTTTTTGTTGCCATGCCCACCTGGGCAAGACTCAGGTACCTATTAGGGGTCATTTTCAAAAATTTCGACGAGCATCCCAACCACTTTATATATTCCCCCCTTTTTTTTTCCCTCCCCTTCCCCCTTCCTCTCCCCCCTTCCCCTCCCCCTTCCCCTTCCCCCTTCCCCTTCCCCCTTCCCCTCCCCCTGAGGTCATGTTTGCTTTTCAACTTAAAATTCCACGCATGCAAAACGAATATATGATGAGACACGTGACATTTATTGTAGTGTAAATCTCTTTTTAGCTGGACAACGTTAATGACAATGAATGTATATTTATATATAAAATATGAAGCTCTCTCCGATTGTCACTAATTCCTGTTTAAGTGCGGAGAGAACCACTGGAAACATCTGCATTGAAGATCATGACAGGTTAATATCATACCTTTGTCTTTGATATGACTCTTCATTTGTCTCTCCAAATAACCTAATGGGTTCACCACGCTCTCTCAGTCTTCTTATGACCTGCAAAACAACAATAGACACATCATTATTTGTAGGAAACCTAAAGACAGCGTTATTAGTCATAATGTCTGTAGTAGTCTGCCTTAGTGTGTCTACAACAATGTAGTTGTTCAGGGGCTAGCTAGGGAAGGGTGCCACCATCAGTAGTGAGTGGGGGAAGACTCAAACAATCTGATAAGTCAGTAACGTGGGGTGGATACAGTAGAAATAACTTACAATGATCACTGCAAATTATTCATGAGCACCCAAAGCTCAGAATTGATATGTTTTACCTTACATGTAGCTTGAAAGTACGGCTAAGAGGACATACGTGTAGATTCCCCACTAGATGCACCTTTGGTGCACACGATACATGCTAATACCGAAACAAACCCCCTCTTCTACATGTAAATGCTACCTACAGGCCTGATAAGACACTGGCGTAGTACACCCCATTGAAAAGCTACGCCGCTGTTGTTATATGCCATTGTTTACTTTAAGCAGGTACCTCTTCTCTTGGCATCATGACTGGTTTTCCTTCTCCATTATTGCCCTTGCGTTTCTTGGTGGTATGAATTGATGATTCATGTATTTGTGATGCAGTCCCATATCTCTCCTGCAACATTATTACAAGCAACAGCTTGGTTGTCTCAATGACATGCACAAGCATATACCATTGCAATAATGTAGTTGACCTTAATATAATGAAGCGTGAAGTGTTTGGGGTAGATGCCATCATTAACGCTAAACCCAGAGGAGATGAGTTGGCACTTGCCCGGTTGACCCCTTTATTGGGGGGTTGGAGGGGAGAAGCATATTTACATATTTGTGCCTTTCTTTGATGGGTTGCCTGTGATAGAGCGCATGCATGCAATAAGCATTATGTTGGGCTCCCTGTTGGCTCCCTGTTGGATGTGCCTGCAGAAATGTAGTACTAGTAGTGAAACAAGGTATGAAACTGATGGTGTATCATGGCGTGATGTGCGCCGCATTTCGCTGGTGCAGCCGAACATCCAACGAAGAGCCGAAGCTGGGCACCATATGCTACAGGCCTGTGGGGGGTACCCAGGGTAAAGTTTCTGAAGTTTTGAAAAATGGCGGAGAAGTTGATGAAACAAAACACATTTTTTTCTGTGTAAACATTTGGATTCTATTCTTTATCCCTGGTAAGTTAAGCAGTTCACAATTCATGTCAATTTTAAGTAACTTTAGAAGAAATTTGGCAGTTTTAAAGTTCATTATTGTGAATATGTACATGTATTGACACACGAAAGTTTTGTTGAAAAGCAACTTAACCCATTCGCTCCTACACCGGCCGAAACCGGCCGTAAACATCGATAGTGCTTTGAAAAATTCTAACTTTCTGAATTTTCGTAACATCGATCTCATGGCCAGTTATTAGTGACAACTAGATAACTCTTCATATTTTAACCTCAAGTAAACTGACTTACAGGTCCGATTTCTGGGCATTAGTTCAATTTGTTTGCCATAAAAATCAAAAATGCGTGTTTTTGACGCAATTTTACACCTCGAAAATGACCGACATTTGACTTGGATTTTCTTCCAAAATACATCCTTGCGAAACAAAACGCCACTTTCTCAGCAAACTTCCATCTCTCTTCTTGATATAGTCGTGAATTTTGCCCTCTCTTTTCCTTAACTCGCCGAACAATAGCCATTTCCTTAGGACCACTTTCGCTAACACGTGTTTTCCTTCTGCACGCCCGAAAAGGATGCCGGGAAACATCCGGGAATTTCGGCATAGATTTCCCCGAATATCCGTTTTTTAAGAATATATAGAGTGTTGAGCCACTCGGTCCTACAGGCAAAATATTGCACCGGTTGCATTCTTTACAAGTCCAAAGTCGCCAAAAATGCCTTTGTAGGTCCTGGAATCCAACACAGAAAGACCAGAGAGACGATTTCACAATTGAGACCGCCATTTTGAATTTCCAAACGGCAACGTCGAAATGTGATCGTGAATTCGTATCTAAACTCCTGATTTCTTCCAGGAGAACGGTCTCTACCACACCAGTCAAGCTTAATGATGCTGTCCTGGGGGCTTCTGTGGTGAATAATGGCTATAAACACTCTAAAAATGCAAAATTGGCCTTTTCGAGTAGTGATTACTACTAGCCCCTACGAACTCCCAAGAAGAAAGGCAGAACACGTGAAGAAGCGAGCCCACAGGCATTCAGAACTGTCAAGATTTCCATGGAAACCCCTTATACGGAATCAAAATTTCCTACGACGTCATTAGGTCCAGAAAATCGCTAAAAAACGCAAAATAGCTCAGGAGCGAATGGGTTAAGGTGATTCGATTGAAATAGATTTTGCCAATAACTTTGTTCTGAAACTTTGCATGGACATTAATTATGTATTGGACATTTAAAAACTGCAATAAAAAGAGGGGATCACCATGCTCGTTTTTGCGCTAGATGCTCTTGAAATATATCAATTTATAGGATTTATTGCGAAGTGTGATAGCAACCGGAAGTTGTAATCAAAAACCTTTTTTCTCGGTTCAAAGTACTTCCTTACAACATAACGTACATATAATTCGAAGTTTACTAGTTAAGCTACATGTATACTACTAAATCTATCAAAGTAATTGAATGACTATGCACGCCGGGTCAGAAAGAGCCTAAAATGTCTTTTGTTGGAATAACTTCTACAGTTTTCATCCAATCAAAATGAACCTTCAGGCAATATGACAGTACATGTGAAGCTAACAAATTGAATTTTTTTTTTTTGATTTCTGTTTTTTTTGGCGGGAAAATGACGTCATGAACATGCCAAAAATAATTGAAATTCACAAATTCACTATTTTGAACATTACATTCGAAAGAACATGTTAAACTAAAGTTGTAACTAAAACCGTTCTCAGATATCACTATTCAATCCAACGATATTAATTTTTGAAAATTGAAAATCCGCCATTTTGTGAGACAAGTATGTATTGATCGATGATCAAAGCAACCACTCACTCGCTAAGTCAAAGGTTTTTAATGCACTGGGAGTTAAAGGAGAAGCAACTGCATACACACTGAAAACTTGCAATGGAGTGAGCCACACCAAAGGAAGACGAGCCGTAATGGACTGATTCTTGAGTCTTTAAGAGAGGCTCTCCGTAAATTTCGCCTATAGCATGCAGAACGCGAAAATTCGAAATCCTTCAAATTTAGTCAGAATGTAGGTCTAGGTGAACTCGTTATGCTGTGTAAGTTTTATTTGAATCGGGTAATTATCTTAGGAGAACGGCGCCGATATTCGATTTTCGGGATCACTTCCGGTTTTGAGAGGCGATCTTACGGTACTCGTAAAACCAACAATAACAAATAATTTCCTAAATTTCGCTGAACAAATGATATCATTTCGGGAAAGTGAGATAATGTTTTACATTTTCACATGTTTATCGAAGATGTTTAACAAAAAATAAATATTTTATCGATTTTCAAAGTATTTTCACATTTTGAGCATTTTTTTCAAAGGCTATATTGACAGGCTAATATATCCACTGGTACCTCAATCCAAATATAGAAAGTATACCTCAGCCAAAGAATACTATCTCGTCTTGTAATATGTGGAATAAAAATTTTGGGCCACTCAAAATTTAAGATTCTGGAAGACGAAATGCAACCCCCAATTATGCGACAAAATCACGACTTTCGATGTCACGCTCTGGGCAAAAGACAATTATTTAGTCAGTTAAACCATTCAATGTCTTGGAAATAAATTCAATCAGACCAAAGCGAATACTTGTATTGACATTTTAAAAACGTTTCAAAGCATTGTGAGCAAATACGAAACTTTTAGAAAAAATATCACACGTTCCTGGAAGGTCAACCACAAGCAAACGAAAGCTTCATTGACGGTTGAGTTCGAATCTCGACTGATAGACCAAATCGGCTAACGCAATGTTGTACCCAATTCAGATCTTTTGGGAATACGGTTTTTTGTCTGTTGTATTTCGATTTCAATAGAGCATTGACATGGAAATGTTTGGAACAAAAAAGCTCTTATTCCCAAAGGTTTTGAATTGGGCCGGGTAAAAATGTAAACATTGTGTTAGCCGAATTGGCTATTAGCTTGGCTTTCAATACCTTGTGTTCAAAGAATATAATGCATCAATGGCATACCTTGATGTACTTGCATTCTTGGAGAATAAAAGCCATAAAAGACAGAGATGTGAATCGAATCTAGATCGGAAGTAAACAACTCAACTGTCAACACGACCAGGTTGCGTGACAAACACCACAGGAAGCCCGTCATATGCCATACATATTCTATACCACGCTCCAGCAATGTATTTAATATAACAACTATTAGTTCGTATTTTTTAAGGTATTTTTTAATAGATCATGTGTATTTTTAGGGTGGGCACAGGCAGCCCAACCATTGCTTTTGAGGCTACTAAATAATCAAATAAAAATGATATTTGCCTCTTTTTTAGATGGGTTTCCTGTGGTAGAGCGTATTATGTTGGGTTTTCCTGTGCTTAGTAACGTCAGGAGCCCATAAGTAGGAGCGTCCATGCTCTATATTGGGTCTGTGTCACAGCGTTTTCACAAGTGTGGTTATTTTTAGAACAGTTTTCCCGCGAAAGAAGGTCATTTGACCAATCAGAGAACGTTTCCGGTATGGCGGTTTCATTTCCGGTTTCACGTCAAAAATAAAATGGCGGAATTTCGAAAGACTCGAAGAGATGAATGTACAAATAAAATTCAGGATTATCCAGTTTTCTTTGTGTCTGACTCACAATTTTATCATACCAACAACTTCCCGGGATTCCATAGGCCGCTGCTTTGAACCTTGACCTAAAATTCTAGACTGCTTTTCCCGAACGAAGTGAACTTACAGGATTTGAATTGAAGTGATGGCCAGGCGGTTTCGTGGCAGAGTTTCGAGGATAGATAATGTGAACGCGTGTTTACCTCACGGAGAAATACAAACGTATTATGAAGCGTTGTGCCTCTGAAACGTTAGAAAGTCAAAGTCAAGTCAAGTAAGGTGCATTGAAAGCGATAGTCTATTTAGGCAGTTGGCTTGTAATTTGGTTTTTCGCTGCCGTCAATCAACATGAAAAATCAGAAAACTTAAAAATAAAAGTCAGAAGACCCACCAAATGGAAACCAAATATGATTTTGAGCTAGTACATTATGGATCATTTGGTCGAAGAATGTATCAGTTTAGTTTTCAATTCGTTTGAGTTTTGAATTTGATTAATTCAGTGACAAGTTCCAGCCGATTGAATGTCTGAGTTCGCATAATACTGAGTACCGGCGCAGAAATGAAGGTCACTGAATTTAAAAACAAAGCAACTTTGAGTCAGTTTCGCTCAACTTTAGTCTTTATATTGACAGTGAAGCGTGTATAAATAATAAGCTCAGTGAATCCATTAAATTAAACATCAAAACTTGAATGAAGGTGTTTTTTTATTAAAATATATTTCAAATCGGCAGACTCACAAAAAATATTCACAATCCATTTTTAAGTCATTTTAGGTAACAGAAAAGACACAACAAATACGCTTACTTTCACCAGTCTTATTTGTAATTTGATTCACTCGTCTTGTCGCTCATCATGCAGTTTCAGCGAATTTGTTTTTGAATAGCAGCTAATAGCCTTGTCGTCAATCTTCAAACTCCACAACGATAATTACAAGATACCACTAAACCACATCCAAGAATAAATTGAATTCACTTTCTGACGAAATAGTTTAGACGAAAATATGTATTTGAAAGTCTTCGGCTAATTATTTGCATCCACACGCTACAACAGCTTCTCAGTCGGTCCCTTCGTGTTCGAGTTCTTCGAACCGGCACTTGCTTTGGATGCCTTTAGAAGCACAATCGTCACCACTAGCTATCACTTTCAAGTGATTCTGTTGTACCGAATGACTCAATACTGCTCTCACTATCACTAGACGATTCGTAGTTTATTTCACTTGAAGAACACTCTTTGTCGCTATCGGAGGCCATCTTTATTTTACCTGTCATCTCATCAAAATTCAAAAAATACGTCATACCAGAAACGTTCTCTGATTGGTCAAAATTCGCGGGAAAACTGTTCTAAAAATAACCACACTTGTGAAAACGCTGTGACACTATCCAATACCGTATGGACGCTCCTACTTATGGGCTCCTGGTAACGTATTATGTTGGCTTTCTGTGTGCATCCCGTAGGACGCGCCTGTTCATGTGTACATCGCTGCGGGCGCGTCTTGCGAAACGCGCACAGGGAGCCCAACATAATACATTTTTATGTACAGGGAATCCAACCTTACGTATTGCACACGCGCACAGGAAACCCATCAAAAAAGACGCAAATATCATTTTATTTGATTATTTTGTAGCTTCGTGTGTATAAAGCAATATACTTGTCTGTTCTGCACTTGTAAGTCGCTCAAAAGCTACTCGCACATCTACACATATGGAACTAATTCGTGATAAACCTTCTGCCCCTTGGGGATAATTTAAAGGGTAGGGATGACCGTTAGGAGGCCTAGAAATATACCCTAAAAATACCAAGGCGAAAACATTTGCCCACCCATAGGCAGCACAACCATTGCTTTTGAGGCTACAAAATAATCAAATAAAATGATATTTGCGTCTTTTTTGATGGGTTTCCTGTGCGCGTGTGCAATACGTAAGGTTGGATTCCCTGTACATAAAAATGTATTATGTTGGGCTCCCTGTGCGCGTTTCGCAAGACGCGCCCGCAGCGATGTACACATGAACAGGCGCGTCCTACGGGATGCACACAGAAAGCCTAACATAATACGTTACTAAGCACAGGAAGCCCAACATAATACGCTCTACCACAGGAAACCCATCTAAAAAAGAGGCAAATATCATTTTTATTTGATTATTTAGTAGCCTCAAAAGCAATGGTTGGGCTGCCTGTGCCCACCCTAAAAATACACATGATCTATTAAAAAATACCTTAAAAAATACGAACTAATAGTTGTTATATTAAATACATTGCTGGAGCGTGGTATAGAATATGTATGGCATATGACGGGCTTCCTGTGGTGTTTGTCACGCAACCTGGTCGTGTTGACAGTTGAGTTGTTTACTTCCGATCTAGATTCGATTCACATCTCTGTCTTTTATGGCTTTTATTCTCCAAGAATGCAAGTACATCAAGGTATGCCATTGATGCATTATATTCTTTGAACACAAGGTATTGAAAGCCAAGCTAATAGCCAATTCGGCTAACACAATGTTTACATTTTTACCCGGCCCAATTCAAAACCTTTGGGAATAAGAGCTTTTTGTTCCAAACATTTCCATGTCAATGCTCTATTGAAATCGAAATACAACAGACAAAAAACCGTATTCCCAAAAGATCTGAATTGGGTACAACATTGCGTTAGCCGATTTGGTCTATCAGTCGAGATTCGAACTCAACCGTCAATGAAGCTTTCGTTTGCTTGTGGTTGACCTTCCAGGAACGTGTGATATTTTTTCTAAAAGTTTCGTATTTGCTCACAATGCTTTGAAACGTTTTTAAAATGTCAATACAAGTATTCGCTTTGGTCTGATTGAATTTATTTCCAAGACATTGAATGGTTTAACTGACTAAATAATTGTCTTTTGCCCAGAGCGTGACATCGAAAGTCGTGATTTTGTCGCATAATTGGGGGTTGCATTTCGTCTTCCAGAATCTTAAATTTTGAGTGGCCCAAAATTTTTATTCCACATATTACAAGACGAGATAGTATTCTTTGGCTGAGGTATACTTTCTATATTTGGATTGAGGTACCAGTGGATATATTAGCCTGTCAATATAGCCTTTGAAAAAATGCTCAAAATGTGAAAATACTTTGAAAATCGATAAAATATTTATTTTTTGTTAAACATCTTCGATAAACATGTGAAAATGTAAAACATTATCTCACTTTCCCGAAATGATATCATTTGTTCAGCGAAATTTAGGAAATTATTTGTTATTGTTGGTTTTACGAGTACCGTAAGATCGCCTCTCAAAACCGGAAGTGATCCCGAAAATCGAATATCGGCGCCGTTCTCCTAAGATAATTACCCGATTCAAATAAAACTTACACAGCATAACGAGTTCACCTAGACCTACATTCTGACTAAATTTGAAGGATTTCGAATTATCGCGTTCTGCATGCTATAGGCGAAATTTACGGAGAGCCTCTCTTAAACGGCAGCTCAAAACACAGCCTTCCGACAATAACAGAGTGCGATGCTATACCTGACAGCAAGGAAGAGATACCTACACCTGATGTAGCCCAAGCATATGCTCATCTCCGCTCCATTGCAAACAAGATACCAGAGTTCGACACAGATACCAAAGTCCTCCTGTTAATTGGTCGAGATGTACCCGCCATTCGCAAGGTTTGCGAGTCACGTAATGGCCCAAGGAACACCCCATGGACCCAACGGTTTGATCTAGGATGGGTGGTCATTGGAAATGTTTGCCTAGACAGTGCGCATGTGCCAGACAATATCTCTACCTGTTCAACAAACATCTTACTCAATGGTCGACCCTCGCACTTTCAACCATGTCCCAATCACTTCCATCTGAAGAACAGTCCAGTAGCAGGTAACAACAGCCAAAAGAAGGAAAACTTTGTCAATGGAAAGTTCATGGACAGACTTGGGACAAGTGTTTACAACAACAAAGGAAGATGACAAGCTAGGAACCTCGATTGAAGACAGGAAATTCGTCAGCATAATGGAGCGCGGAATGACCAAGAACAGCATCGGAAAATTAGATAGCCCCTCTACCCTTCGGTGAAGAGATAATGCAACTTCCTAAACAGTCGAGAACTGGCGGTAAGACGTCTTAAATCAACCATACGAAATCTAGAAAGAAAGCCAGAAATGAAGAAACACTATTTCACATTCATGCAAAGCCTTCTGGACCACGGCCATGCAGAAGTCGTCCCACTTGATGAAGTTGCTACAACTAAGCCTGGCTGGTATTTGCCACACTTTGGGGTTTATCACCCCCAGATACCCAACAAGGTTCGTGTTGTCTATGACGCTGCTGCTGAATGTTGTGGAGTGTCATTAAACAGCCTTGTCCTGCCTGGACCAGATCTAACAAACAGTCTGATTGGCATCCTCTTGCGCTTCCGTGAGAGCCCCGTAGCTTTCATGGCTGACTTGGAACAGATGTTTTACTCGTTCTCGGTCCAAGAAAACCACAGGAATTACCTAAAGTTCCTATGGTACCAAGACAACAACCCAAGGAAGGATATCGTAGAATACAGGATGAAGGTACACATATTTGGGAGTGCTCACATCATCACCCGCAGTTGCCACTTACTGTCTAAGAAAGACAGCTGAAGTTGAGAAGGCTAACTTTGGTCCAGACGCTGCAGATTTAGTGAATAGAAACCTCTACTGTACGTTGATGATGCCCTCCAATCCGTTCCTACTGTAGAAGACGTTGTTGACTTACTACACCGAACACAATCCATACATACATACAGTGTAGTTTACATACATACTTTATTTGGTAACTCAGGTTAAGAGGTCAAGCAGCTATAAGCTGATGTGGACCTACTTAAAACTATACATAACCGATTACAATATAAATTAACGATATTCTAAAATCTCTATAAATATATAACTTATATGTGAAATGAGAGGAAATAATACATGGTAAGAACTATAGTAAATATGTGTAGGATAACTTGATGAAATAATTGATATCAAAATAATAATGGACTAAAATAAAATGTTCAATAATAAGAATATGAGTCAATTTTGTTGGTGATTGACAAAGACTCCTTGTCAAAAGTGATGTTATTAATATATTTATGAATACCCTTAAGTTGGGATTTAAATGTGTTCTTGTTATTACAGTCTTTTACCCTATTGGGAATAGTGTTCCAAATTAACGTTCCACGGTGTTTGAGTGTTAATCTTCCTGCTTCCTTTTTCGGTCTTTCTACCACAAACTGTTTTGCACGTCTGGTCTTGTGTGTCCATACAATACAATACAATACAATACAATAACTTTATTTATACATGATTAAAATTAAAGCTGAAAAGCTTGTGGGGTCGTGTGTAAAACAATGGAAATTGCCTTCACAAGATAGCGTCGAACCGCCAGGAAGTCATGGAGGCCTTTCCAAGCGAGGACCAAGCGTCCGATCTTTGCGACCTGGACCTACATGTAAGCAAGGACGCAGTTCCGGTACAGAGATCGCTTGGTGTGTCCTGGGACTTGAAGACTGACGACTTCACATTCAAAGTCTCTACAGAAGTAGAAGAGAAGCCCTTCACACGGCGGGGAGTGCTATCAGTCGTAAACAGCCTGTATGACCCCCTGGGTCTTGTCGCACCAGTTGTGATCAGAGGTAAAGCCTTTTTGCGAGCTTAATGACGTCAAACCTGAAACCACAAGACTGGGACGAGCCACTCCCAAAAGAGTACAAGAAAGGCTGGGAAGCATGGCACAGTTCTCTCGATGCCCTCACAGGCCTCAAGGTACAACAGTCCTACACAAGCAAAGCCCTTACAACAGCAACCCGAAAAGAGATCCACACACGCTATTGCAGCAGTCTCTTATCTGAGAGTTGTGTGGCCTAACAGCCATGTAGATGTCTCCTTCATACTTGGCAAGGCTAAGCTGGCCCCAACCCGAGCAACGACCATTCCTCGTCTGGAATTATGTGCAGCAGTTCTAGCTACAGAAATCACCTTGCTGGTCACAGAGGAGTTGGATGTGTGCCCTGACAGTGTGACCTACTATACAGACAGCCGAGTCATCCTTGGCTACTTAAGCAATGAAACCCGTCGTTTCTATGTCTACATGTATGTGAGTAACCATGTCGAACAGATAAGAAAGTCGTCAATCCCAGAACAATGGTGCTACGTATCCACAGACCTTAACCCTGCTGACGTAGCAACCAGATCCATAGAAGCTGGCAGCCTTCCAAATATAATCTGGCACAGTGGATGCACGACCTACAAGTGGACACACAGCTAGAAAGTATGGTACAGCAGATCCCAGATGATGACCCTGAAGTTCGTCCACAGGTACAAGTCTTAGCTACAGAAGTGGGGTCGAAGCAAGCTGACCTAGGTACGGGGAGATTCACCAGGTTCTCTGACTGGCCATCGTTAGTGAGAGCGGTCTCCAAGATCATAACGGTTGCAAGGCTGTGGCACAAAGACACCAATGTTCAGACACAAAAGACAAGTTCGAAAGCACGCACTATGGAAAAGGCGAGTATAACAATCTTCAGAAACATCCAACAAGAATCCTACAAGGAAGAGATGCAGTGTCTGTCGACGGGCAAGAAGTTACCAAGGAACAGCACCCTGCTGAAGCTCAACCCTACTATCAGTGCTGATGGTCTCCTAGTTGTAGGTGGTCGCTTGGACAAAGCCACAGATCTCACTGATGAAGAGTGTCATCCAATTATCCTTCCAAGCTCTCATCGCGCCACCATCCTGCTGGTCAAGCATCTACACACAAAGGTACAGCACCAAGGACAACAACTTACCCTCAGCATAATTAGAAGTAGTGGCTTTTGGATCGTCGGAGTCAGACGACTCGTAAGCAGCATCATAGACAAGTGTGTAAAGTGCAAGAAGCTGAGAGGACAAGTACAGCAACAACTGATGGCTGACCTACCGGTGAAACACTTGACCCCATCACCACCCTTTACTTACAGTATGTGGGGCTGGACGTGTTTGGACCGTGGGAAGTGGTCGCAAGATGCACAAGAGGTGGTTTAGCCCACAGCAAACGATGGGCATTCATATTTACTTGTCTGACAACTATAGCCATCCATATAGAAGTAATCGAGTCCATGGACACCTCTTGCTTCATTAACGCAATGAAGAGGTTTTTAGCCTTACGAGGACCAGCAATCCAGCTACGTTCTGATCGCGGATCTAACTTCGTGGGAGCCTTCAACAAACTGCAAAAAGGCTAAGCGGTCAAAGCAGTTCACGATTATAATTTAGCTACAGAGAACTGTGAGTGGGTCTTCAATCCTCCACACACATCCCATGCGGGTGGTGTCTGGGAACGCATGATTGGAGTAGTAAGAAGGATTCTTGACTCCATGCTCACTACAGTTGCAGTCTCACTCATGAAGTCCTAACAACACTGATGGCAGAAATATCAGCCATAGTCAATGGAAGACCCCTGGTACCTGTTTCTTGTGACCCTATGACACCAGAAGTTCTTACACCATTCACCATCCTAACACTAAAACCGCGAATGCTGAAAGCTGCTCCCGGTGACTTTGACAGTAAGGACCTCCACAGCAAGCGAAAACAACTGGCTAACCAGTTCTGGGCAAGACGGAGGAGAGAATAAATCCACACCTTGCAAGGGAGACAGAAGTGGCACTATGAAAGCCCCAACCTACAAGTGGGAGACTTGGTTCTCCTTCGTGACAAGGAAGTCGCCAGAAATTGTTGGCCAATGGCTCGGATTACACTTGTAAGTGTTTAAAGCTGCTGATGGCAAAGTCCGCAAGGTGGAGCTGATGACAGTGACAGAAGGACCACAGAGAGTCTACACAAGACCCATAACCGAGGTCGTCCTACTAAAGATGCAGAGAGACCTCGAGCTTGGAGAGTAACAGTTATATATTATAGTTGATAGTGGTACATTGTACCAGGCGAGGAGTGTGTCTCTCCCTGTCCCCCCCCCCCCCCCCCCCCCCCCCCCCCCCCCCCCCCCCCCCCCCCCCCCCCCCTAGGTCAGCGATTCGCGCTATTTACTTGATGGGCATAGCCCGACCGAGTTATAAAATGGGCTCTTTTCTTCTTCTTCGTTGTAAGGAAAGGTTACAAAGCTGTTGTTTGTTCGCAACACCGCTGGATGGCTCAATGACTCCGACGACGCGACGAACAAGCCGAATGTAGTGCGAATGAGAGTGAATGTAGTGTGAATGAGAGCGAATGTAAATATGCTTACGTATACGCTTGTCCTTGCACACTCGATTGGTCTTCGGTCGAGCACATGCTTTGAGAACTTGTCGAGGAAATATTGTGTAAGCTTGCCGTTGTAAAGCCATGAATGCTGCCAAGTCTAATACGCTCACTCCACATACAAACGCACACGACGTTCACGGTAGATCCACGTAACAGAATATACAGATCTCATTCGTATACCAAGTTTATTGATTATACAGCTCTGTAACTGTAGTCTTGTTGTATGTAAGTGCTAGACGTGATTGTAAACGGGGTCGTGACCCCAGTAGATTACCAGTACGAATGCTGAAAAGTCTATCAGAAAGCTGAAAGCCTTCTTCCTGATGATCGTATTCCGGTAAAAACACACCAGTCATATCAACGAATATGGAAGTCCTGGTGAGAATTATGTCTTACGTAAATTGAAGAAAGAACGGGTTTGTAAACAAAGAAAGAATTGCTAAGCTTATTTATTTATGTCATTAAGTAAATTAAATGGAATACAATAAATTACAGACACAAGCCTAGTAAATATATTTATCGGCATTGTATACTTGTAATTTACCACTGTCTGTTTACAAGACTACATACATTGCATAACCCGTCTAACCCGGGATATACAATATAAGCTTAAAGACTCAGAACCATAATGTAATTCACGGTTCTTCTATGTCAGTTTACAAGGCAACATTTTACGGTAACTTGTTTCAGCCCATCGAGTGTGCGTGTATGTGGAGCGTCTAGTTTATTAACATTTGTAAACTTGTGCATTTGGCACGTTTTGGTCAGTTAGTTCAAGGGCGCTAGGACAAAGACGTTGTGTGTATATAAAGCTATGAGTTGTACTTTATATCTGTTGTTGATTCTTATTCTGAAGTATCATTGACCTTTCTCGCCTCGGTTTTCCCCTACTAGTTGCCAGTAAGTCGATTCCTGGCCAAACAAACTTTTCGATTTGAATATATAAATGTATGTTCCAGTCTGCTATATGTTGTCGTTTCTTTATATTCGGATGTTTCATTGACCTTTCGATTTGAAATTAAGTTCCAGTCTGCTCTCTGCCAAACGTATAGTCAGTTATCAGTGTTAGCTACATGTAATCCTAGGGCGAATTTGATTAACTTATTAGCTAACACTCATAACTAACTATACGTTTGGCAGAGAGCGGACTGGAACTTAATTTCATATCGAAAGGTCAATGAAACGTCCGAATAAGAAACGATAACATATTGCGGACTGGCGGAACATATACATATTCAAATCGAAACGTTCGTTTGGCCAGGAATCGACTTACTGGCAACTAGTAGGGGACAACAGAGGCGAGAAAGGTCAATGATACTTCAGAATAAGAAACGACAACAGATATAAAGTACAACTCATACATTTTGTGTAGCTTATACACACAACGTCTTTGTCCTAGCGCCCTTGGTTAGTTTGCTTCGCGCTCGTATTTATTAGCGTATTAGCAGACTGCGATGGCTAGTCCTGCACTTTTGGGATTTATAAAGAAAGGTAAAAACTTTGGGGGGGGGGGGGGGGGGGGGCATTATTTTCGGGGGACCATTACTATCGGGATTCTACGGTAATACCGTATTTACTCATTTAAGTGCAGCAGCACGTATTAAATTTTGGAGGTTATGGATGCGGCGCTTAGTCGGGGTCAGCGTTAATCCAAGGGTGGCATTTATTAACAGACTAGACGCTCCACGTACATGTAGCACGCACTCAATAAGTTGAAAGAAGCCACAGTAAAATGTTGTAAACTGACATCATGGATCGTTATCGTATTATCCATGATTACTGATCAATATACAATGTAGTGAATAAATTACACAGAAAGAATGACATAATTCCAAAGGATTCTATGCACAAACGAGGTCAGGGGGCAAAATATGAGGAAATATTACTTATTAGAACAGGGCATCTGATAGAGTGCAGGGAACAAAAGAAAATAGTGTGGATTTTTTTTCCAAATAGTGCACAGGGAGCCCAACCTCATTATCTGTGAAGACCGTTGTTTAATTTGCATATTTACAGTAAATGTATGTGGCTTTAAAACATCCCTCCGTATTTCAAGAATTTTCGTAAATAATAAAACTTTTTTTTCAATGGTTGTTCTTACTACTTTCGATGCTGTGACGGCGTTTCAGCGCCATTAGAGCGTTTTTCGCGAAAATAACTGTGAAGACCGTTGTTTAATTTGCATATTTACAGTAAATGTATGTGGCTTTAAAACATCCCTCCGTATTTCAAGAATTTTCGTAAATAATAAAACTTTTTTTTCACTAATTGTGTTTTTCACTAACGGCGTTTCAGCGCCATTAGAGCGTTTTTCATGAAAATACCCCTGAAAGAGTAAGAAGGAGACAAGGGAGGAAACTGTTCGAGCGATCCGAACTCAACTAGCTTTACTTCTCGCCAAAATTCGAGCACATACCTCGATCGCACATCAATTTCGACCACATATCCTGAAAGACAGGTAAATTCAACACAAATATGCGAAGAATGTGAAACATGTAAACAAGGTAGCCCCACCAGTGGAACCGTGAGTCTTGTTTTGAACATACATTGTATCTCATCCTAAATGATCACGTCGACGCTGTTGACTATCTCACACACAAAGTTGTTTGCCAAAGCACGATTCACAATATTCCATGGCAGATCGGCAGTTCCAAGGCCATAAAATTAACCCGAGTTTCAGGTTGTGTTCAATCCCAAGTCGACGTACACTGTGGCAGAAACTCCACTCGAACAGATTATAGTGACGTTTTTTGCACATTCTTCAGACGATGAAAAATTATTTTTATATGATAAGTTTTTCCCGTGCCAGCTTGTCCTGTCATTCAGTCAAGAGGTTATGGCCAGATTTAATTTGGCTGTCCGAAGTATCGCAGCCTGCTCATCTGTCAACCTTTGAAGTATAAACATGTTTCAGCCCATCGAGTGAAATGTTTGTTCCACTGAAAGCTCACATATTAACTTTCAAAGAATCGCTCTTACCTTTCCATTTCATGATCGACGAATTAAATGACCGACAAGATATAAAAAGTTGCTTTCGATCTCCAGATGTAGATGTTGTTTTGCCGCCAAAACATACGCTGTCGCTTTTCCCTGCGCTCTGTACAATTTCTTACTTACCAGGGATGTGATATGTTCAAAACAAGACTCACGGTTCCACTGGTGGGGCTACCTTGTTTACATGTTTCACATTCTTCGCATATTTGTGTCCACTGGTCTGGTCCCACGCATTAAAATGGCATCTTTTGAGAAGCTTCACCGTGTTCGTAGGAGCCTCACGTCGGCTAATCATTGCAGATTTTCAATCAAGTCACCAATAATTTTAGGAAATTTACCTGTCTTTCAGGATATGTGGTCGAAATTGATGTGCGATCGAGGTATGTGCTCGAATTTTGGCGAGAAGTAAAGCTAGTTGAGTTCGGATCGCTCGAACAGTTTCCTCCCTTGTCTCCTTCTTACTCTTTCAGGGGTATTTTCGTGAAAAACGCTCTAATGGCGCTGAAACGCCGTCACAGCATCGAAAGTAGTAAGAACAACACATTAGTGAAAAAAGTTTTATTATTTACGAAAAATCTTGAAATACGGAGGGATGTTTTAAAGCCACATACATTTACTGTAAATATGCAAATTAAACAACGGTCTTCACAGATAATGAGCTTGGGCTCCCTGTGAATAGTGTTGATAAAAAGTCAGATGCGGGAGAGAGTGTGATTTTTAAAAAACTTTTTTAGTCTTCTCTAAATTGTTTATTGAATGCTTTGGGTAGTAAACAAGTCAATTAGAGCATATGTTTCAAAAAAGGTTCTCATGTTTGCGTATTGCACATTGCATTGTGTATTTGATGATTGAAATACGTCTTAGGTATATAAAACAGTCATGCCGCCACCATATATAGTGATTGGCTTAGATGGAAAGTATTTGGTTTATCGACATGTTCAGTGAGTAGAAAAATGATTCTCAGTATAATCATATGCAAAACGCAATGTGCAATGCGCAATACGCACGAGACAACGTTGTTTGAAATAGCTGTATACACAGTGACTGTTACATTTCATTTAGGCATCTTTGTAGCCTTACTTTTGGGGTTTTATCCGAGTTGCGTGGTTTAATTTGGAACGGGTGTCCACCACTTTGAAAATAGTGAGAAGAGAGGGCCCTGGGGACGAGGTTGTGGGTTTCCTGTGTGTGGGGTTTAGCCATGTGGGGATTAAAAACTAGTTTCCAGGACTGCGCAATACTAGCAGAGCACCTGGTTGATTTTCGTACAAACATGATATTGGCAAATGGAATACCGTGTTTTGAAGGGTAAATATTGTCGAAAAAGCAAACAAATCCACTTAGAATTGACATTTTTGATCAAAGATTATATAAATCTACTGATTTCTATGACAATTTCTCCAAAATAGTGCAGAAAATCAAGAAAATCGAAAATAGTGTGAATGGGTGTGATTTTAGGCCAATAGTGCGGAATCACACCCTCGCATTCTATCAGATTGCCCTGTTACAAGAGAATTCGGTAGATACTGACTGTACATGTACAATGTATATAACGATATAAGCTCAAGGTTACATTAGACAACAGATTCATTTTACCTCTTTTTCTTTTTGTTTCAACTGAAATAAAACCGACAAACCAAGTTATTAAGGCCTGTTCTGTCAGAGTGACTGTGTGTGTTCTGTGAGTGACTGTGTGTGTTCTGTCAGAGTGACTCAGTGTGTGTTCAACACAACATACCTGTTGTTGTTTCTTGTAGTCTTCAGCTTGTCTGGCTGCAAGTTCACCTCTCTTGAAGTATTTCTTGTTCTGCAAAATGACATTTATTTATTTTATTTATTTATTATTTTCCAGATAAGTCTTTGAACACTCTTAAGAGTATTACAGACTGCATTACAAAATAAAATATTATAATAATAAATGATAAATAATATAGTAATAGTGGATCATAGTATATAAGACGAGGTTCTATACCTTCATTTTATTCCTTTACGCACTTCATTTACTTCGCGAAAACTAGTTTCGTTTTTAGAACCTCCTCAGTTCGCTAAAGATCTAATGCATTGAACTACATAGCTGTGTGCGCGCGTAAATTCAAATACTTAGCGCGCGCACTACTGTGTTGCCGGGTAGAAAAAGATAGGTAAAGCATAATTATAAAAATAGTTTCACAACAACATTCTAGTTAAGGAAAACAGCATGAGGTACATGTACATGCACATAGTTCCATTCTGTCTTGTTGTTCATTAGTCTGTCTGGCCTCTCTCTATTTACATGTATTCTCACAGCTTCAGTGATCTGTCAAAGCATGGGATCACCATGAAAAACACCAGTCACACTCATTTTAAAATCTGGTTTAGTGCCTTGGTGTTTCTCATGGGTGTGCCTCCTCAGTGTAGAGTGTTCGCTTCCTGAGTCCATTGCATTTTATTTAAATGTTCTTTCCCACGTATATATACGCACTTCTCGCTGTTTCCCCAATGTACTTCTCGCCACAGTCTGTACACTTCTCATACATGTAAGTGACGCCTGTCACTTTACATGAACCTTTGCCTCCCGTCTTACACACCAAGCATTATTCGAGTTCACATGACTTTTCTTTAAATGGGTTGGACTTTTGTAGCATGCTCTTAACATTCACTCCAGCGTTCTCTACCACCTTGATCTCAAGGCCTGATTCTTTACGGTCTAATATTTTCTTGAGTGTATCGTCAGGTGTTGCCGGTATGAATATAACACTGGAATATCCTCCTTTCTTGTACCACATTATCTTTTTCACTTCCTTCTCCCTTTCTCTCTCTACCCTGTTCCATTCCTTTGGTCTGTACATACAGTGTACATGTAGGTCTTTCTCTCTCTACCCTGTTCCATTCCTTTGGTCTGTACATACAGTGTAGGTCTTTCTCTCTCTACCCTGTTCCATTCCTTTGGTCTGTACATACAGTGTACATGTAGGTCTTTCTCTCTCTACCCTGTTCCATTCCTTTGGTCTGTACATACAGTGTAGGTCTTTCTCTCTCTACCCTGTTCCATTCCTTTGGTCTGTACATAGGTCTTTCTCTCTCTACCCTGTTCCATTCCTTTGGTCTGTACATAGATCTTTCTCTCTCTGCCCTGTTCCATTCCGTTGGTCTGTACATAGATCTTTCTCTCTCTGCCCTGTTCCATTCCTTCCGTTAGTCTTTACTCTCTATGTTCCATTCCTTTGACATAGATCTTTCTCTCTCTACCCTGTTCCATTCCGTTGGTCTGTACATAGATCTTTCTCTCTCTACCCTGTTCCATTCCTTTGGTCTGTACATAGATCTTTCTCTCTCTGCCCTGTTCCATTCCGTTGGTCTGTACATAGATCTTTCTCTCTCTACCCTGTTCCATTCCGTTGGTCTGTACATAGATCTTTCTCTCTCTACCCTGTTCCATTCCGTTGGTCTGTACATAGATCTTTCTCTCTCTACCCTGTTCCATTCCGTTGGTCTGTACATAGATCTTTCTCTCTCTACCCTGTTCCATTCCTTTGGTCTGTACATAGATCTTTCTCTCTCTACCCTGTTCCATTCCGTTGGTCTGTACATAGATCTTTCTCTCTCTACCCTGTTCCATTCCTTTGGTCTGTACATAGATCTTTCTCTCTCTACCCTGTTCCATTCCGTTGGTCTGTACATAGATCTTTCTCTCTCTACCCTGTTCCATTCCTTTGGTCTGTACATAGATCTTTCTCTCTCTCTACCCTGTTCCATTCCGTTGGTCTGTACATAGATCTTTCTCTCTCTGCCCTGTTCCATTCCTGGTCTGTACATAGGTCTTTCTCTCTCTACCCTGTTCCATTCCGTTGGTCTGTACATAGTCTTTCTCTCTCTACCCTGTTCCATTCCGTTGGTCTGTACATAGATCTTTCTCTCTCTGCCCTGTTCCATTCCTTTGGTCTGTACATAGGTCTTTCTCTCTCTACCCTGTTCCATTCCGTTGGTCTGTACATAGATCTTTCTCTCTCTCTACCCTGTTCCATTCCGTTGGTCTGTACATAGATCTTTCTCTCTCTACCCTGTTCCATTCCTTTGGTCTACATAGGTCTTCTCTCTCTACCCTGTTCCATTCCGTTGGTCTGTACATAGATCTTTCTCTCTCTGCCCTGTTCCATTCCTTTGGTCTGTACATAGGTCTTTCTCTCTCTACCCTGTTCCATTCCGTTGGTCTGTACATAGATCTTTCTCTCTCTACCCTGTTCCATTCCGTTGGTCTGTACATAGATCTTTCTCTCTCTACCCTGTTCCATTCCGTTCTTTCTCTCTCTACCTGTCCATTCCGTCTGTACATAGATCTTTCTCTCTCTACCCTGTTCCATTCCGTTGGTCTGTACATAGATCTTTCTCTCTCTACCCTGTTCCATTCCGTTGGTCTGTACATAGATCTTTCTCTCTCTACCCTGTTCCATTCCGTTGGTCTGTACATAGGCCTTAGTACTGCATCCGTAAGACCATATTGTTGATGTGTTCAATCTTGCTCTCCCATGGTAACTCAGGGCTGCAATTAAGCAACACTCTGAGTACTTGTTGTGTTAAGACAGTACGTTTAGTTTGCCACGGTAGTGCTAAAGGTGGACACAGAACTGACTTAGAGGCCATGTCTTTGGAATAAAACTCAAAGGATTTTACAACAGTTACTTCCTGCAATTGGTGTCCCTCTCTCCTCCGTCCAAGCCTTGAGGTCTAGAATTGGTAGTTTATTGTCACGATGTTTCGACGGGTAGTCTACCTCGATTTCAATTGACCGGTGGATTGAATCTCCAATTGACTTAAATAACAACTTCATACAACTCTCGTCACACTGCTGCAGGGTCTTCACAGACATCATTCACAAACCTTGACCCAGCTTCAGGTGCTCTCTTCTCTTCAGTGCGAGAAGAATGCTTGGTATGTAAGACGGGAGGCAAAGGTTCATGTAAAGTGACAGCCGTCACTTATGAGATCAAGTGTACAGACTGTGGCGAGAAGTACATTGGGGAAACAGTGAGAAGTGCGCATATATATGTGGGAAAGAACAATTAAATGCAATGGATTCAGGAAGCGAACACTCTACACTGAGGAGGCACACCCATGAGAAACACCAAGGCACTATACCAGATTTTAAAATGAGTGTGACTGGTGTTTTTCATGGTATTCCCATGCTTCGACAGATCACTGAATCTGTGAGAATAAATAGAGAGAGACTGGACAGACTAATGAACAACAAGAATGGAACTATGCGCGTATACATACATGTACCTCATGCTGTTTTCCTTAACTAGAATGTTGTTGTGAAACTATTTTTATAATTATGCTTTACCTATCTTTTTCTACCCGGCAACACAGTAGTGCATGCGCTAAGTATTTGAATTTATGCGCGCACAAATAAAGTAAATAAATAAAGTAAGTAAATAAAGTGCGTAAAGGAATAAAATGAAGGTATAGAACCTCGTCTTATATACTATGACATTTACAAAGTCCTTTGGAGTCTCAGCAAAAGAAATATCAGAGAATAGTAATAATGGTTATTAGTCAGCGTAATTGGATGGTACAGGTTGTGGATGGCTTTTTTGAAGGTCAATAGAGAGTACAAAATGTAGGATGACATAATTTCTTGTGGGAGATTGTTCCACTGTGCAATTGATCTTGGGTAGAACGAGTATTTGTAACAATCTCATTTACAGTAAGGTTGTTTGTAGCGATGGGTACAAGCTGACTGCATGCCTAGTGTTCTTTGCGTTCCTATTTGGTGTTTGTAGCTTATCGTGTTCATAATAGACCATTATAAGCCATTTTATTTTGTATTTCTCTGTTTATATATAAAGCATAGAAAGGCGTGCATCTGATCTTCTGGATTCCAGGGATCTCCAGTTGAGAGTATGTAGCATGTCACTAACACTGTCCAAATGATTATAGCGTTTAAAGTAACCAGCGAGCTGCTCGCCGTTGGACCATCTCCACTTGTCTTGTATTCTTAGCTGTGTAGGGGTCCCAAACAGTAGCACAACAGTACTCAACACTTGGTCTCACAAGTGCTTTATAAGCTGTTTCTTTCGACGCAAAAAGGCCAGGGTCTTATTTGCTTTTGCTGTGATTTTACATGTTCATTCTAACGCAGGTCGTGTGATAGGTGAATCCCGAGATATTTGGTGGTATTTACAGCTTCAAGGCCATGGAGTACAACGTTAGTCTTTCTTATATTGAATTTACAGCAATTATAGGAGACTAGAAGCCATCGATTGCAATACTAAATGTATACCTACCGATGTGACTTCATTCTGGTCCAACTGTTTTTCCTTACGATCGATTTCTGCCAACAAAAAATCCATGAAAAACAGCAAAAACTGAACAAAACAACAAGAACGTGAAGACTACACGTGAGCCTGCATTTGAATTGACCAGCAAATTCATACACAGGGAACCCGCAAGTAAGTACTTCATGCCACACTTCTGCACACTGTATACTCTTGTATACTAATACCCCTTGGTACCCATGTCGTCCATGTCATATCCCTGTATAACCCTGTATAACCCTGTTCACCCATATACACCCCTTGTACACCCATGTTACCCCTGTATAACCCTGTATGCCCATGTATACCCCTGTATAACCCTGTATACCCATGTATAACTCTGTATGCCCATGTATACCCCTGTACACCCATGTATAACCCTGTACACCCATGTATAACCCTGTACACCCATGTATAACCCTGTATACCCATGTATAACCCTGTATGCCCATGTATACCCCTGTATACCCATGTATAACCCTGTATACCCATGTATAACCCTGTATACCCCTGTATAACCCTGTATACCCATGTATAACCCTGTATACCCATGTATAACCCTGTATACCCATGTATAACCCTGTATGCCCATGTATACCCCTGTATACCCATGTATACCCTGTATACCCATGTATACCCATGTATAACCCTGTATACCCCTGTATAACCCTGTATAACCCTGTATGTATAACCCTGTATAACCCTGTATACCCCTGTATAACCCTGTACACCCATGTATAACCCTGCATACCCATGTATAACCCTGTATACCCCTGTATAACCCTGTATACCCATGTATAACCCTGTATACCCCTGTATAACCCTGTACACCCATGTATAACCTGTACACCCATGTATAACCCTGTATACCCATGTATAACCCTGTATACCCATGTATACCCATGTATAACCCTGTATACCCCTGTATAACCCTGTACACCCATGTATAACCCTGTACACCCATGTAAAACCCTGTATACCCATGTATAACCCTGTATGCCCATGTACACCCATGTATAACCCTGTATACCCATGTATAACTCTGTATACCCATGTATACCCCTGTATACCTATTAAAGAGACCAAATCTCGTCACAGGCTGGTGAAGGAATACGCTCCTATTGATAACAGTGTATTATATACACTGAAAGGACAACCCTGTTTAAATAAAGGTTTATTCATTCATTCATTGTAGCTAATTATAGATCTTAGGGAAATATTTTAAGCATATAGATATACAAATGTACATTTGTATCTATTTAGTAATTTTATCTCTTTAGCATAGTTGATATTTGGGGGTAGGATAGGGGGATATAATTATATATATATTATAGTAATTTCATCGGGAATGGGGAAATTATTTATAGTTAGTGTAGATAGGTGTCTTCAATTAGTTTATTTTATTGTAAGCTAGAATATTTGACACAGAAATATTATTATTATTAGACCTATACCTGCTACTCACTATAGGCCTTTTAATAATAATAATAATATTAGTCTATACACCAAACACAATTCTCTATTTCATTAAATCCATATTTGTATTAATTACTTCATATCAGTAGAGTACTGTACGGGACCGCAAATGAACCCAGGCCCGCAAATGAACCCAGGCCCGCAAATGATCCCAAGACTGGATCCTAAATGATCCCAGGCCCGCAAATGATCCCAAGACTGGATCGCAAATGAACCCAGGCCCGCAAATGAACCCAGATAGGACCGCAAGTGATCCCAGAGATAAAATCAGGAATCTGGAACGGAACAAAATGGGATTTTACACTTTTTCTCATATTAACGCCTTTGAAAATAAAAACATCCTTGTTTTGTAGAAGAACAATGTTCATTTTTTAGAAAAGCATTTGGCAGTCTCATTCAATAAAATTTGTTCTCAAATAATTAACAATTACTCCCCTCACCGTCGGTGAGTAGTGGTGGATATTTCCCGAGCCGCGAGTCTTCTATCGTATATACCACACATGTGAATAGCCAGCCAAATATTATATATAATTTATTTTCAAGAATTAAGAAAGAGACACGCTCGCGCAACGCGAAGCCATCTTGTTTTGCTTGGAGGTGATGAATAGCAAATATATGTCGCGAAATACCAGCTAAAATAGGCTAATATCTCCAGAAACGTCAGTGAACTACCAATTCAAACTCAATCACACAAAGTTGTCAACGAGTCTGACCCTGAACTGAACTTTATTCCGTAATTAACCAGGGTAAAAACATTTTAATAAATATAAACTGTTTCTCAGTTTGCCTCAAATTGGCATTTCTCAGCGTCATCATTCATTTATTTTAACAGAAACTTCATCTTCATGATTAGGCACTTTATTTCATATCTACCGTATTTTCTCGATTAAACCTGACACCGCTGATCAGTACAAACTTTAGACATTTGCATCGGCCTGCTGAGTTTAATTAGTTTTACTAATGATTCACGTTTTTTCTTCTATTCATTGTTTTTCACTACCTTGCAGACTTGCAGGTCATATCATCCAAAGGCCCGGGTGTCAGTTTAGGGGAGAAAATATGCGGTATTTTGTAATTTCGTGATTAGATTAATATCAAAAATTACGGCAAAGGCCGAGTGATCCAACATAATTTCGTCGAGATAACTATAAGAACTTCAGCGAAAGGAAGCAAATGCTTCAGTAAAACTGACACTGAAAAGACACTTCAGGGTAGTGTCAATTGAAACGATTTATTTGTTTATTTATGCCATTTAAAGCAACAAACGTGTCCTCAGTATTATTTATAATTAGCAATAATTATGAGAACATGGACGCGCGGAGATACGAATTTATCTTCCGAGTGTTCAACTAGATATCTCACGAGTGAGCGCAGCGAACGCGGAGTGAAATAATACATTTGATCATGCTTAGTCGTTACCAAGCTTAAGGAAATTGGATACATTTGCACATATGGCTCAATTAAACTCATAATTCATTTTCATACAAGCACTTTTCACAACATTTCATGTCATCCGAGACATATAGACCTGGAGCATTCCACTGTTTCCTTGGAAAACTCCATTTCAAGACTTCTCTGTGTGAAATCCCATTTTGTTCCGTTCCAGATTCCTGATTTTATCTCTGGGATCACTTGCGGTCCTCTCTGGGTTCATTTGCGGGCCTGGGTTCATTTGCGATCCAGTCTTGGGATCCAGTCATTTGCGGGCCTGGGATCATTTGGGATCCAGTCTTGGGATCATTTGCGGGCCTGGGTTCATTTGCGGGCCTGGGTTCATTTGCGGTCCCGTACAGTACTCGTGTTTTCTTAAATTGTAAGAGTACAAAAGAGTGCAAAAATAACTGCACAATATAATTCCCGTGTGAAAAGTATAATCACTGAGTTCTTCTTTAATCTTTAATCGTTAATGCTGCCATTTAGCTTTGCCGTTGTGTCACTACTTCCAAACCTCGCAGAAATAAAAACTCATGCAATGTGACAGTTGTTTGCAATAGCTTCAGTTCATATGAACTCGAAGGAATACATTGATATGATGTATACAACTGAGTTATTTTTGAGAACATAATAATTCGAGTGAATAAGTCAATGAACGCGTTGTCAAACATTGTTGTTGTCGTTCGGAATACTTTCCTACCTCCTTTGGTACTCCAGAGCTGTTAAAGAGAAGCATAGCGAACTCAGAATCTGTAGTATAACCGTATTCTATCTTCCCAGTAAACCAAAACTTATAAACCTGTCGCCTGAATACATTCGTTGTCAACCACTACATCCCGGCGGCCGCCATGAGAAGCCATCGTCGCTCTCGCCGATTAAATAAAAAGCGTATAAAATTGGACTTCAAACCAAAAATAACTACCTACAAATACGAAACAACAATCAATCTAAGTACTGAATAAGTATCATCTTCTAGAGTGCAAGGATTACAATGATATAATTCGATATATTAACACACTGAATTTGAAATTTCCTCGGGTCTCTTGAAAGCGTTGGTCAACGATTAGCCAAGATTCGCGCATGCGTGTGTCGTGACAGTGCCCCTTTAAGAGTGAATGTCTGATAGAACCGAGAATCGCCGGTCAGCGACCCCTTGGACAAATGTCTCAAATTTTGCCAGATGATACCTTTGGGTAACCTATTTTCGAAAAGCATATTAAAAAGTTCCAGCGCCTTTTCATTTTTTTTTTAATTGAGAAAGTTCAAAAGTGTGGTCGAAGTGCTGTTTTTGATTGTTGCGCTGTCCAAATAATGGCACGAGTACGAAGCGTCGCTGTAGCCTCAAAACTATTTCAATAACAATCAAACTTTACACAGATCAAGAAGCACTATCAACAATGAATTGGAGTCCAACAATTGTTCTGATCTGTAAATCAAATATTTTTGCAAGCCATTTCGAGAATGAGTATAAAGTGCACAGAAAGTTACGGCGAAAAATAGGGTATATTAAATCGCATAAAAAGGTTCCTGGTATGTCATTGTTCTACATTTAAACTTTATAGCCTTAAAGTTATGTTATTGAAGTTTGTCTCTACCAAGATTCACGGTCAAAATCGCATTCTTTCCCAATCAGAAAATCGATCATCCGAGTACTACTTTTGGAAAATTCGAAACTACTTCTAAAGAAGTCTCAATGCACAGCTATTGAAGTTAAAAGACAGCGAAATGCTTTGCAAATCAATTCAATTCAATTTCTGCTAGACCTCACTAGTCTTTCAACATTTACAATCCCATATCTTGTCAACAATATAATTTAATTATGTACACGATGGTACGTCTCATTTACATTATTTACTCTTGCTCGTTCGCTCTCATAAACAACCGCATTCTATTCCAATAAAACACGACTAGAAGATCATAACAGATCAAAACATTTAATATTCTGTTATTGACATTAAAAATATTATTACTACTGTGAACTAGCTGAATCAGTAGGCTGGATGGTTGGTACAAGATGTTTATTAGAAGCTCTCTGGATTGGATTACATCGGTCTTTCCTGGTTAACTATTGTTTGTTGTTCTCAAGTCATGGTTCGACTCTCAACTGAACTTAACACATGACTGAAGTGAAGTACTGTGTGTACTCTCTGAAGTGAAGTGCAACCTCTTTGTGCACTATATTTATAATGGCAATACGTCAACATATGCTAATATGCTATACGTCAGAATAATACATAACTAGGCGTATCAATAGTTGAACGTAATCTTAAAAGTACAGGTTTATACATAGTCTCATTCAATACGATTTCTATGGCTATAGAGAGTATCGTGAATCTGGATAATAACAGAATACTGAAATCTGAGTATACTTCGATAGTTATCAAACTACATGAGTTTGAAGACTCGAATTATGTAACTTATTATCTTAGTAAACATGATACGTGTCTTTGTGCTTTGTTCTCTACTGCGCAAGACATAAGAGTTGTTATGGAAAGTTGTTGATGCAATCTTGCTGGGAAATATATCAGCTGTGTTGACACTTATTAGATTAGATTTGTACTTGTGAATTAAGCTTAGAATATTGGACGTACGTGTTAATTGAACTGTTGTTTGAGAACTTATTGGATTATTCCAGATACGACTTTTGACGTGTTACTATGGTAACTAGCTTACTAGAATCCCATGGATTCTATATTCTAGATAATCTTAGTTTCTTGTATGAAATATGAATATGAGCTTCTCTACACTACTATTAAATTTGCTACTCTTCTCCTACAGTCCCTACAATATTTTCGATATGTAAATTAGGTTGTTTGTTTCCTTGTCAATCTAGTAATTGTACCTTCATCGCTGAGAAAAAGTTGTCGAAAAAGTACATTACGTTACCGTAGAGTAAAGGTCTATGTTTGACGTTATCAATGTAAATAGACGCGTTGCGGATTTTCTAGCCAAAAAAAAAAATTTGAAACTGGCCGGTCAGGAGCCATGCAAGAGAGCCACGCGAGTGCGGTGCAACATTGCGCGCAATATTGCTGGCAATTTTGTTGCAGCGTGTGTCCACCCATGAAACTGATTGCTCGCAATTGACTAGCGCGCGCTAATACGACGTAATTGTTGCTCGCAAGATGTTGTAGAGGTGAACACACGCAGTTGCACCGTGTGTCCGGCCCTTTAGCGAACGTTGATATTCGTCTTCACTAAGCGTACGTAGCATGCAACTGCCGCAAATCCTTCTCGTGTTTCCTCTACTGTTAGTCTCCTATGCACCCGTTCTTATTTTCAGGATCCCTGCAATCCCGAAAGTAAGAACGGGTGCATAGGAGACTACTCTACTGTTAGCTCTCCAAATCATCCACTTTTAAAAGGCATAATCACGCTTGGGTCACGTGTCCTGTGTACTGTATTACACATTTTTCTATTGCTCAATATAAACCTGTTTTCAAAAACGTTGCCCTTTTACAAAATACAAAATAGCAAAATAGCAAAAAAGGAATTAATTAGAAACAAAAGAAATGCACTCAAGCTGAACTCTGGCTTATTGTTTCTCCAATCAATTCTTTTTTACTATTTTACTATTTTGTATTTTGTAAAAGGACAACGTTTTTGAAAACAGGTGTATATAAAATTATAGAAACGTGTTGTCAGTGCTCTTTAATAATCTTTCAGTGTGGTGAATGACTTTTTGTAGTTATATAGCGCTTCTTGACCGTATTACGGATTGCGGTGATTCTCATTACCATGGACATTTGGAGTTCGTTGCGCTGGGGACCCGGGGGGGGGGGTTATTTAATTTATTTTCAAGATTCGCCCATGGGTACTCCCATATATGGGCTATATGGGGACGTGCCGCTGGACAGGGTATGGTTTTTGGCCTCTCTGTCCTGAACAGGGTATATAATTTTATGTGAGTCTGTCCTAAACAGGGTATGGTAATGCACGATTGTCGTCGTTAAATATGGTTTTATCCGGTATTTAGCCAACCGAAAGAGAAGTTTGCCGATCTTTAGCAGGTGATCAGTCAACATAAAACACGTTAAAATTGTGTAAAAGAAGACAGTGTGTATTTTGTCCTTTGTCCTAAACAGGGTCCTAAAATAGAGGGTGTTGTCCTAGACAGGGTAGGTATTTTAGAGAGTTATTGTACTAAACAGGGTCCTAAAATAGAGGGTGTTGTCCTAGACAGGGTAGGTATTTTAGATTTTTTTGTCCTAAACAGGGTCAATGTTTCAAACCGTCAGCGGCACCCCTCTACCCAAACATGGGTCAAGTAGTAACCCCCCTGGAATGCAACAGAGATGTTAAGGTGGAACATTGAAACTCCAATCAGATGAGGGAGTAAAGACAGCAATGAAACTACTTCTTGCATTTAATTTATTTCTTTAATTTATCGATGGGTTTCCAGAGGTAAAGCACGCGCGCAATTTTTATGCACAGCGAACCCCAACCTTACGTATTTCGCGCGCGCGCTCTACCACAGGAAACCCATCAAAGAAAGGTGCAAATATATTTTTATTTAGTAGCCTCGGAAGCAATAGCCTCCTTTGCAGACGCTTTTAATGTCGACATTAAAAACGTCTGCAAAGGAGGCTACGGAAGCAATGGTTGGGCTACCAATGAGAAAACAAGTTTGACTATGGGGATATAACAACAACGTTTGCTCAACCTTACGCGCGTGGCTCATGGTCGTCCAGTTTCATTCCCGATTAAGCAGACATTTGATATTTTTGCTAGAAAACTAAACGCGTCTATTTACATTGATAACGTCAAACATAGACCTATACTCTACGGTAACGTAATGTACTTTTTCGACAACTTTTTCTCAGCGATGAAGGTACAATTACTAGATTGACAAGGAAACAAACAACCTAATTTACATATCGAAAATATTGTAGAGACTGTAGGAGAAGAGTAGCAAATTTAATAGTAGTAATAATATTTTTAATGTCAATAACAGAATACTAAATGTTTTGATCTGTTATGATCTTCTAGTCGTGTTTTATTGGAATAGAATGCGGTTGTTTATGAGAGCGAACGAGCAAGAGTAAATAATGTAAATGAGATCGACGTACCATCATGTACATAATTAAATTATATTGTTGACAAGATAACAAGATATGGGATTGTAAATGTTGAAAGACTAGTGAGGTCTAGCAGAAATTGAATTGAATTGATTTGCAAAGCATTTCGCTGTCTTTTAACTTCAATAGCTGTGCATTGAATTGAGACTTCTTTAGAAGTAGTTTCGAATTTTATCGGCCCACTTTGATGTCTTTTCAAGAGTCAAAGTATGACGCTCCGGCCAAAAGTAGTACTCGGATGATCGATTTTCTGATTGGGAAAGAATGCGATTTTGACCGTGAAATTTGGTAGAGACAAACTTCAATAACATAACTTTAAGGCTATAAAGTTTAAATGTAGAACAATGACATACCAGGAACCTTTTTATGCGATTTAATATACCCTATTTTTCGCCGTAACTTTCTGTGCACTTTATACTCATTCTCGAAATGGCTCGCAAAAATATTTGATTTACATGCAGATCAGAACAATTTTTGGACTCAAATTCATTGTCGATAGTGCTTCTTTATCTGTGTAAAGTTTGATTGGTATTGAAATAGTTTTGAGGCTACAGCGACGCTTCGTACTCGCGCCATTATTTGGACAGCGCAACAATCAAAAACAGCACTTCGACCACACTTTTGAACTTTCTCAATTAAAAAAAAAATGAAAAGGCGCTGGAACTTTTTAATATGCTTTTCGAAAATAGGTTACCCAAAGGTATCATCTGGCAAAATTTGAGACATTTGTCCAAGGGGTCGCTGACCGGCGATTCTCGGTTCTATCAGACATTCACTCTTAATAATTGGTTATTTGGACCATTTGTTATTGGTACTTTTTACCAAATTCAAAATGGTTACAATCTAACCCATTAATTATTGGTAGATTTAACCAATTGCATTGGGTTATAGCCATTACATCGCGTACAATTCAGTGTCACTTCCGGTGATTTTTGCTAATTTGCATTCAATTTGCATATTATCGAGAGACGCCTGTCACATTTCATGCTCATTAAACACGAGGAATTACAAAGAAGAAGCCGAAATTCATACTTTCAACTCTCGGCAACAATAAAACAGAAGCATTAGGAAAAAATGTAACAGCGGAAAATAAAACTAATACGACAATGGTTTAAGTCTGTTTGCTTTTTACCTTTTAGTTGTTGAGCGATCTACCGATTTTCTTAGACTGAATACGGCCCAGAATGGCGTCTTTTTGTATGGAAAGTACGACACTGAAGGAAGAAGCGGCTTGGTGTGTCTCAGCAATGCCCTCGACAAAAATGTAACAGCGGAAATTTGATGTACATTTGTTGCCTAAAATAATTCTTCGATTTGTTTCTTTCGAACATAAACGCAAACACCGATTTTCTGAGGTTTCCTTTAGTCATAGTCCAGCTCTTGATGCGAATTTCCCGGACTTTTACAAAGGTTTCTCTCTTCAAAACAGCCTTCTCCTTCCGCCATTTTCAAACTGTTTGTGTAGCCAGGCCTGTGTAGCCTTGGAAACAATGCTCTCTAGCTCCAGGTTTTTATTTAAACGCGATTTTTTTCGACCGAGAATACTGTTGGGATTTGTTGGGAGTGAGGAAGTGAAACCGCGCGAGGCCTGGGTCGGAGTTTTCGCGGGAAATTGAAAAAAAAAACTTTTCATTACGAAAAATCGTGGAAAATAAATACTGTACTGTAACATGTAAAAAAATTCGAAATTCTACGTTATTCCGGAGGCGTTAATCCTTTATTCAGTCTATTATTTAGTAATTCACGGCCGTGACACAAATTGATGGGCAATTGTACGCGATGAATTATTGGTAGATTTAACCAATTGCATTGGGTTATAACCATTAATTATTGGTAGATTTAACCAATTGCATTGGGTTATAGCCATTAATTATTGGTAGATTTAACCAATTGCATTGGGTTATAGCCATTAATTATTGGTAGATTTAACCAATCCGGTTTTACAGTGTATGGGTGGTGGTTAAATACTGCGAGAAGTGACATTTTAAAAGGAAAACTAACACAAAATTGATAACATCGTATAAGTGAAGTTTATAAAACGAGAGACCGTGTTTTATCGGCATGTGACCGATTGGACAACCCTGATTGGACCAATTGCTCATGAATTATTAATGAGCTTTAGAAGTTATATTTACTGCATGAGCGGCTGTAAATGGCTTCTAAACCTCCATTCCAATAGGCCATGCCAATACCAATATATCGCTTGAATAACGAATGAACTGAGCCGAAGATCCCATGGGAACGGCTCTGCTGACTGGCAAACAAACTTTGAGACGTTGATTTATCAATACAAAAAAACTTGTAATATTATGTAAAGTGCAAATAAAGTATTCTTCTGATTGAGAAAGATCGACAATCAACTGGAGGTTGAAAAATAGCATTTCAAACATTCTTCAAATAAATAAAGTCAGTTTTTTTAGACAATCAAATCAAATAGAATATTATCTTTGTAAAACGTTAAAAATTGTGAAGTTACAGTCAGGTAACATAATAATAAGAATATAGGTGTTGTCTCTGACTTGAACGTTGAGTTAAAAATTGTGAAGTTCCAGTCAGGTAACATAATAACAAGAATATAGGTGTTGTCTCTGACTTGAACGTTGAGTTAAAAATTGTGAAGTTACAATCAGGTAACATAATAACAAGAATATAGGTGTTGTCTCTGACTTGAACGTTGAGTTAAACATTGTGAAGTTCCAGTCAGGTAACATAATAACAAGAATATAGGTGTTGTCTCTGACTTGAACGTTGAGTTAAAAATTGTGAAGTTACAGTCAGGTAACATAATAACAAGAATATAGGTGTTGTCTCTGACTTGAACGTTGAGTTAAAAATTGTGAAGTTACAGTCAGGTAACATAATAACAAGAATATAGGTGTTGTCTCTGACTTGAACGTTGAGTTAAACATTGTGAAGTTACAGTCAGGTAACATAATAACAAGAATATAGGTGTTGTCTCTGACTTGAACGTTGAGTTAAAAATTGTGAAGTTACAGTCAGGTAACATAATAACAAGAATATAGGTGTTGTCTCTGACTTGAACGTTGAGTTAAACATTGTGAAGTTACAGTCAGGTAACATAATAACAAGAATATAGGTGTTGTCTCTGACTTGAACGTTGAGTTAAAAATTGTGAAGTTACAGTCAGGTAACATAATAACAAGAATATAGGTGTTGTCTCTGACTTGAACGTTGAGTTAAACATTGTGAAGTTACAGTCAGGTAACATAATAACAAGAATATAGGTGTTGTCTCTGACTTGAACGTTGAGTTAAACATTGTGAAGTTACAGTCAGGTAACATAATAACAAGAATATAGGTGTTGTCTCTGACTTGAACGTTGAGTTAAACATTGTGAAGTTACAGTCAGGTAACATAATAACAAGAATAAGGTGTTGTCTCTGACTTGAACGTTGAGTTAAACATTGTGAAGTTACAGTCAGGTAACATAATAACAAGAATATAGGTGTTGTCTCTGACTTGAAGTTTATAATTATTATTGAAAAATATTTTTCAAACAGACGTTTCGGTCTCTGATCAGAGACCTTCTTCAGTGTGATGGAAAACGTTAAAATACGAGCGCATACAATTCAAAACTAACAGCGCGCGCACGTGCTAGAGCGAGCGAAAAGTGTCTTATAAATGTCTGGTATTCTAATATAATCGTTCCCTGATTTTGAATCTTGAGATGAATGCCATGCCTCCAGGAACAGTCTTTGATGCCAGTTCTTTTCTTTGTCAACCACTTCCATGTTGTCGAAATCAAAATCATGGCCAGTGTCATTGGCGTGTTGAGCAACTTTAGAGGCTGGAAGGTTGTTGTATATGGCTCTCCTGTGTTCGGCTTTTCTTGTTTTCAAAGACCTTTCGGTTTGACCGTAGTATACAAAATCACAATGCGAACATTTGATTTTGTATACTACTCCTGTTTTGTGGATCAAGTCTTTGACATCCTTCGGCCGTGGGAACAGATCACCCATTTTTGATATGGGGCGATGTGCAACCTGCAGGTTGTTTCAGATCGTAAAACCCTGCTAATCTTCTCTGAGATGCCTCTGATGTAAGGAAGGACGATTCTCACTTCATCTGAGCTGTTTTTACTCTTAGAGCTGTTCACCGGCACAACATCTTTCTTGCTGGATAAGATGGAATTCTCACAACTCTTGATGAAGTTCACAGGATAGTTGTTATCTTTGAGGACGCTTCTAATGTGATCTAATTCGGTTTTTTTGGCTTCGTCATTGGATGGTACATTAACAGCACGATGGAAAAGTGTTATAGCAACTGATCTTTTGTGTCCTGTTGGATGGTATGAGTGATAATCCAAGTACCTATCTGTATGGGTTGGTTTGCGATATATATCGACGGTTATTTTGCCTTCTACGGTGCGTCTGGTGTTGGTGTCCAAGAACGCCAGTCCACTTTCTGTTTCAACTTCAAATGTAAACTGAATGTGTTTGTTGATGGAATTCAAATGTCGGTGGAATGCTTGGATAGAGTTCTTTTTGAGGCAACAGTGACTGTCATCCACATATCTAAACCACCATTTCGGCGGATTGTTAGCCGTACTTATTGCTAACTTTTCGATTCGCTCCATGACCAAATTAGCCAGTAAAGCGCTCACTGGTGAACCCATAGCACAGCCAAATATTTGCTGATAGCAGATCTCATTGCATTGAAAAATATTTTTCAATAATAATTATAAACTTCAAGTCAGAGACAACACCTATATTCTTGTTAGAATATTATCTATCATCTCCAAAAAAACAGAATCTAAAAAGATTTTTTCCCTAAAAAGTTAGAATCAAAAAACGAATTTTGGATTTCATTTGATGCAAAAAGATGTTGACAAGCAAGCTGTCAACAGCACTCACGCAACAGACTTTCCACAAAGATCCAGATGAGAAGAAAGTATCCAAAAATCGAAACTGCTCACTCAAAACATCCTTGAATAACGATGCTAAACCACACACGGTCAAAGTGCTCGTATTTTCCGACAACAGTAACTTTGTTTTCCTGCCTCGTTGTGTTACGAACGCTACGTACTGTAAGGCGATCTACTTATGAATGCCATTCATATGTCATCAGGTATTGGATCACATATTTGTGGTGGATTATCCACGCTTGTGTAAACAAAGGCGCCACTTGATTTGAAAACTCTTTTGCCTTTTATTTCGGAAACAAAATAGCCATGAATCAAGCGCACATTTTGAGTTCTGGGTCAAAGGGATTTTATCCGATTTAGCTGAAATTTGGTAGATACTTTGTCAGATAAATATTCTTCAAAATTTTTCTCCGAATTTTAATATTCAATTTCCTTCGAAAGTTATAACTTGTTTTGTAAAGTGTTTTCCAGTTTTTGCAGAGCTCGAAGTTTAGGACCGTATAAAAATGCAACATGTTAATTTATCGATAAACGGAGACACGTTTTTTGTAAGCTATATCTCATAAGCTTATAAAGGTATTAGTCGAGGATTTCCGATAAATTGCGGCTGTATGGAACCTCGGCGATGATAGTGATGTCAAAATCTGAACTTTTTAACCTATTTCAAATATACTGTTTTTGTTTTAAAAACTAATTGTTTTATTGAATTCTGCATTTATTCAGCTTTCAGAAAATGTATACTTTATAGAGGTTTTAGCGTAACGAGTACCAGCTATAGCGTGTTCCGTGCATGATGGTCGTTTGGGGTACCCTAGCAAATAACACAAGAAAATTACCGAACTTTCTTGTAAAGGTACTTTTAACGTCACTGTCATGCGCAGGATACACCTCAAGTCATCCCACATTGGAGAGCTTTTGTATTCGTAAGTAGGAAGCCGTAAGGATAATCACAACTTGCTGTGGGTGCTATGCAAAGGTCAATAATACGAGTAAATGAGACCTTTGCATGACCTGTGTTAGTTCTATATAACTGATATAGAACTGATGAATAACATGACATGACAGACCAGTCCCGCCATGCACCACGTACTCGAGGGTATAGGCTTCGGTCCTTCCTTTTGCGGCTGGGTGAGGCTTTTTTATACCTCCCCAATCGCGTCAGTTCAAGTCAACGGCTTTTTTTACACCCTTGATGTAATGTTTCAAAGCCGAGAATGAGGACTAGACGGGGTTTCCAGTCCGAGGCGAAGCCGAGGACTGGAAACCCCGTCTAGTCCGAAATCGAGGTTTTGGAACGACTTCTCATACTCATTAATTATTACATGCAATGGCCTAAAGGCAATAAATAAAGAGTTGCAAGATTTTAGCCCGGAAAAGCAAGAATTCCAGTCTGCATATTATCTGCTCATGCGCAGAGTCGAGGACATCGTATCCCACATGTGTTGGACTCTTGAGTAGCATTGATTGATTCTAATTCGGACATAGTGGTATTGCCTCTACTCTGTCCAAGGTCCCGATGATTGTTATATGAGCGATAAGAACTCAGGAAAGAGTACTTTGAAATCCATCCTTTCAAAGTCCTTGGACTTTGAAATGCATTTCAAAGTACTCTTGAGCGGACTTTCCGGGGTTTCAAGGTCCATCATGTGATCGGATTTGATGCACTGGATTGGCTGGTTACCTCATGAATAATAATGAGTTTGAGAATCATCTTTCCAGAGGCGTCAGACATGGATGTCCCCTGTCTGCAGCCCTCTATGTCCTTGTCGCTGAGTCTCTGGCTTGCATGCTGCGTGCCTCACCCTCCTTGAAGGGCCTCTCCCTCCAGGATGGGTCGGGGCAAGCAGCCCTTGTTAGCCAATATGCCGATGATACTACCCTCTTCTGCACGAGTGATGATGAGATCACCCAAGTTTTCCAAGTATATTCTAACTACGAGAAGGCTTCTGGGCCTCCTGTGCGGCTCCTGGCCTGGCCGGACGCAGCTGTCGGTGGTCCTGCAGTGGTCTTCCACTCATCTCCGATGTTTGGGGGCTGCTGAGGGTCATGGAACGCTCGATCGGGAGAACTGCGATGGCCGCCTGGAGTCTCTGCGAAAAGTTCTGCTGTCATGGCGACAGCGCTCTCTTTCAGCTTTGTCGGGAAAGGCCTTGGTGATTAATACACTGGCTCTATCAGAGCTCTGGTACATATAGCCTCGGTCGTCCCGCTGACATCAGTGTCTTTATAAGTCATAAAACACTGATGTCAGTTTTATTCATCAGTGTTTTATCGGGTATAAAGATCCATGCATGTGATCGATTGGACAACCCTGATTGGACCAATTGCTAATGAATTATTAATGAGATTTAGAAACTATTTTATAAAATACAATCGTAATTAGCCATTACCAAATGGCTAATATAGAGAGATTGATTTCAGTTGGGGCCACAAATGTCCATGAAAAATGGTAACAGTTTAAAGTGCTACTTGGACGAAAATCGATCGAAATTTAATTTAGCTGAAACTTCATTGAATAATTCTTCAAGGGTCTAATAATAACTAGTTAAAATCTTTTTTCGATATTCCAGAGGGAAGTACTATATTTTTATGAATCTTTAGGTGTCAGTGACGTCATCTACTCAACCCAACATTCAGCTCCATACATTTCTTTGTATTTTGTGAGGCAAAATATCTCAATGTTTTGTTCAGATAACAGCTCAGTCTACATTGAAGACAACTGGTCAGACAATCAATCCTAAGCAGAAATAATGTAAGAAAACTCCTTCACCCAAACTTTTAGCTTCATAGAAATAAAATAATTCAAGAAACTAAACACAAAGAAATGTATGGAGCGAAGCTGTGTTGATTGTTTGGGTTGAGTAGATG
The DNA here is from genome assembly GCA_033675265.1 of Actinostola sp. cb2023. NCBI lineage: Eukaryota > Metazoa > Cnidaria > Anthozoa > Actiniaria > Actinostolidae > Actinostola > Actinostola sp. cb2023. Next base: position 59,769 of record JAUJYZ010000167.1, on the reverse strand, counting down.
ACCTCACTGACACTTCTAAAGATTCATAAAAAATGTAATACTTCCCATAGGAATTTTGAGAAAACACATTAACCAGTAATTGTATAGCCTCCTAAAGCAGACTCGTGTCCAGGCTTCCGTTTTACTTCGCCGGTACTAAGCGTCTGCTCAGGTGAACCATGCATTCCTTTCCAATTGTTTTACGCACCATTGAACTAGCCAATGAAATCACTCGTATTATCGTGCCCAACTCAGTTCACACGGTCGAGTTATTTTAGAGACCTCTAGCTTGTTCAAAATTCATAATCCGATGAATGATGATGTTTTAAACCCGTTTAAGGTGGTTCCCGCATAATGAATGACCGGTTTGCCGTATTTTTTAACTCGCTCGCTCCGCGTCAATATTGTTTGGATTTTATTGTGCTTAACACAAATACTAATTCAACTATTCTGCTTTTGGACGGTGTATTCAAAATTATCATTGTAAGCCGCGTTTGTGAATGCCAGCTGATATTCAAACGACACTATTTTCACTAAAACTGCTGCCAAGCGTTATTCCCTCGTACGATTATTTTTAAACTTCGTGAACAGCGTTTTGAGGTCCCTAGTAATGTTCTAACGAAGTAAGAAGGAAATTGATCGAGCCGAAATCACCAATTCACATTTTTGTTGTCAAAATTTGGACCTGTCGGTTGTTACGTGATTTCGGCTCGAACAATTTTTTTCTTACCTCGTCAGAACATTACTAGGGATCTTAAAAGGCCGTTCACGAAGTTTAAAAAAAATCGTACGAGGGAATAACGCTTGGCAGCAGTTTTAGTGAAAATAGTGTCGTTTGAATATCAGCTGGCATTCACAAACGCGGCTTACAATGATAATTTTGAATACACCGTCCAAAAGCAGAATAGTTGAATTAGTAATTGTGTTAAGCATAATAAAATCCAAGCAATATTGACGCGGAGTGAGCGAGTTAAAAAATACGGCAAACCGGTCATTCATTATGCTGGAACCACCTTAAATGACCACTCCAAAGAAAATCATCAACGAGGACTTGTGCAGTGGCGGATCCAGGATTTTACAAAGGGGGGTGGATAATCATAAAGCTCTTTCAAGGTATATATTCTCCCTCAGAGAGTTGACTGATTATAATTGTCCAGGCCCGGTGTTTATTGACGCCAGGAGCGTAGCTAGACCTTTTTTTTTGCTGGTCCACAAAAGTGAACCAGAGCCGTAGCAATGGCCAAGCGGTGGGGAAGACGCATAGCGAGCGCCGTAGGCGTGAGCCGGTAGGGGGGTATGGGGGCATGCTCCCCCAGAAAATTCTGAAATCTAAAGGCTCGGAAATGCTATTTCCAGCGTTCTCCAAGAGTTATTTGTGATTTACGCGTATGCTAATTACTTCGAAGTAATTAGCATACGCGTATATCACAAAATAACTCTTGGAGAACGCTGGAAATAGCATTAATTCCTACACTGTCTCAGCAAACCAATGCTGACTAACACTTGAGAATTTCGATGGCTGAATCGATTCGGACAATCCTTTAATTCACGAAAGTCCGCAAGAACGCGCTATGAATCGTGCTCTGCTCTGACCAAGGCTGGTTTACAACCGGTTTCTCCTAAACCGTGTAATAACGCGAAACATGAAAGGGAGTGTTAGAACACTTACAATACAGTGGAACCCGGTTAATACGGACACCATCGGGACGAGACGCAGTGTCCGTATTAACCGGGTGTCCGTAATAAACAGGTATATTTTATAGGCATTTGTTTGAGTTTCGATTCAGCCGGGACAGAACAACATGTCCGTATTAACCAGGTGTCCGTTGTTAGGCCGGGTTCCACTGTACTTCTAATTCATATTTTCTATCAGTTAAACACGAAACCGCGCTATAAAAGGGACTGGACCGCGTTCATTTCACACCTTTCCAGCTCATTTGAATCAATTTGAAATGGTGGAGTAACATCTTCGTATTCATGTCGTATTGAACGACTCAAAGTTCATAATTATTATTCAGCTGGACTTCGATAAAACTGAGCTAAATATCAATATTTTCAAAACTGATCATTCAAAACTAATAACAAGATCTTGATGTTATTAAAAGAACGAAGAAAGTCAAAAATTTGAAATTCAATTTTTTGAATTTAAATTTCGCGCCCATTGTTACGATGCAGAGCTCTTGACAGTACGATGGATGACTGACAACTGAAGGTGTTAGCTGCCTGGCACAGGCTCTTTTATAGCGCGGTTTCGTGTTTAAACCTCTAGAGGGGGGTGGCTAGCCACCCAATCCACCCCCCCTGTTTCCGCCCCTGTTGTGCTTAATTTATTTGTGCCAAAAGTGAGTCAAAGGAGAGGAAAATATTCGGACGAACGAAAGTTAATTTACTGGCACTCTTGTCCCATACTTTGGATACTAGTATCAACATACAAGAATACTTTGAATTCTCGGTGTGCAACCACGTGACAGAAAATCCCATGTTGGATGAACCAACAAGAGAAGCTAATGAGGAATGCTTTGTATTAGGGAACCAATATGGTGACTATGACGTAACGTGCACTCCAAGGCTAGAATACGGTAATGCAGAAGTTGCTTTGCTAAAGTAAATAAATGACCAGAATCGTGTGTACCGTTGTCGTAGATCAGTTTCAATGCGTGATATATCAGTAATGACTTTCCATGACCAGTCGGAAGTTGACGAACAAGTCATTTTGTTCAAAATAAATCGCTCGGATCGATTGACTTTTGCTGGTGGATATTCAACTGTTGAATTTTGAAAACATCACATTGAAAACTCTTCAAGTTACCACAGTACTAAACTGTCAGTTCACGTGATGTTTATTCGTGGAAGTCCGTAGAGGTCAAAGTCCGCACCACCACAGATTTAAGAGCTTCGTTCTGATTGGCTAATCCACTGGAAAGGAATGTATGGTTCATCTGAGCAGACGCTTAGTACCGGCGAAGTAAAACGGAAGCCTGGACACGCGTCTGCTTTAGGAGGCTAGTAATTGTATGGCTCTTTGAGATTATTTCAGTGAAGTTTCAGCTAAATTAAATTTCGATCGATTTTCGTCCAAGTAGCACTTTAAGTCTAGATCACGTTACCAAGCCTAATTGCAGAGCTAAGACAACACACTTTGTGTGTTTTGAAGCTCTATTTGCCAAGCTTAGCCAAGAATTATGAAAAACATGCAAATTTAAACGTTACTTACTGAACAATTATAAAAGACTTATAAATGCGTGATAGGTTTCAGTGGAGGATTTATTCACATTAGTCACTGCTCCCCCTATGAATTTCTTTGTATTGAAGTTTCCAGATAATAACTAAGATGGAACCAAGTTGATTCCACACTTCAAAGTTTGTTAAACTAACCGAATTTTCAATACAATTCAGTTTATATTGATTTTGGTATTGCCTAAAGTGGTCCAGTACAAACGTAATGAAACTCCTTCTAAAATTCATTAATAAAACATGAGTGTCAGTATAACTTCTTAGTTATAACACTCATGCATAAACATGAGTGTTATAACTAAAAGTGATAGAACACTCAATCAGTTCTAGAACTGATTACCTGAAACACAGGCCTGTATGCAAAGGTCTCAGTTTTAGTATCGCATCACTGACCTTCACATGGGCATTTTTGGAATAATGTTACTCGGTTCCTTCTGACACCTACAGTACCTCTTTCAAATGTGGGACGAATTGTGGTGTTCAGTGCGCACGATCGCAGTGTAACAGTCATCTCTTACCTACAAATTTGTGATTTTCTTTAACTTTTTCCATCGGAAATTATTAATATCAGTTTAAATGAATGTTGGGTTTTAGAAGTCATTTATAAACCCAAATTTTTCTAACCTATTTTCGTTAACACTGATAATGAGGTAACATTTGAGTATAATGTCGATTTCCCAGTAAATGCGCATCAGTATTTCAAAAAGTAGTTTCTTCTTAATACAAAAGTTTTTAATATTATTTTTTAGTCTATTCACGTAGGTTAGATTATTCAAAAAATAGTTTAAATAGTTGTTTAAATAGTTATATTCTGGTAAAGCGCCTTAGAACGTCAGGATTTTGGTACTATAATATATATAACCGACACAATACCTGGAGTGACCTAAGATATTCCTGGAGTGACACTAAGATATTCCTGAAGTGATACTAAGATATTCCCACTGAGAACTACCTGACACAATACCTGGAGTGACCTATTCCCACTGAGATATACCTGACACAATACTGGAGTAGACTACCCACTGAGAACTACCTGACACAATACCTGGAGTGACACTAAGATATTCCCACTGAGAACTACCTGACACAATACCTGGAGTGACACTAAGATATTCCCACTGAGAACTACCTGACACAATACCTGGAGTAACTGAGAACTACCTACACAATACCTGATACCTATTCCCACTGAGAACTACCTGACACAATACCTGGAGTGACACTAAGATATTCCCACTGAGAACTACCACAATACCTGGAGTGAATTCCCCACTGAGAACCTGACACAATACCTGGAGTGACACTAAGATATTCCCACTGAGAACTACCTGACACAATACCTGGAGTGACACTAAGATATTCCCACTGAGAACTACCTGACACAATACCTGGAGTAACACTAAGATATTCCCACTGAGAACTACCTGACCTACCTAGAGTAACACTAAGATATTCCCACTGAGAACTACCTGACAATACCTGGAGTATAAGATATTCCCACTGAGAACTACCTGACACAATACCTGGAGTGACACTAAGATTTTCCCACTGAGAACTACCTGACACAATACCTGGAGTGACACTAAGATATTCCCACTGAGAACTACCTGACACAATACCTGGAGTGACACTAAGATATTCCCAGAGAACTACCTGACACAATACCTGGAGTACACTAAGATATTCCCACTGAGAACTACCTGACACAATACCTGGAGTAACACTAAGATATTCCCACTGAGAACTACCTGACACAATACCTGGAGTGACACTAAGATATTCCCACTGAGAACTACCTGACACAATACCTGGAGTAGACACTAAGATATTCCCACTGAGAACTACCTGACACAATACCTGGAGTAACACTAAGATATTCCCTGACTGAGAAGTAACTACCTGAGAACAACCTGACCTGGAGTGACCTATTCCCACTGAGAACTACCTGACACAATACCTGGAGTGACACTAAGATATTCCCACTGAGAACTACCTGACACACTGAGAAAGATATTCCCACTGACACACAATACCTGGAGTAACACTAAGATATTCCCACTGAGAACTACCTGACACAATATTCCCACTGAGAACTACCTGACACAATACCTGGAGTGACACTAAGATATTCCCACTGAGAACTACCTGACACAATACCTGGAGTGACACTAAGATATTCCCACTGAGAACTACCTGACACAATACCTAGAGTGACCTAAGATATTCCCACTGAGAACTACCTGACACAATACCTGGAGTAACACTAAGATATTCCCACTGAGAACTACCTGACACAATACCTGGAGTGACACTAAGATATTCCCACTGAGAACTACCTGACACAATACCTGGAGTGACCTATTCCCACTGAGAACTACCTGACACAATACCTGGAGTGACCTATTCCCACTGAGAACTACCTGACACAATACCTGGAGTGACCTATTCCCACTGAGAACTACCTGACACAAGACCTGGAGTGACACTAAGATGTTCCCACTGACTGAGAGAACTACCTGACACAATACCTGGAGTGACCTATTCCCACTGAGAACTACCTGACACAATACCTGGAGTGACCTAAGATATTCCACTGAGAACTACCTGACACAATACCTGGAGTGACACTAAGATGTTCCCACTGAGAACTACCTGACACAATACCTGGAGTGACACTAAGATATTCCCACTGAGAACTACCTGACACAATACCTGGAGTGACACTAAGATTTCCCACTGAGAACTACCTGACACAATACCTGGAGTGACACTAAGAGTGTTCCCACTGAGAACTACCTGACACAATACCTGGAGTGACACTAAGATATTCCCACTGAGAACTACCTGACACAATACCTGGAGTAACACTAAGATATTCCCACTGAGAACTACCTGACACAATACCTGGAGTAACACTAAGATATTCCCACTGAGAACTACCTGACACAATACCTGGAGTGACCTAAGATATTCCCACTGAGAACTACCTGACACAATGTCTGGAGTCTCCTAAAAAACCCTGGAGTGACCTCAAGATTCCCACTGAGAACTACACCACTTGCTCTGCTAGGGCGCACAAAAAAAATACCTGGAGTTTAAGCGCACTATTACGGGTAGTGGAAGTAATTTTATAGTAATTTGAAAGACCACAATATCCAAATCAGCTTTATGGTAGTGTATAGTGTGTAATTCAATAACAGTAATTGAGCTTGTCATGAGTCAAATCTCTCACAACAGACACTTTTTCCATGTTCCTCGTACTCTGCTTTTGTAACACACATCTTTCTTGTGAACGTTTCAGTTTTGGATAAAGAAAGACCTCCTTCCAATGCATGAGTTATAGGACTAGAGTAACAAAAATATTACTTTAATATAGGAGTAGTATATAGGAGGGATGGTCTGATAAAAATACCTGGAGTAGTATACACCCCCTGTATATAGGAGGGATGGTCTGATAAAAGTAGTATACACCCCTTTTTCCATGTATATAGGAGGGATGGTATAAAACGTAGTAGTATACACCCCAGTATATAGGAGGGATGATGTAAAAGTAGTATACACCCCAGTATATAGGAGGGATGGTATAAAAGTAGTATACACCCCAGTATATAGGAGGGATGATGTAAAAGTAGTATACACCCCAGTATATAGGAGGGATGGTATAAAAGTAGTATACACCCCAGTATATAGGAGGGATGGTCTGATAAAAGTAGTATACACCCCAGTATATAGGAGGGATGGTATAAAAGTAGTATACACCCCAGTATATAGGAGGGATGATGTAAAAGTAGAATACACCCCAGTATATAGGAGGGATGGTATAAAAGTAGTATACACCCCAGTATATAGGAGGGATGATGTAAAAGTAGAATACACCCCAGTATATAGGAGGGATGGAATAAAAGTAGTATACACCCCCAGTATATAGTATATAGGAGGGGGATGGTATAAACACCCCAGTATATAGGGGGATGGTATAAAAGTAGTATGCACCCCAGTATATAGGGGGGATGGTATAAAAGCAGTACACACCCCAGTATATAGGAGGGATGATGTAAAAGTAGTATACACCCCAGTATATAGGAAGGATGGTATGAAAGTAGTATGCACCCCAGTATATAGGAGTAGTATACACCCCAGTATATAGGAAGGATGGTATAAAAGTAGTATGCACCCCAGTATATAGGAGGGATGATGTAAAAGTAGTATACACCCCAGTATATAGGAGGGATGATATAAACGTAGTATACACCCCAGTATATAGGAGGGATGGTATAAAAGTAGTATGCACCCCAGTATATAGGGGGGATGGTTTAAACGCAGTACACACCCCAGTATATAGGAGGGATGATGTAAAAGTAGTATACACCCCAGTATATAGGAGGGATGGTATAAAAGTAGTATACACCCCAGTATATAGGAGGGATGATGGAAAAGTAGTATACACCCCAGTATATAGGAGGGATGATGGAAAAGTAGTATACACCCCAGTATATAGGAGGGATGATGGAAAAGTAGTATACACCCCAGTATATAGGAGGGATGATGGAAAAGTAGTATACACACTAGTATATAGGAGGGATGATGGAAAAGTAGTATACACCCCAGTATATAGGAGGGATGATGGAAAAGTAGTATACACCCCAGTATATAGGAGGGATGATGGAAAAGTAGTATACACCCCAGTATATAGGAGGGATGGTATAAAAGTAGTATACACCCCAGTATATAGGAGGGATGGTATAAAAGTAGTATACACCCCAGTATATAGGAGAGATGGTATAAAAGTAGTGGAATATATGGTATATTGGTGTACAAGACACCAGTGGTGGACATGCTTACTTGTTGGGTTGATAGACAGCCACATCAAAGTCCACTGGTGCAAGAGATCGAACATCATGGAATCTGTTGTAAATAATCATATACACCTGTTAGGGAAGATTCATCACAATTGATAGACGTCTGTAATTTATCTGGTTGTTGGAATTCTAGCCATATGGAGTAAACACCCACCAACATGTACCCACCAAAGTGAGACATTGTATTTTTACCATAGTTAGAACTGATTACATATTAGATCAAACACGAGAAAGAGTGTTTTATCCAATATCAAAACACAGAGTACTTGGATATGTGTTTGAATATCGAATTTTCAAGTGTTTGATCTACAACTAGCAATCTAGAATTGATCTACAATTGAGGAAAATTTGTCTGGAATAACCCCTCATAGGAGTTTTAAAAGTTCAATCCCCTGCCCCACCTTCCCTCATTCAATGTTGAGGTAGGCAACGTTTGCCTCCAAAAATCTCTGATACAATCAACATTGAAGAAGGGGGGGAGGAGGGGGGGGGGGGGGGGGGGGGGGGGGGGGGGTGATAAATATTGAACATGTGTTCATTATCTCAAAAACCCTGGCATTTTGGAGACATATAATAAGGGGGGGGGGGCTCCTTCTTGCTGTCTCATCACAGAGTCATATTGATTGTGTGTTCTGACAAGTTCTGCAGGGCACTAGTGTTGAACCTCAATAAAAATTATTACATTGGCGACGAGTTCATTTAGTTAGTTTATCCAGATTCGAGTAGAATGGCTACTTACAGTACGGTAGGTGAGTTCAAGGAGTCAGAAGAAACATGGAACCAATCATGTGAAGCGTTTAGAGCAATTTCTTGACATAGCCAACAACGTGGAAGCAGAAGCGAAGCAACAAGCGATTCGCCTTAGTGCTTGTGGCGCCAAAACATATGCCCTAAAACGAGACCTATACAAGACCTACTACAACCAAAGAAACCAGCGGAAAAGAGTTTTAAAAATATCATAGAAGAGATGGGAAAGCACTATTCAAGGAAGCCAAGCGACGTGGTAGAATTACAGAAGTCAAGAAGAGGACAAGATGGTTGCCGCGTTTGTTGCAGAACTACGAAAACTAACCAAACATTGTAATTTTGGAGAGGAGGCCGTTGAGCCGGGTTTGGCATTTAAAAGAGCAGCCATAGATCTTGCTTTGGCATTTGAATCAGCCACCAAACATGTAGTTGAAATGAACAAGCCACCCAAGATGCCCAACAATCTTCATAGAATAGTCTCCAGAAATCAAGCCAGCCAAGCATACGTATACTATCGTTGTGGGGGGAAGCACGAAGCTTCCTCGTGTAGATTTAAAGAAACCAGATGTTTCAAGTTTGATAGAAAAGGACACTTGGCGAAAATGTGCAAGGACATGTTGAATGGAGATCTACATGTAGACCAAAATAAGAACAACAACAATGCTGACAAGGAGAGCAGCCAAGCGACGAATCAACTCAATGAACCAAGTGATGGAGATTACCATGTACATGTTTACCATGTGAACAGAGACAAAGTAAAAGCAAACTAGGCATTGAACTTTGTGGAGAACCAGTAAAATAATTACTGGTAACAAAGTTATGTGACAAGTTGAAGCCCCTCCACACAACGACGGCAATGTTAACCACATATACAAGAGAGAAAATACACATTAAACGAATGGCGCTCGTTCCCATTAAGTACGAGGGACAACTTCATGAATTGCCAGTCGTAGTGGTTGAGAGCAAAGGCACAAATTTGCTTGGAAGAGATTGGCTTAAAAACATCAACACCGAGACGAACTATCCCGGTTTTCCGGGAATCCTACCGTTTTTTGTTTGGACCCTGGAAACAAGCTTACAATAGACCCTGGAGTAGTCAGGTCTGTTAGCGACTAAAATAGCGGAGATCGTGCACTTTCGAGTACAAGCACCAAACTTGGCACATATGTATGTGGGGGCATGCTCAAACGATTTAGGGGCGGGTGCCCAAAAAAAAGGAAGGTCAGGGGGGAGCATGACACATCCTTTTAAGTGCATATGTAACCACAGGCAGCCCAAGCGAGATTCTTTTGACGAGTTGGGCTTCCTGTGCTTATTGTTTTGACGTACAGTTGAAAAGTACCGTAGTTCTATATTGAAAATATCAGGTTTACCTAAATAAAATGAAACTATTTTTTCAGGTGTTGTTTACTGTGTCTTGCTTTATAATCCTGCAAAGTTTCATCGCGATCCAAGGATTATTTAACGATATTTTAACATTTTGCTTCCTATTACATAAAAAGTGGAAAGGCTTTAATTCGTTTCAACGGCAACTACTTATAAAACTTTGCTTATGTATGTGTTTTAACCAGTACATTAATCATGTGAAGTATTAGTCGCTTCATGTTATTAAGGTTCTAATTAAAACCTCTTTTAATTTTCTTTTATGCACTTTTGTTGATTATCTTTAGGGAACTAGTGTCGTCTTTATTTAAGCAATACAACACATTTATCAAATGTGCAATTCTCCTGAAAACATCAGAAATGTCTCACCATCCAATCAAATCTTACGAAAGAAATCAAAATGGCAAAGCGATTCGACAACTTTTATCTGTGCCGTTTCGCCGTTTAAAAAGTGTTTTGACAGGAAAATCGTTTTGAAGAATGCTATTTTCTGTCAGAAAATTACAGAAGAATGCTTCCTTTGTTAGTTAGTGTATCCTGTGAACACGAAAGACGAAGAAAATGAGAAAAGCTGAGCTGATTCAATGAAGACGTCAAACCACAGGTAGTCACAGTATACATATGAGGGGAAAACAAATACCCAAAATGATTAAAATGAGCTGAAATTCACTCCAGATGTGAAGAATGTATAGTAAACACACTGTTTGTTTTAGTAAACTTTATTCAGGATTTTCAGAGAAATTGTGTTTTTAGGTTTTTCAATAAAACTGATAGGCAAAGCTGCCATGAGTAGAGCTTGGGCTACCTGTATTTACAAATGGTCTTTGGAAGCACGTTCCAATCTTAGCATGACGGAATGACTGTTGCCCAACTTGTTTCAGGGACATCCACAAGTGTATTATCCCTGAAGTCTCTCTTTCTTAGGTCTTTACACAGTGTGAGATAATCAACGAGTTGAGGGCAGCCCATTTTATGTATAATCTTGAAAGGCAATTGTAATCTAAAGAATCGTTGTCTACTTTGTAATATTAGGAGCTGTAGTGAGTTCCTCGTCCTGAGAGCATGTATGTCTTGCGATTTGCAGTTAGAATGACATGCATTGCATGATTTTGTATCTTTTCTATTTTCTCACGTTTGGACAAATCACACCATAAAATTGGCAGAATTGTCTGCTTGTAGATGACTAAGAGTATTTTACTTGGTAGAAACAGTCTATCCAGGGTCTTAATCTTAGGATACATTCTCTGAGCTACGTATGCAATGTGTTTTTCCCAAGAGAAGTGTTCTGAACACCAAGATACTTGAAATTGTTGACCTAGCACTCTTAATGGTCCCAAAGCCAAGATTTATGTTGAACCAAACACAGAGCCCAAGTACATGAAATCATGTTCTGTTCCATTATGCCCTCAAAGCCAAGGTCGAACAGGACCAGTTAGAGTGACTACAAGGCGAAGGCATAATATCTCCTGTTGAATTTAGGGAATGGGCCGCACCCATTGTTCCTGTCGTCAAGTCCAATGTATCAGTATGTATATTATGCGGAGACTACAAATGCATTGGTAAAGGGATCAGGCATCATAACTGGATAATTATCCAATTCCCAAGACAGAGGACTTTAATACTTGCAACACTAGATAATAATAATACTAATAATATGTATTTATTTATATAGTGCTATTTCCGGTGGTCCAATAGCGCTTTACAATGTATATAAAAATAATAATAATGAATAATAATAATAATAAATAATAAATTTATTTCTTATATTGCGCAAAAAACATGTGAATGAATAATAATAAATAATAAAAATAATAAAAAAATGGAGGGAAAAAGTTCACTAAGCTCGATATGTCACAGGCATATCAACAATTATTGCCACTGGAAGAGGATTCTAAGAAATATACAACCATTCAATACACACAAGGACCTCTTTACGTAGACCACCCTTTGGGGTTTCTTCAGCACCCAGATTATTTCAGCGTACAATAGATAATTTGTGGTGGTACGCATCGACAACATATTGGAGTAATATTAATAGGAGTAATATTAATAATAAACTTTATTTATATAGCGCAAAATATGTAATATGCTAAATAGTTAAAACAATAAAAACAAAAAGAAAGAACAACTATAATATATATAACAAAAAATAATGGGAATGGAAAAAGGAACGAGCAGTATTTCAACGCGCAAAGAAACTTCTACAATCAGCCCAACTACTAGTACACTTTGACCCAGAGAAAGAGCTTTTCCTTGCAAGTGATGCCTCCAATTATGGAGTGGGCGCTGCTCTATCGCACCAAATAGAATATGGGAGTGAACGACCCATTGGATACGTATCTAAATCTCTCAATGCAGCAAAGACGAAGTATTCAACGCTGGAGAAGGAGATACTGGCAATTATATATGGTGTTAAGAAATGTCATCAATACCTTTATGGACACACCTTTATAATTAAGACTGATCACAAACCATTAGTCAGAATGGTTGCTAAATGAAAAGAAAGGAATCCCTTTTCAAGCAGCACCACAAATTCAACGATGGGCCCTCACCTTGGCAGCATATGAGTACAAGATTGCATACAAGGCAGGCTCAACCAATGGAAATGCTGATACCTTGAGCAGACTCCCATTGCCCACTATTCCAGAGGCGGTACCACTACCAGGTGAGACTATCTTATTAATGGAACACTTAGATGAGACACCTGTGTGTAGCAGTCAGATTAGAGATTGGACCACAAGGGACCCAATCATTTCACAAGCAGTACAGTTCACTTTGGCAGGTTGGCCTACAGTCTGTACTTCTGATGAGTTCAAGCCATACTTCCAAAGGAAGACAGAGTTGAGTGCAGAAGAAGAGTGTTTGTTAAGGAGGTCCAGAGTAGTTGTCCCACCCCAAGGAATGTCAAAGGTCAATATAGAAGAGAGAATCTACTTGATACATGAATATCAATCTAATCATGCAGTCACACTGTTTTAGTCACACTGCGATGGCTATATTTAGTTGGGTAAATCTGTACCAAGGTTATCGCACTATTCTCTGAAATAGTTCCCTAGTAATGTAGTTCTTTGGCTAAAATCTAAGGATTTATAATTTATGGTACTCCTTGATCAACCATCAATTTTACTAGCACTCTAACCTTGCCATTTATACCAGTGAAATAGCATCTAAAAATGTAAAATCAGTATTTGAAGTTGACATAACTATCAAAGAAAATGGCATCCATGATATATTTCAACACCAGTGCATTTCAATAGTGCACAAAAATAAAGTAGCACGAGTGAACGCTGGTAGAGTGTCTAGTTGTGCTTAGTTGAGGGTAAAATAAATAAACTATGAGTGATGTAAAATATTAATAAAATTAATAATAATGCCTTGAACTGGAACAGTTTGCAGTGAAATCAAGTACTAATTGTCAGCTATTACAATCATAAAGGCCAATGCATCCCATAATATGGTAATTAACTCATTAATATTTCGTGAGTTCGATATACTTACACTCTTTCTTTAAAACCAGCAAAATAAGTACATCCACCAGTCAGCAATATATTTGTGTAGAAGTGGGGCTGCATTTCTACTCAATAGAATAACCAGTGATTGAGAGTATTTGATAGAAGAATGTGGTAAACAGTGATTGAGAGTATTTGATAGAAGAATGTGGTAAACAGTAATTGACAGTATTTGATAGAAGAATGTGGTAAACAGTAATTGACAGTAATTGACAGTATCTGATAGAAGAATGTGGTAAACAGTGATTGACAGTAACATAGAACTTTACATTCTTTAGAATCATGTATCCACAAAATGTCTGGAACTTTTTCAGTTACCGATGTTTGACATTGAAAGATGCAGCAGCCTTGAAAAGCGTCACCATAAAATGGCCATTTGTCAATCAATGTAAATAAGTGCTACAGTACAGCACCACAACATTTGGTTAGCATCCAATGTTTTGATGCAATGTTGTGATGGGGAGTAAGTACCCATTGTCCTACCTTTTGGTATTGTCTGGATAGAATTGATGACAGCTTCAGCTATTCCCATTTCTTGAATTCCTGGAACAACATACAACATTGTATTAATGTCTTGCTAAACGTACAGAGTAATCATTGTATAGAACACTTAGAATCATAGAATCATCATGAATTATTTTATCACCAGGACCTCTCTAAAAACCACACTTGTGACGAGAGCTTCCTGTCTAAACATTGTTGTTATTATTATTATTGTTGTTATTATTATCTCATGTTAGAGCAACATACTGTGAAGCTGATGAGATGCAAAAACAAATTACAATGCCATTAATTATAATAATAATAAAATAATAATAATAATGGGTTAAAAATCTTAATGTGCTTACAATATATAAAATCTACATAATGTAAGTGCAATACACTGACAAATAACATATTTACAATTCATGAAGATATATAATTTAACAAATCAATTTAACAATTATTTTGGCCTACGAGAGCTAGAGGAACTGTTGGAACTACAATCCTGGACAAAACCTGTTGGGAATTTTTTATCTTATTTTGAATGACAAGACATTTGTAATTCTTCCCCCTCCCCTTCATCAATGTTGGTCAGAGGAGGTGCGTCAGCTGGGTGCTCGAAAGACATGAGCAACACTGTTAAGAGGGAGAGCTGGGGTGCTACGGGGAATGGAGATGTGAGGCGGGTTCCCACGGTCTTGAAATAAATAAATACATGCACATGCACATTCCCAACATTTACCAATATCAATAATCACAAGCTGTTCATACTACATGCAATGTATGATAGGATCATTTACCAATATCAATAATCACAAGCTGTTCATACTACATGCAATGTATGATACATGTAGGATCATTTACCAATATCAATAATCACAAGCTGTTCATACTACAATGTACATGCAATGTATGATAGGATCATTTACCAATATCAATAATCACAAGCTGTTCATACTACATGCAATGTATGATAGGATCATTTACCAATATCAACAATCACAAGCTGTTCATACTACATGCAATGTATGATAGGATCATTTACCAATATCAACAATCACAAGCTGTTCATACTACATGCAATGTATGATAGGATCATTTACAATATCAACAATCACAAGCTGTTCATACTACATGCAATGTATGATAGGATCATTTAACAATATCAATAATCACAAGCTGTTCATACTACATGCAATGTATGATAGGATCATTTACCAATATCAATAATCACAAGCTGTTCATACTACATGCAATGTATGATACATGTAGGATCATTTACCAATATCAATAATCACAAGCTGTTCATACTACAATGTACATGCAATGTATGATAGGATCATTTACCAATATCAATAATCACAAGCTGTTCATACTACATGCAATGTATGATAGGATCATTTACCAATATCAACAATCACAAGCTGTTCATACTACATGCAATGTATGATAGGATCATTTACCAATATCAACAATCACAAGCTGTTCATACTACATGCAATGTATGATAGGATCATTTAACAATATCAACAATCACAAGCTGTTCATACTACATGCAATGTATGATAGGATCATTTAACAATATCAATAATCACAAGCTGTTCATACTACATGCAATGTATGATAGGATCATTTACCAATATCAACAATCACAAGCTGTTCCAGGCCCGAAGCAAGGGGAAAATTATTATTTGGGGGTCACAACCTGACGAGCGAAGTCACGAACACCTACATGTACAATACAATGTAGGGGGTGTGGGGGCATGCCACCCTGGAAAATTTTGAGGTATAGAGTCTCTGAAATAGCATTTCCTGCCTTCCGAAAGTAGTTTCTCGGAAGTTTAAACTGACAGAAAACTGATCTTGTGCCCAAATCAATCGTTGGCCATTTGAGGGGCTGCAGACATTTAAATTTGTGTTTTGTAGCTATTCACGAGATCTAGTGTTCAACTTCGTACGAATACGATACCAAAGGCAAAACCATGGATATGTTACTTAAATAAATACATATTGTACTCATTCATTAACAGGCATTTTATAATCATGCTACTTGTCAGTGTTGCATAGTGTTCAATATAACATTAATGTGATCTTTTGAGAGCATAATGGTTTATTTAGGCCCAATGAAGGTTATTTATTTATCGAATTCATGAATAATTAATGAGGGAAAACAATAGAAATCATAAGCGTAGCAGACATCTGTAAATCGGATACAGAATCGTCCTCATTTGCATTCAGCTTTAACTTGGCTTTTCTCGGCCAAACTGTTTCCTATCATCCAAATTATAGTAAAACATCCACTTATACATTGTTGGATTCGATAAGTAATATACAATATTCGCATCCGATCTGTATGGGATTTATACAGATCGGCCACTCATATTGTATCTATTACTTATATTTCCTAAGCCCTAAATTATCAAGGATTTAGTTCAAAAGAAAGTCTAATTCTATCGAGAAGTGACTCAACTCAACTTCACCTTCACCTTCGGCCATCTTGTTTTAATTTTGAAGCAGCTAATTTACATTTTGACGCAGAAATATGACGTCACGTAAACCTGCGGCAAATTCAGCTAATTTGCATAAACCATCATTCGCGCGCATGTTATATTGACGACGTCACTTGCTGGCATAAATTTCCTATAATGCCCTCGGCCCTCTGTTTTCCTGGCTTTACAAATGGTTTTCTTAGAATCTACATAGAAATTGTGAGTGATTTATGCCCTCTAAATCCTTGATAACTTAGGGCTTAGGTAATATAAATGAACCATTTTGTCTTCACTACTCATCAACGCCACAATTGTTCAGGAACATCCTGTTTTAATATTGTGGATATGACTCGGCGTGTGGGACGATCAGCTGGAACTCTGGGCAATCTCTAGCCCCACAGGCTTTCCATATCCTCTACTTTTGTCTAAACAATGTTTTGGGCTTCCTGTGGTCATGTCATTTTGTAAACGTTGGGCTTCCTGTGGTACGCTCAACCGTAATTTTGTATATTCGCTTCAGGAATGGGTTAAAGTGCTACTTGGACGAAAATCGATCGAAATTTAATTTAGCTGAAACTTCACTGAAATAATCTCAAAGAGCCATACAATTAGTGGTTAAGTGTGTTTTCTCAAAATTCCTATGGGAAGTATTACATTTTTATGAATCGTTAGAAGTGTCAGTGAGGTCATCTACTCAACCCTAACAATCAACACAGCTTCACTCCATACATTTCTTTGGGTTTAGTTTCTTGAATTATTTTATTTCTGAAGCTAAAAGTTTGGGTGAAGGAGTTTTCTTACATTATTTGTGCTTAGGATTGATTGTCTGACCAGTTATTCTTCAGTGCAGAGCTGTTATCTGAACAAAACATTGAGATATTTTGACTCAATACAAAGAAATGTATGGAGCTGAATGTTGGGTTGAGTAGATGACGTCACTGACACCTCTAAAGATTCATAAAAATATAGTACTTCCCTCTGGAATATCGAAAAAAGATTTTAACTAGTTATTATTAGACCCTTGAAGAATTATTCAATGAAGTTTCAGCTAAATTAAAATTTTCGATCGATTTTTGTCAGCTAAAGGGTGCTAAAAGTTCTAGGCTGGGATATATTGGGGATTGGATTTATTTATTATTTGGATGATTTCTTCTTGATTGTTGTAACTTTTAAATTAGATGTAATAAAATGGGATAGTTTTGGGGAAGGTGAGTTTAATTGGGGTGTTCATTTGTTGTTTGTAGGGGCGGGGTTTTCGGGTTTAGTTTATTATATATGCTTAGATACGACCACACCAGCCATGCTGTAAATCCATCGTGTTTAAATAAATGCTATTATTTAGTGTGTTTTGGGATCGATATATTTTTTTTCTAAAAAATTCCAATGAGTGCTCACTGCTAGGCAAGGCAACAACCCAAACTCCCTCCATAATCGATCACCAAGACTTGGTTTCAGCCGAAAATAAAATACTTTCTCGATTCGCTCGATCAAGAGCTTTTGATATGTAATAGAATGGCAATCTATTAGTGTCCAGACCTGCTTTCAGGTACCGAAAAAAACTTTGAACGCCCCCCTTTATTTTAAGACTGCCACTGCAGGCAGTCCACGCCAAGTAACTACGCAGTAATTCTATCCAGATTACAATGGCAATCTATTAGTGTCACTATGATTTGCTGAGCGGGACACGAAAAACCATAAATAAAAACCCTGTGGGAAAAAATATGGAACATGTTCTCCAACCCGTGCTGCAGCAATGCTTGTAGAGGCTAAAAGCTCTATACAAGGAACTCAGATAATGGAGATTTAATCGTCTACCTCTTACTAATGACAGTTAGTGTGTTACATTGATCATTATACCTGCAAAATTTCTAAACAAAACAAAAAACTGAAAAACCAGCTAGGAGTGGGTGCTGGCCTAGAATGCTGTCCATGTGTTATACTCACTCTTATATACACATGTACCATCATGCACTTCGCTTACACCATGATGCTCACGTGCTGCCAAAATATTAATTTCTGTCTACTTCATTGGCATTCGTTGCCAGAAATATAACATATATGCTAACTGTTCCATTTGCCTATAACTGTCTGTTTAAGTTGATTTTGAGTTGATATCATTTGCAGTATATCTTCCAAACAACTGCTTTCTGTTTTCATTTCGCCCCACAAACTCATTGGGAGCAGCCACAATTAAGGTCATCCTTGTCAGTCCTGTTTCTGTTATATTGTTATTTATTAAGTTTAGTGAGGGCCACAAGTGTATTTCACTTTTATGTGTTACCCTCTTGAAATAAAGTCTTCATCATCATCATCATCTGTGCCGCACAGTCCACCTACTCAGTGGTAGGCCACAAAGCTGGCATGACTGAACGCCTTTAAATTCATTTTCAGTGTCATGCAGTTCAGATTTTATCCAATTTTGCATTTCTTTGAGGGGATTTCTTAACCAGTTTTCCTATTTCTCGAATCGTGTCAAGACAGCCACTTACACATCTTACTGATTATATGGAATCAGGGAGAGCTCTAGATTCAGAGCATGTCCATAGCAGTGTGTGCCGGTAAAGGTTATTAAAAACAAACAGCCAAAATTATTGGGGGGCCCGGGCCCCCTTGGCCCTCCTGCTATGGTGTTCATACTACATGCAATGTATGATATGATTATATTTTTAATTAACATAGATTAGATTAGATTATGTATTATTATACACAGCATTTTTGAAAAACAATTTACTGAGCCTTTTACCGTGTCAAAAATAAAGTTAATTGATTGATTGATTGATCATTTACCAATATCAGAAGGGTGAAACAGAAGTTCTGGCACAGAAAATCGTTCAATGTTCATCCGTAGAATCTAAAGTAAATATACAGTATTAATAACAATGACTGAGTGAGTACATCTAGTGTTACCCACCAGTGAGTTCATCTTTAACACAATATATACTTTAACACCATACACCACTATACCATCTAACCCTGACCCCTATACCATCTAACCCTGACCCCTATATCATATAACCCTGACCCCCATACAATCTAACCCTGACCCCTATATCATATAACCCTGACCCCTATACCATCTAACCCTGACCCCTATATCATATAACCCTGACCCCTATATACAATCTAACCCTGACCCCTATATCATATAACCCCTGACCCCTATACAATCTAACCCTGACCCCTATATCATATAACCCTGACCCCTATACAATCTAACCCTGACCCCTATATCATATAACCCTGACCCCTATACCATCTAACCCTGACCCCTATATCATCTAACCCTGACCCCTATACCATCTAACCCTGACCCCTATACCATCTAACCCTGACCCCCCCTATACCATCTAACCCTGACCCCTATATCATATAACCCTGACCCCTATACCATCAGGGTTATATGATATAGGGGTCAGGGTTAGATGGTATAGGGGTTAGGGTTAGATGATATAGGGGTCAGGGTTAGATGGTATAGGGGTTAGGGTTAGATGATATAGGGGTCAGGGTTAGATGGTATAAGGGTTAGGGTTAGATGGTATAGGGGTCAGGGTTAGATGGTATAGGGGTCAGGGTTAGATGGTATAGGGGTCAGGGTTAGATTGTATAGGGGTCAGGGTTATATGATATAGGGGTCAGGGTTAGATGGTATAGGGGTCAGGGTTAGATGGTATAGGGGTCAGGGTTAGATTGTATAGGGGTCAGGGTTATATGATATAGGGGTCAGGGTTAGATGATACATGTACATGTATTCTTGGTTTTCACGTGACGTCATCAAAAAGCTAAAATCCAAAGTAATCACCTCACAAAACTGTTTGTTGGATACCTTGTATATGTCGTTATAAGAAAAGTCTTACGGAAATAATTTGGTAATTTAGATGTTTTGTTTTCAATTTATTACGAGTCAAATTCTGTCACGCAATACTGTCACGCACATTTTCAAAGCCGTAGAAATAGGAAAATTTGTTTGAAATAATACGATTTTAACTTTTAGTAGATGATGGGTATCTTTATTTTGATGAATGTAGCTGTTTAAAAATTGTGTTTGCAATATAAACATGATCTTCAGTCTTCGTGACTTGGCTGCCATGTTGGTGTCCCTCGATGGGACACCAAGATGGTGGACCCATACATTTTAACTAAATTATGAGCATAAGCGATCGCTCATATCTTCGTATCTAAAACTTCTTTTAACTAAATCTTCGGCTGAGATATATAGTTTTGGCTGCTCTTTGGCCTATGAAGGTTTTGTTCTATATAAGTACTGGGAAAATTTTCAATGACGTAGGTGAAAACCGAGAATAGGGGTCAGGGTTAGATGGTATAGGGGTCGGTTATATGGTATAGGGGTCAGGGTTAGATGGTATAGGGGTCAGGGTTATATGATATACATTGTAGGGGTCAGGGTTAGATGGTATAGGGGTCAGGGTTATATGGTATAGGGGTCAGGGTTAGATGGTATAGGTTATATATCATATAACCCTGAATCGTAATATATTCTCACTAGGGAAATCCGCACACAGGGCCAAGGGTGTGGTTATTAAGATATGGGAACAATCGGCCCGAGGCTTAGAGAGCGGTAGTCTCAAGATCGATGGTATATATGCAGTATGGGTATCATCGCTGCGGGGAGGAGGGTGGGGAGTTTTCATTCTTTCTTCCCGTCTTTTGGAAAAAGAGCTAAACTAGAATAAATCTATGAAAGTAGGCGTATTTATAGGGAGCGGTGCACACTAGGTGATGTAATATATCTCGTGGACCACGCTTGGAATGTGGGAATGTGTAATAACCGGGATTTTTGGCTTTGTGTTTGGATTTACCCCAGTGAGAATAGTAATATATTCTCACTAGGGAAATCCGCACACAGGGCCAAGGGTGTGGTTATTAAGATATGGGAACAATCGGCCCTTCGGCACCAGTTCCCAGTTATCTCATCCTCTGGGGAAACCACACACAACCCCTAAACTTAAAGAAGGACTAACGTCTGAAACGTCATGCATGTAGTAGGGGGTCGAAAACATGGTTCTTCTCCCAAAACTCAGAACTCAAAAACTAAATAGCCCCTTCCAATAAATCCAGAAGTTTGTATTGGCCTTGTGCCAAATTGCTGGAGGTAGCTATCCTGATGATGGTCAGGGATCCCAGTATCCGTGCCACTTTCCCCACCTATTCTCGGCAAAAGAGTCTTCTGCCGAGGCTGCTAGAGACTCTATGCGGGATGATAGCATATAGGGGCTGCCCCGCTTGGGGAATCTCCCTTCCCTCGTGCTCGTGCAGCTCTGTAAAGGCTTACAGGGACAAGTACAAAGCTACGATATGTTTCCGAGGAATCAAAAGAGACGTCCGACTCTATAAAGGACAGTGACTATTGGGAAAGGACAGTGACTATTGGGAAAGGAGAATAACCCCCAAGCGAAGCAGCCCCGAAATACCCCGTCCAGGGACCGAGTAATGAAGGGTATTAGACAACCCCATCGAGGCGGCTTAGCAAGGGAGAACAGGCTGACAGTAATCGGAGAAGCGAGCACATGTCACTAACGATGCACATAATATTTCTAAACCTGAATCGAGTCGAACTATGGCCAAAAATTAGGGCTACCACAAAGACCAAACTTGTACTAGCTAGCGAAACTATAGAACCGTAATGGTTGTCTAGGATAGAATGGAGTCGATAGTCAGTGCTGCTACTGATATGACAACGGCTTCAGCACTATAAACTGGAGCAGACATGTGCACGTAGGCTTCCAGACCGCAAGATTGTTTTAATAATTTCAGCGAGGTCACTAATTCCTGTCGCTGTATACTGTGCCAAGATTACCTCATCATTTCAGCGAGGTCACCCCTGTCGCTGTACTGTGCAAAAAATACCTAATAATTTCAGCGAGGTTACCCCTGTCGCTGTAAAAATACCACGAAATTAGCCCGTGGCGTTCAGCTAGACAATTCAATCCAGCTACCACCAAACAACACTAGCTGGTATCTGTGCCAGGCCCGAGGCCCAACTTAAGATAAATTTGGCTGAGCACCGAGTTCAGCTATCGCGAAACATCACACTAACGCACCTGAACCCAGTTCACATCTGGCTGAGCATCGACTGCCAGCTTTTCGTCAAACACACCTCAGTACCGGCACCTGAACCCCGTTCAGTATCTGTGCCTGGCCCAGAGGCCCAAACTAAATAAATTTGGCTGAGCACCGACTGCCAGCTTTTCGCCAAACACACCTACTGGCACCTGAATCCAATTCAGTATCTGTACCCGGCCCGAGAGGCCCAAACTACATAAATTTGGCTGCGCACCGACTGCCAGCTATACGCCAAACACACCTACCGGCACCTGAACCCAGTTCAGTATCTGTGCCCGGCCCGGGGGAGCCCAAACTAAATAAATTTGGCTGAGCACCGACTGCCACCTATACACCGGCACCTGAACCCAGTTCAGTATCTGTGCCTGGCCTGAGAGGCCCAAACTAAATAAATTTTGCTGAGCGACTACACACGTCGCTGAACTTCGCCAAATAGATAAATTCAAAAACTAATAATTTGAGCGCGTAGACACGTCGCTACTGCACTTCTCCAAATAGATAAATTCAAAAACTAATAATTTGGGTGACTACACACGTCACTGAACTTAGCCAAACAATCCAATTATAAGAAAACTATAATTGAGCGACTACACACGTCGCTGGACCTCGCCAAACAACTAACTATGATAAATTAATACTTTGAGCGACTACACACGTCGCTAAACTTCGCCAAATAGATAAATTCAACAACTAATACTTTGAACGACTACACACGTCGCTAAACTTCGCCAACTAGATACATTCAAAAACTAATAATTTGAGCGACTACACACGTCGCTAAACTTCGCCACCTAGATAAATTCAAAAACTAATAATTTGAGCGACTACCTACGTCACTGAACTTAGCTAAACCGGCAATCCAAATATAAGAAACTATAATTGAACGACCACACACGTCGCTAAACTTCGCCAAATAGATCAATTCAAAAACTAATAATTTGAGTGACTACACACGTCGCTAAACTTAGCCAAACAATCCAAATATAAGAAACTATAATTGAGCGACTACACACGTCGCTGGACCTCGCCAAACAACTAACTATGATAAACTAATAATTTGAGCGACTACACACGTCGCTAAACTCCGCCAACTAGATAAATTCAAAAACTCATAATTTGAGCGACTACACATGTCGCTAAACTTCGCCAACTAGATAAATTCAAAAACTCATAATTTGAGTGACTACACACGTCGCTATAAACTCCGCCAACTAGATAAATTCAAAAACTCATAATTTGAGCGACTACACACGTCGCTAAACTCCGCCAACTAGATAAATTCAAAAACTCATAATTTGAGCGACTACACACGTCGCTAAACTTTGCCAACTAGATAAATTCAAAAACTCATAATTTGAGCGACTACACACGTCACTAAACTTCGCCAACTAGATAAATTCAAAAACTCATAATTTGAGCGACTACCCACGTCGCTAAACTTCGCCAACTAGATAAATTCAAAAACTCATAATTTGAGCGACTACACACGTCGCTAAACTTCGCCAACTAGATAAATTCAAAAACTCATAATTTGAGCGACTACACACGTCGCTAAACTCCGTCAACTAGATAAATTCAAAAACTCATAATTTGAGCGACTACACACGTCGCTAAACTTCGCCAACTAGATAAATTCAAAAAACTCATAATTTGAGCGACTACACACGTCGCTAAACTTCGCCAACTAGATAAATTCAAAAACTCATAATTTGAGCGACTACACACGTCGCTAAACTCCGCCAACTAGATAAATTCAAAAACTCATAATTTGAGCGACTACACACGTCGCTAAACTTCGCCAACTAGATAAATTCAAAAACTCATAATTTGAGCGACTACACACGTCGCTAAACTTCGCCAACTAGATAAATTCAAAAACTAATAATTTGAGCGACTACACACGTCGCTACCGCGGACCTCGCCAAACAACTAACTATGATAAACCAATACTATGAGCGACTACACACGTCGCTAAACTTCGTCAACTAGATAAATTCAAAGACTAATAATTTGAGCGGTCCAAACAAGATATACTACCGTAAAACGAGTACTTGGCAACCACATGGTTGACGAAGGACGGCGAGAAGTGAATCGGTATATTGCGGAAGGTAAAAGGTTCGACGTGATTCTGAACCAGAATATTAAAACTGACGTGAACAGCTTCGCAGTAGAAGAACTAACCAAGATATAATAGACTGCAGTGGGTACTGCATACACAGCGAAGAGGTTTGACCTTCGACGGAATCCAGAAGCGGTAGGCGCAGCGATGATCTCTGTGACTCAAAAGTTTTCGTTCGCATCTGTACGTCTTTTGGAAAAAGAGCTAAACTAGAATAAATCTATGCAAGTAGGCGTATTTATAGAGAGCAGTGCACACTAGGTGATGTAATATATCTCGTGGACCACGCTTGGAATGTGGGAATGTGTAATAACCGGGATTTTTGGCTTTGTGTTTGGATTTACCCCAGTGAGAATACTATACCACCTAACCCTGACCCCTATACCATCTTGTTTAGATATAAAGTGACATGATAGCTGATTACCATACCTGTTCATTTTCTTTCTTGTTTGAAGAGTCCCACATTTCATCTAATGGCTGAAAAAGGTTAATCAAATGGAGCCTAAAAGTACTGCTTTCTGAATGTGAAAATCATTTATTTCCTGGATAAACATGTACATATTAATAATAATAATAGTAATACATAATCCTTCAATCTATAGTATTACCTATCCTCTCTTGATATGACTGTATCAGGTAATACATAATCCTTCAATCTATAGTATTACCTATCCTCTCTTGATATGACTGTATCAGGTAATACATAATCCTTCAATCTATAGTATTACCTATCCTCTCTTGATATGACTGTATCAGGTAATACATAATCCTTCAATCTATAGTATTACCTATCCTCTCTTGATATGACTGTATCAGGTAATACATAATCCCTCACTCTATAGTATTACCTATCCTCTCTTGATATGACTGTATCAGGTAATACATAATCCCTCACTCTATAGTATCACCTATCCTCTCTTGATATGACTGTATCAGGTAATACATAATCCCTCACTCTATAGTATTACCTATCCTCTCTTGATATGACTGTATCAGGTAATACATAATCCCTCACTCTATAGTATTACCTATCCTCTCTTGATATGACTGTATCAGGTAATACATAATCCCTCACTCTATAGTATCACCTATCCTCTCTTGATATGACTGTATCAGGTAATACATAATCCCTCACTCTATAGTATTACCTATCCTCTCTTGATATGACTGTATCAGGTAATACATAATCCCTCACTCTATAGTATCACCTATCCTCTCTTGATATGACTGTATCAGGTAATACATAATCCCTCACTCTATAGTATTACCTATCCTCTCTTGATATGACTGTATCAGGTAATACATAATCCCTCACTCTATAGTATTACCTATCCTCTCTTGATATGACTGTAATCAGGTAATACATAATCCCTCACTATATAGTATTACCTATCCTCTCTTGATATGACTGTATCAGGTAATACATAATCCCTCACTCTATAGTATTACCTATCCTCTCTTGATATGACTGTATCAGGTAATACATAATCCCTCACTCTATAGTATTACCTATCCTCTCTTGATATGACTGTAATCAGGTAATACATAATCCCTCACTATATAGTATTACCTTAACATATCCTCTCTTGATATGACTGTAATCAGGTAATACATAATCCCTCATTAGGTTATTGTTTGGACCTTTTAATCTGAAAAAGCAGTAACAAGTGTTTCTAATACAGCTATGCATTTAGTAGACTACCATCAGACAACAAGGCTTGTAATGCAATAATTTGTTATTGTGGTAATAAACTTTGGTATTATTAAATACATACAACAATGTAAGTGATGATATGACACCCCTTACATGTAGTGCATAGAGGATGGTAGACTAGAAAACACAGATTTTCTCTTTTTTTCGAAAAATGATATCTTCAAGGGGTGTCGAATGGTCCCCGCAAAAAGTCAAAGTCTCAGAAATTTTGCGGGTCTCGAAGTCTCGTTTTTCGCAAAAAGCTGTCTCAGAGTCTTGAATTTTGAAAACAAAGGAAATCGGTGAAATAGCGTCTCGGGCTGGCAAAAATATGCCTTGTCTCGGAGTCTGCAAAGTCTTGCCTTGACAATTCGATGCCTCAATATCACGACTGGCCATTCACTGGTAGCGGTGTTGATATGGATGTTGCTATCAGACAGTATACAATTAATATGAAAAATGTTTCTCTTTTCTATAGGCAATGGTACAGGGGAGTCATGTTGCAGGGATATTTGGCCACACCCAAGATATTTGCAAAATATGTGTGGCTGCAAAAAGTTCAACCAGTTGTACATTGTGTACTGATTGATACGTACTGTTTAATAAACGAGCAGGAGTGTTTTATTCGGTTTAAAACCACGAGGCATAAAATTATTTAAATCTTGAATATTTTTGAAGAAAATATGAAATGAAGGTACAGATTTTTAAAGCCTTTTAATAAACGAGCAGTCGTGTTTTATCTGATATAAAACCACTCCGCTTCGCGTTGGAAACAAAAGCATTTTCACCTACATGTACGTATATACCGGTAAGAGGCTAGTCAAGTCAACAATGGCAATTGAAATTGGACGCCATTATTGCATTTGGTCTATGGTCTTTATTTGCCAGTATTAACCCATTAACTACTACACCGGCCGAAACCGGCCGTAAACATCGATACTGCTTTGAAAAATTCTAACTTTCTGAATTTTCTGAACATAGATCTCATGGCCAGTTATTAGTGACAACTAGATAACTCTTCAACCTCAAGTAACATTTGACTTGGATTTTCTTCCAAAATACATCATTGCAAAACAAAACACCACTTTCTCAGAAAACTTCCATCTCTCTTCTTGATATATTCGTAAATTTTTCCCTGTCTCTTCCATAACTCACCGAGCAATGGCCATTTCAATTCGACTATTTCAGGATCCCTGTTTCTTTCGAACGTACGACCGCAATGTATCATGGGTAATCCTAGAACAACATGCGCGGGAAACACAGCACTTCCAGCTTTATGGAGTTTTTTATAAGTCTTTCATAACCCTGACCTACAGGCAAAACATTGCAGTGGTTGCATTCTTTACAAGTCGAAAGTCGCCAAAACAGCCTTAGTAGGTCCTGCAATCCACCACAGAACAACCAGAGACGATTTCACCTTGAGTTTGTCATTTTGGAAATTCTCAACAGGCTGCCGATATGTCTTCATGAAATCGCTTCTCGTTGCTGATTTCTTTCAGGAGAACGGTCTCTACCATGCCAGTCAAGCTAATGATGCTGTTCTGGAGGCTTCTGTGGCGAATAATGGCTATAAAACACTCTAAAATGCAAAATTGGCCTCTTCAAGCAGTTAAAACTACTGGCCCCAACGAGATCCCAAGACGAAAGGAAGACCACGTGATAACTTGAGCCCGTGAGCTTTCAGAACTGTCAAGATTTCCATGGAAACCCCTTATATGGAATCGAAATTTCCTATGGCGTGATTAGGTTCAGAAAATCGCTAAAAAACTCAAAATTGCTCAGGAGCGAATGGGTTAAAATCTAAAAATTTGGCACTACAATATCACTACAAGTGATGTTTGCAATAGAGTTCTTGAGTGCAATAGAATCAATTTATTTGTTGTGAAGACTTTTGTTATGCATATAAACAAAATATCAAACAGTTTTGTGTGATGACTAGTTTAGATTTTTAGCTTTTTTGTGACGTCACGAGAAAACAATCTACTGTACATGTATTGGTATATTGCACGCACTTTGATTGGTTGAGGGCTGTGCGTTATTGCGATATCTGATATTACCGACATAATAAAATGTAGATGCTAAGCAGGGGATTACCTGCATGTATCCATGTCTTTGTACAACTGGTTAGAGACAAAGCATGTGTCCTCCTTTAGCTGAAACAAGATGAACACATATACTACTGTCCAATAGGCTGACAAGTATGCTCGTCACCAGTATTGTATCTATCTTATTTAAATCTACATAATCCAATAACTTCGTGTGTACATGTGTCTTCGTACCTAACTACACCACGTGACCTAACACAGGGATACCAACCTAACACAGGGATACCAACCTAACACAGGGATACCAACCTAACACAGGGATACCAACCTATTAAACACAGGGATACCAACCTAACACAGGGATACCAACCTAACACAGGGATACCAACCTATTAAACACAGGGATACCAACCTATTAAACACAGGGATACCACCCTAACACAGGGATACCAACCTAACACAGGGATACCAACCTATTAAATACAGGGATACCAACCTACCACAGGGATACCAACCTATTAAACACAGGGATACCAACCTAACACAGGGATACCAACCTAACACAGGGATACCAACCTATTAAACACAGGGATACCAACCTAACACAGGGATACCAACCTATTAAACACAGGGATACCAACCTAACACAGGGATACCAACCTAACACAGGGATACCAACCTAACACAGGGATACCAACCTAACACAGGGATACCAACCGTAACAATTATAGATGTTGATTATTATAATGTTAGATAAAACATATCATATAAAATATACAAATGATAATTACTACCGGTATTTTTAAATTTAAAGAAATATTGTACTTCGAACCTACATTTATAGAACCTATAGAACCCATGGAACCTATAGAACCTATAGAACCCATGGAACCTATAGAACCTATAGAACCCATAGAACCCATGGAACCTATAGAACCCATGGAACCTATAGAACCTATAGAACCCATGGAACCTATAGAACCCATGGAACCTTAGAACCCATGGAACCTATAGAACCCATGGAACCTATAGAACCCATGGAACCAATAGAACCCATGGAACCCATGGAACCTATAGAACCCATGGAACCCATGGAACCCATGGAACCTATAGAACCCATAGAACCCATGGAACCTATAGAACCCATGGAACCTATAGAACCTATAGAACCCATGGAACCTATAGAACCCATGGAACCTATAATTAATAGAACCCATGGAACCTATAGAACCCATAGAACCCATGGAACCTATAGAACCTATAGAACCCATGGAACCTATAGAATCTATAGAACCCATGGAACCTATAGAACCCATGGAACCTATAGAACCCATGGAACCTATAGAACCCATGGAACCTATAGAACCCATGGAACCTATAGAACCCATGGAACCTATAGAACCCATGGAACCTATATAGAACCCATGGAACCTATAGAACCCATGGAACCTATAGAACCCATAGTACCTATAGAACCCATGTACCTATATATAGAACCCATGGAACCCATGGACCTATATTGTAGTTCCCATAGAACCTACATTATTAGAACCCATGGAACCTATAGAACCCATGGAACGTAAAGAACCCATGGAACTTAAAGAACCCATGGAACCTATAGAACCCATAGACCCATAGAACCCATGGAACCCATAGAACCTATAGACCCCATAGACCCATAGAACCCATGGAACCTATAGAACCCATGGAACCTATAGAACCCATGGAACCAATAGAACCCATGGAACCTAAAGAACCCATGGAACCTATAGAATAATTGAGATGTGCAGTGGCAAGGGGTCAAAAGTACTGTACCTTAACAGTCAAACAATGCTACAGTACTTTAAGGGGGACTAGTACGTAAATCGTTCAAAGTTTGATTTAGCTGAAACTTCACTGAAATATTCTCAAAGACCCATACAATCACTGGTTATTTTTTTTCTCAAAAATTCCAATGGAAAGCAATACATTTTTATGAATCTTTAGAGGTGCCAGTGACGTCACTGACTCAACCCAAACAATCATCACGGCTTCGCTCCATACATTTCTTCATGTTTAATGTCTTGAACTATTTTATTTCTATGAAGCTAAACGTTTGTGTGAAGGAGTTTTCTTACCTTGTATGTGCTTAGGATTGATTGTTTGACTAGTTTTCTTCAGTGCAGAGCTGTTATCTGAACAAACCGTTCAGATATTTTGATCACAAAATGCAAAGAAATGTATGGAGGTGAGTTTGGGTAGAGTCAGTGACGTCACTGGCACCTCTAAAGATTCATAAAAATGTATTACTTCCCATTGGAATTTTTGAGAAAAAAATTAACCAGTGATTGTATGGGTCTTTGAGATTATCTAAGTGAAGTTTCAGCTGAATCAAATTTTGAACGATTTACGTACCTACCTGATTGATGACATGGGTTTCATCTAATACATGAAGTTGCCTGGAATCAATCAATAAGACTGTAATAATAAAATAATGTATAATCTACATTTGTACCAGTACATGTATACATGTAGATATGATGTCTATCTACTGGTATAACCTACCTATATGATATGATGTCTATCTACCAGCATAACCTACCTATATGATATGATGTCTATCTACTGGTATAACCTACCTATATGATATGATGTCTATCTACCAGTATAACCTACCTATATGATATGATGTCTATCTACTGGTATAACCTACCTATATGATATGATGTCTATCTACCAGTATAACCTACCTATATGATATGATGTCTATCTACTGGTATAACCTACCTATATGATATGATGTCTATCTACTGGTATAACCTACCTATATGATATGATGTCTATCTACTGGTATAACCTACCTATATGATATGATGTCTATCTACCAGTATATCCTAAATTTATGATATGATGTCTATCTACTGGTATAACCTACCTATATGATATGATGTCTATCTACCAGTATAACCTACCTATATGATATGATGTCTATCTACTGGTATAACCTACCTATATGATAAGATGTCTATCTACTGGTATAACCTACCTATATGATATGATGTCTATCTACTGGTATAACCTACCTATATGATATGATGTCTATCTACCAGTATAACCTACCTATATGATAAGATGTCTATCTACTGGTATAACCTACCTATATGATATGATGTCTATCTACTGGTATAACCTACCTATATGATATGATGTCTATCTACCAGTATAACCTACCTATATGATATGATGTATATCTACTGGTATAACCTACCTATATGATATGATGTCTATCTACCAGTATAACCTACCTATATGATATGATGTCTATCTACTGGTATAACCTACCTATATGATATGATGTCTATCTACTGGTATAACCTACCTATATGATATGATGTCTATCTACTGGTATAACCTACCTATATGATATGATGTCTATCTACCAGTATAACCTACCTATATGATATGATGTCTATCTACCAGTATAACCTACCTATATGATAAGATGTCTATCTACTGGTATAACCTACCTATATGATATGATGTCTATCTACTGGTATAACCTACCTATATGATATGATGTCTATCTACCAGTATAACCTACCTATATGATATGATGTCTATCTACCAGTATAACCTACCTATATGATAAGATGTCTATCTACTGGTATAACCTACCTATATGATATGATGTCTATCTACCAGTATAACCTGTACCTATATGATATGATGTCTATCTACTGGTATAACCTACCTATATGATATGATGTCTATCTACTGGTATAACCTACCTATATGATAAGATGTCTATCTACTGGTATAACCTACCTATATGATATGATGTCTATCTACCAGCATAACCTACCTATATGATATGATGTCTATCTACTGGTATAACCTACCTATATGATGTGATGTCTATCTACTGGTATAACCTACCTATATGATAAGATGTCTATCTACTGGTATAACCTACCTATATGATATGATGTCTATCTACTGGTATAACCTACCTATATGATATGATGTCTATCTACTGGCATAACCTACCTATATGATATGATGTCTATCTACTGGCATAACCTACCTATATGATATGATGTCTATCTACTGGTATAACCTACCTATATGATATGATGTCTATCTACTGGTATAACCTACCTATATGATATGATGTCTATCTACTGGTATAACCTACCTATATGATATGATGTCTATCTACTGGTATAACCTACCTATATGATATGATGTCTATCTACCAGCATAACCTACCTATATGATATGATGTCTATCTACTGGTATAACCTACCTATATGATATGATGTCTATCTACTGGTATAACCTACATATATGATATGATGTCTATCTACTGGTATAACCTACCTATATGATATGATGTCTATCTACAAGTATAACCTACCTATATGATAAGATGTCTATCTACTGGTATAACCTACCTATATGATATGATGTCTATCTACTGGTATAACCTACCTATATGATATGATGTCTATCTACTGGTATAACCTACCTATATGATATGATGTCTATCTACTGGTATAACCTACCTATATGATATGATGTCTATCTACCAGTATAACCTACCTACAATTCGATTCAAAACTGTTGAGACAGTTGTGCTTCAAGAGTGCTTATTTGACTATTCACCCATTAAAAGCAATGAAATATTATGTTCATACCAGATATCTCCCCTCCCCTCAGTACAATGTTGATCAGACTTTCACGCCATACCCCGAACACGTGACTATGAATCAACATTGACGCAGGGGGGAGGGGGAGAGATCGATTTTCTATATGGCATAAATACTAAGAAATATTCAGAAATGTCTCAACAAGAAATGCAACGAATTGTCTATGATATGATGTCTATCTACCAGTATAACCTACCTATATGATATGATGTCTATCTACTGGTATAACCTACCTATATGATATGATGTCTATCTACTGGTATAACCTACATATATGATATGATGTCTATCTACTGGTATAACCTACCTATATGATAAGATGTCTATCTACTGGTATAACCTACCTATATGATATGATGTCTATCTACTGGTATAACCTACC
Source organism: Actinostola sp. cb2023 (assembly GCA_033675265.1). Taxonomy (NCBI): domain Eukaryota; kingdom Metazoa; phylum Cnidaria; class Anthozoa; order Actiniaria; family Actinostolidae; genus Actinostola; species Actinostola sp. cb2023. Next base: position 26,078 of record JAUJYZ010000167.1, on the reverse strand, counting down.
TATATGATATGATGTCTATCTACTGGTATAACCTACCTATATGATATGATGTCTATCTACTGGTATAACCTACCTATATGATATGATGTCTATCTACTGGTATAACCTACCTATATGATATGATGTCTATCTACTGGTATAACCTACCTATATGATATGATGTCTATCTACTGGTATAACCTACCTATATGATATGATGTCTATCTACCAGTATAACCTACCTATATGATATGATGTCTATCTACTGGTATAACCTACCTATATGATATGATGTCTATCTACTGGTATAACCTACCTATATGATATGATGTCTATCTACCAGTATAACCTACCTATATGATATGATGTCTATCTACTGGTATAACCTACCTATATGATATGATGTCTATCTACTGGTATAACCTACCTATATGATATGATGTCTATCTACTGGTATAACCTACCTATATGATATGATGTCTATCTACTGGTATAACCTACCTATATGATATGATGTCTATCTACTGGTATAACCTACCTATATGATATGATGTCTATCTACTGGTATAACCTACCTATATGATATGATGTCTATCTACTGGTATAACCTACCTATATGATAAGATGTCTATCTACCAGTATAACCTACCTATATGATATGATGTCTATCTACCAGTATAACCTACCTATATGATATGATGTCTATCTACTGGTATAACCTACCTATATGATATGATGTCTATCTACTGGTATAACCTACCTATATGATATGATGTCTATCTACCAGTATAACCTACCTATATGATATGATGTCTATCTACCAGTATAACCTACCTATATGATATGATGTCTATCTACCAGTATAACCTATCTATATGATATGATGTCTATCTACTGGTATAACCTACCTATATGATATGATGTCTATCTACTGGTATAACCTACCTATATGATATGATGTCTATCTACTGGTATAACCTACCTATATGATAAGATGTCTATCTACTGGTATAACCTACCTATATGATATGATGTCTATCTACTGGTATAACCTACCTATATGATATGATGTCTATCTACTGGTATAACCTACCTATATGATATGATGTCTATCTACCAGTATAACCTACCTATATGATATGATGTCTATCTACTGGTATAACCTACCTATATGATATGATGTCTATCTACTGGTATAACCTACCTATATGATATGTCTATCTACTGGCATAACCTACCTATATGATATGATGTCTATCTACTGGTATAACCTACCTATATGATATGATGTCTATCTACTGGTATAACCTACCTATATGATATGATGTCTATCTACCAGTATAACCTACCTATATGATATGATGTCTATCTACCAGTATAACCTACCTATATGATATGATTTCTTTCAGATGATTAGTTAGAAGTTTTCCACCAACATTTATCCTGTGAAGTAGTAATTAGTGTAAGTATGAGGATGTTCGCTGGGAACTCACAAGCAGATAATGAAAGATGCTCGAGCAATGGAAACAATGAAACCAATATTACTGGTTAGATAGAGGAGGTCTTATCTATTCACCAGACTCACAGTGCTGCTTTATTATTACAGGGCATCTGACAGGTTGCACGGTTGCGGATCCGCACAATTAGGTCAAACCCGCACAATCCCGCACAATTCTTCAATCCCGCACAATTCCTCATAATCTGCAAAATCCCGCACAATTTGTTGAAAATTTTAATTAAAACAGACATTCCTCTTGATCACTATGGTTTTGGGAAAAATTGATGGATATTTTTAATCCATTTACCTTCGAAAACACGTCCAGAAATCCCTTGTTTTGTTCGAACGGCTCGAGCAGATGTAAAAAAACGACAAGGCGTTCCATTCATAGCTTGCGCAGGCCTGGGCTCTAGTTTGTAAAAAATGCCAAGGCGTTCCATTCGCTTCAACGATCGTTTCGCTCTCGAGCTGAGTGTGAATTTGAGGTTTGTTTTTGGCTCGATTTTGCGAGTTTGAAAGAAATCAATCAAAATAATACCTTCTCTGATATCTGTTCCTTCAAATTAAAGCGATCTGGACATTTTGGGGTCAATTTTCTGGGAGAAATGTGTACCGAAACCTTAAAATATTGCGCAATCCCGCACAATTTCCCGCACAATCGATGTTTTTTCCCGCACAATTGACGTCCAAAATCCCGCACAATTTTACTTTTTTTCCCGCAACCTGTCAGATGCCCTGTTATTAGGTGTTTTTTTGTTGTTTATTTATCAGCAAACTTCATGGACCAGATATACTATATTTCTGGTTGAAACTGAATGGCGTATTTATGATGTTTATGATGATAAAAAAATTTGATAATGAAATGAATAGATGCAAACTATTGAAACTGAATGACATTTGGATTTCATCGATAACTACACCATATTCAAGCATACATGTAGCCCTAATTCATTGCTTGATTGATTTTTCTGGTAATATTCAGTCACACAAATGATAAAAGTTGTAGAGTCTTGATAGCTTTGAAAAAGGGGTACCTCAATCACCCCCTCCCCTCCCCCTCGGTGTAACTGGGTCAAAGCTGTCATCTCACTGCTGACTTTGGGCTTCCCTTGCTACATGGAAAATCAAAACTGTGTGGCTAGTCATGGGAACGTAATATTGATATTCACCTCCAAGCCAGTCACACAAAAGTGGGAAAAAGACCTGTAAGATGGGTAAATTGGAAGGGAAACCTTGTCAATGGGTGTGCAATAGAAATTAATAAATCATTATTATTAATTATATTATAATGTTGGTGGAGATGGCAGCTAAATCAAGATCCTGCAAGTAGTGCAACGTTGGGTTGCAATAGGACACCTGCAAGACCCAGGCAATTTTAGGGCGGGTGAACTCCACGACACTAAAAAAATTGGGAAAAAATTGCAATCTTGAGGGTTACTGTCCCTGCAACAATTTGAGATCATAAGATGGCCCATGTTACCTTCTTACAGCTTTCTTGATAACTTTGCCATTGAACACTGGTATAATGTGAGTGAATGAGTAGCCACAATCTATAACCAGACACACTAGATGCTTGTCTGTCTCGTCTTGATGACACTTGTAAGCAGAAAGTTGAGGTGCTACAAAAATAATCACAACAAACATCAGTCAGCTGTTCATGTACCCTTGTGTAGTGGCAGTTTAGGATGGTTTATCAGTATTCACAACTACTCATAAAACATATATTTGACTTGACAAGTACACCTGGTTGTTTTGTTATTCAAGTCTTTGCCAATAATAATAATAATAATTAGCAGGTTGAGCAAAATATTATTGTGATTTGTCAGCGGCGAGCAGGTTAATTATGCCGAAAACAGAGGCAAATAATTAATAATGTGAGACACTGAAAAAAGAACTAATTATTATTATCATATTCATGAATAATTCATGAGGAAAACATAATAGAAATCATAACTGTGGCAGAGCTTGTATTTCTGATACAACATCGTCTTTATTTGCATAGACTTTAAGGCGGCTCCCGCATAATGAATGACCACGGTTTTTAGATTTCTCTTGTAATGGACAATGAATTTATGAATTGGTAATGTAAGGAAAAATTGTTTCTTATTGGATGAGAGGACCTTGTTATGATAATTAGCCTTGTATATAATTGTCAAGGGACAATGTTAGCGTCATTGTGGTCCTTGCCCTTACTTTGATAAGTTTATAAAAAGTTGGTTTCTTCTTCGTAATTTCTCTGCAATAGTAAGCTTATGTTGATTTTTTTAGTTGATTTCAATGATACCATTCCAATGGGCAAAACGAACCGTCACTGTAAAGATTCTTTGAAATCGCCAAATCGTAGTTTGGGACGGATGGAGACAAGATCGGCAAGTCGAAGAGTCTGCGATTTTTTACATGGTAAAAAAAAAGAAGAAGAAAAGAATGAAATTAATAATCAGTAATAACAGTTATCATATGACTCGTACGGCCCTGCTCGTGCGCTCTTAATAAAACCATTGGGAAAACATCACATGGTAAGGGCCGGACGTGTTGACGTACCCGGTCCGGAAAAAGCCGTCCGGCCTTGCTCGATTTTTGGCAGGAGATTTTTTATACTTTTTTTGCAGCAAAATTTATTTTTTAAATGTGAACAACAAAAGTGAGCAAAAAAATAATAATTTTTAACTTTTTCCGGACCGGGTAAGTCAACACGTCCGGCCCTTACCACGTGACGTTTTCCCAATGGTTTTATTAAGAGCGCGCGAGCAGGGCCATACAGGTCATATAATAACAATGGTTATTAAAGGGATGTTGTGGGCTTGGACCTTGGACTCGAAGAGGAAATAGGAAGCCATATTTTTTTAACTCGCTCGCTCCGCATCAATATTGATTGGATTTTATTGTGCTTAACACAAATACAGTGTACTAATTGTGCCTTTGGACGGTGTATTCAAAATTAACATTGTAAGCCGCGTTTGTGAATGCCAGCTGATATTCAAACGACACTATTTTCACTAAAACTGCTGCCAAGCGGATTAAGGTCCCTAGTATTATGTTCTGATGAAGTAAGAAGGAAATTGTTTGAGCCGAAATCTGGTAACAACCGACAGGTCCAAATATATTGATGACAACAAAAATATGAACTGGTGATTTCAGCTCGAACAATTTCCTTTTTACCTCGTCAGAACATTACTATGGCCGACCTATAAAGGTTGTTCACGAGGTATAAAATCATGAGGGAATAACGCTTGGCAAATCTTTTATATCTTCCACTAATTTATAACATTCAGTCGATTTTTGTGGAGTAAGTGACGTCATGGATACAAAGGCAAGGTCTTCATATACATTTGTAGCAAATTGTCCTGGCTATTGTTTAAAAATAATAATACATAGAACGACAATAGAACAATAGCCAGGAATTTTGTGCAGCAACACGAAGACCTGACCAACTGAATGGGCCGAATAGGCAACACCTCCGTAATGTACCGGTGGACAGTTATTTTTATATTGTTTTAAATTGATTTTTTCAACGCCATCTCTCTTAAATGACAAAATTTATAAAAAATGGATAACTTACCATATATGAAATCTTTTGAATTCAGAAAATCAACTGCTAAAATTTGACTTGACGCAGAGTGAGCGAGTTAAAAATTATTACAATAATAACAATAAATATTATAATAATAACAATAAAAATATGGCAAACTGATCATTCATTATGCAGGAGCCACCTTAACTTTAATTTTCTTGGCCAAAATTTCTACTATCTTGAAAATTATAGTAGAATAATAATAATAATAATAATAACATGATTATATACATGTATTTGTACATATGATAAGTCTGATACAATATTCACTGATATAATTAACCACTACAACCACCACCATTACTGCTACTGCCGCCACCAAACTAAAATACAGTATAGGCATCGCAGTGTTACTAAAACAATTCTTTCATGAACCAACAACTCTTCCACGTCATGCATGTAACTGTTAGTTGCTGGAAGTTATCATCCGAGTTACTTTCTGATTCACTATAATTATATAAACTTTTACATAATAAGAAGAAGAAGAAGAAGAATAAGAATAATAAGAATAAGAATAATAAGAATAAGAATAAGAATATGTGTTTTTATTAATTGTTGTGATATAAAATCATGAAGGCTTTAAACCTGTGAACATATAGACATTTTGCAGCAAAATGGAAATTTAAAGACCCCCCTCCTCTTCCCAAACAACTAATTTATTCTCTTTTTGGGGGGACCCCCTTCCAGCAAAGAAAAAAGTGGGAAGCCCCCACATTCTCCTCCCCCCACAGGTAGCCCAAGCTATTAATGAGAGGCTTGTATCGAGCTATATATAAGAGTTTGTATGGGACCTTAGGCTCTGGTCGATAATTCCGTAAATAATAGGGCAAATAAACTCTAACCTTCCAGTAGTGTTGTTTGTGTCCTCGGCTCGGCTAAAAATCGCGGGATTTCCCTGAAATCGCTACCAGAGATCAATAAGGACACAAACAACACTACTGGAAGGTTAGAGTTTATTTGCCCTATTATTTACGGAATTATCGACCAGAGCCTAAGGTCCCATACAAACTCTTATATATAGCTCGATACAAGCCTCTCATTAATAGCTTGGGCTACCTGTGCTCCCCCTTCTTCATATTTATTGATTGGTCCCTTAAATGAGAACCCTGTGGATTAATACAAACTCACTTGACAACAAAACACAAGTTACCTGAAGAACGAGATAAAGCACTGAAATTATATTCCTCAAACAATATTTCATCCATGGCTTCCTACAATCACATAAAAGGCACTTATTGAGAATCATGTCTTTTTACAAAAGGGAGTGCAATTACATGTACATTAAAAAAACAAGAATGAAAGAAGGGAATGAATTCATGAATGAACAAAGAAATGAAGGAAGGGATCCTTCTAATCATGGCACTTAAACACTACAGTTGCCATAACTTAAAAGATCTCATCATGAATTCAAAGATTGACTTGCAAGCTCAAACAACAGGAGGCAAAGCCTGCTGTAGTGAACCAGCAGTGTGTTGTTTACAGTTTTAAATGTGATCTGTGTGATTCAGATTATATACAGTAGGATGCACCATTATCAACATATACATGTAGGAGCACAATTAAATCATAACCTAATGAATAAGTTTTGCATCCTAAAGAAATACTAGTCCATGACAGTAAACCAAATCTTAACATTCACTCAATTCATGCTAACATGCTTGATTAAAATGGAAATTTTGATTCCTGATAAAAGGGGTTTCCATGGAAATCTTGACAGTGCTAAAACATTGAGGGCTCAAGTTCTCACATGCTATTTCTTTCTTGCCTGAATCTACCTGCCCCAAGAAGGCCTATTTTGCATTTTAAGCCATTTTTTAACAAAGGGGGGAGGGGGGGGGGGGGGGGTGGAAGGGATAAAAAGGACTGTTTTATGTGTATTTTAACCCATTAACTCCTACACCGGCCGAAACCGGCCGTAAACATCGATACTGCTTTGAAAAATTCTAACTTTCTGAATTTTCGTAACATCGATCTCATGGCCAGTTATTAGTTAACCTCATTGATTTTGAAGAGATACACTATAGACTTTTTACTGGATACGATTGAAAAATTGCTTATTTACTGTCTTTGTAAGAATTTTCAAGTGAATAATTGTCACACCAGAGCAACCTTAAATGGGTAATTTTGATTGGTCGAGCGAATCACGTGATAAGTGTCCAACCTCCTCTGGTCGGGGCCAGTAGTGTTCACTACTCGAACAATTTTGCATTTTTAGAGTGTTTATAGCCATTATTCACCACAGAAGCCCCCAGGACAGCATCATTAAGCTTGACTGGTGTGGTAGAGACCGTTCTGCTGAAAGAACCCAGCAGCGAGAAACGATTTTCACGAAGACCTGTCGGCACTGCCATTACGAAATTCAAAATGGCGGACTCAACTGTGAAATCGTCTCTCTGGTTGTTCTGTGGTGGATTGCAGGACCTACATAGGCATTTTTGGCGACTTTGGACTTGTAAAGAATGCAACCGGTGCAATATTTTGCCTGTAGAACCTAGTGGCGTGGCACTCTATAAAAGTCTAAAAAACGGATAGGGCGGGATGCTTTCTGTCGAAAATTCCCGGATGTTCCCGGCATCCTTTTCGGGCGTGCAGAAAGTGGTCCTAAGGAAATGGCTATTGTTCGGCGAGTTAAGGAAGAGAGAGGGAAAAATTCAGAAAGTTAGAATTTTTCAAAGCAGTATCGATGTTTACGGCCGGTTTCGGCCGGTGTAGGAGTCAATGGGTTAACTAAACAAGTTTAGGTGTGAATGGAGTATAAGATTAAATGCCAGAGTAGAGCTGGAGTTGAGGAAATTCCTCATAGCCACATTAATGTGTATGGCTTAGGCTATGAATACATAAAAGCATAATTTATTGAATTTCAAGGTTCCAGTCATGAGCTTATAATCATTTTATATCAACACTCTATTAAAATGCCCCTGAAAATGATTGAACCCAAACAAGGATTTAATGGCCTGCCGCAGCATGGGTCTGGCCAATATTTCAAAGTGCAATTTGTTTTCTGATAATCCAATATATTGACAATATTAAAATATGAATATTGCAGTTAAAAAGAAAATCTCCACCTAGATTTTCCAGGTAATATTTCAAAGAAGACGCAGAATTTTCGAGGTACCTCTAATTAGACAAATTATCCTTTGTGTTTTAATTAATGACTCAATGTCGGGCATTCTTAGACCTCCATCTCGAGTATCATTTATTAAAGCAGCACATTTCATTTTATCTTTTCCATTCCAAACAAAATAAAAAAACAATAGCTTGTTTATTTCACTAGGAAAGTTTTACTTACAGTTAAAAGAGGAGATACTTTGGTAGAGCAAAAGATTTAATGATTTGTATTTTTCCTAATAAGGTCAGACCTCTCCATTTCCAAAGGTTAAGTGAAGTTTTCAGTGATTTAATTATTGAGTCAAAATTAAGTTTTTTTTTAGATAAATGGAGGTAGGTAAAGAACAGGCCAAGAATTTTGACCTCAGATTTTATTTGATCCATATTTAAGTCTTTTTATTTGATCCATATTTAAGAGCGGATGTCAGTAAGAACCGAGAATCGCCGGACAACTAAAAAAAATCAAATTTAATTTTCTTTCGCCATATCATTCCTTTCGATGACCTATTTTAGGGAAAAATACTAAAAAGTTCCAGCGATTTTTATTTTAGGAGAAATTTGCAGTTTTTAAAAACACGCTTGACGACTGACAATTTTCGGCTAAATTATAAGGCAACTTTGAACAGTCGGTGTGTGTTCATCTCTTGCTCTACAACAATGACATTCAGCAACCATAATAAACGTTTCTTGGTGTTTTCTACTGTACTATTTATTATTCTGTAACTTCTAGTTATTTTTCAAATTTGGTTTTAAAGAGGTATGCTGAGCGCCATGAACGGAACGTTGAAATATAGGCAATGTTGTGGTACGAAAGCGGAATCTGGTATATAATTTTTTGAGGAAAACGCCAAGCCCCAGTAAGCTTCACTTTTGCTGTTTCAGTTTAGAAAGTTTCAAACACGGCCAAATAATGTAGCATTTTTGAGAAATACAACTATTATGCTTGTGTGTGACTGCCAAAATTAGCATTAATTTCGACCTGTCGCGGTCATTTTTGTCATTAAAACACAAAACGTAATGCCAAAACATGACTATCTTGCACTTTTAGTTGATTGCTGCTGATGGAAAACAATCTTGATATAACATCATTTTTATCTTGAAACTTAAATTCTATTTAAATTTATACTCTTGTTATACCAGCAATATGTATTGTTTTAAAATTATTCTATTGTTCTTGTTCTATTAAGGTATCATCCTACCCCAAACGACCGACTTCCGTTCAACACGCTCTAGCTTCAAAACTAAGAATTTTAACTCCAACAAAGTATGCATTTTCTTAAAGCTTAATAAATAATAATTTAATAATAATAATAATTTAATATTTATATTGCGCGTGTTACATAGGGAGATGCTCACACGCACATTACAAGGTATTGCACTAATTACAATAACAATATACTAATAAACATAGAATCTTATGAAAGATGGATTTTTAAGAAAGAGAAAACTGTGAGTGAAAATATTCCTTCAAAACCGAAATTTCACCTACACAGAGAAAATAAGTTCCTTGACAGCCAAAATTCGTCGGCCGTCAAAGATAAACACCTCAATGAGCTTAGTAGATATCACTTGTCAAAACTGTGTCTCCGATTTTTGATATATTGCTCCATTCTTTAATTATCCGGTTTCAAAGTTTGAGTACTGTCATAACTAGTAACTTCTGTTTACAGTCATTTGCAAAAATTCTGGCCGCCACGATATATCAATATATCAATATATCGGGTGCATTATGGGTAATTAAATAATACTATTTTGAGTTTCCTAACTTATTAAATGAAGCAAAACTTACAAACAACAAACCTAAGACTAAGATAAACATTATACTGTACTAAATATTTCTACCAACTTTGCTGGCGTTAGCCTGCTTTAAGGGGAATTTTCGATTATTTAATTACCCATAATGCACCCGATATATTGATATATTGATATTTCGTAGCGGCCAGAATTTTTGCAAATGACTGTATATCAAAGCACAACTTTTGAAAGATATAAAATACCAAAAATCGGAGACACAGTTTTGAAGATCAATTATCAGACATGGACTTTGCGAAGTTTCAAATAAATCCGATAAAATCCCTTTGTCCAGGAACTCCAAATGTGAGCCTATTTGTTGGCATTTCATCTTTTGAGAAAAAGCCGAAAGAAGGTCAATGTGCCTCTGTTTACATAAGTAGATTAGTCCATTCCATGACAATGGGATCTAATTACTCACTGACAGATGGTGACCAGATAGTGGCCAGATAGTGACCAGAGTAATAATAATAATAATAATAATAATAACGGTTTATTGGACAATATATCCACAGAGTGGCTCTTCACTTGTCCACTAATCTAAACTATCTACAATAAATATCAGTATCAGTTTTCCAGTCACACAACGTCCTCGTGGTTGTTGCCTAATCATTTCACGCTTGCGGGAAATTACGTACATTGCCAGTACACATTTGTTCTTTGTTCATTGGTACATGTGTTCATTTTGACGCTGGTCAGTACGTAGTTGAGGTTGGTATGTCCATTCAATTATCATAGACGTGAGTGCTGTTGACAGCTTGCTTGTCAACAACTTTTCTCAAAAATTTGTTTTTTGATTCTAACTTTGTAGGAAAAAAATATTTTTAAATTCTGTTTTTTTGGAGATGATAGATAATATTCAATTTTATTTGATTGTCAAAAAATCTCAAAAGAGACGTTTTTGGGGTACCCTGATACCTTAATTTATATATAGTTTGTAAATATCTTTCATTTTTGAATATTTTTTTGAATTTTAATATTTTAGAATTGATATTAATTTAATTGCTGTAATGCTGGGCCCTTTTTGATAACAGTACTTTTGTGCTGATTAGGTCACCCTGGGTAAATATTATTATAATATTATTATTATTATTGATTTGATAATGACATCAACGTTGAAACATTGTAATTATTTGTAAATAATGTTTTCTAACTTTTTATTGCTTAATTTTTTCATTAAATCTATTAATAAGTCTCTTTGTATTTATTATTATATTAGAAAAAACCTGTTATTATATGGAAGTGCATGACTGCTTTGAGAATTTAATGCATGCCTAATTTATTCCTATTCTCTTCATAGCACATAATGCTTTGTGCCTTGGGGGGTAATAGATAGATAGATAGAATACAAAAGAAAATGGTGTTGCATAATTACATGGTTGACAGAAAGCTCCCAATTTCTTTTGTATTACCCCCCAAGGCGCAAAGCATTATGTGCTATGAGAAAGTAGAGAATTTGGCAGTTTTCACTTTTTATATGACAACATTATTGCAGTTAGGTGTATACAAAAAAGCAATATTTTAGTCATATTTAACGATTATTATTCCCCAAGTGGAGGTGAGTAGTGGTGGATATTTACCGAGCCACGAGTCTTCGATCAGCGAGGTAAATATCTACCACTACTCACCGACACTGAGGGGAATAATTGTTTTAGTATATACCACACAAGTGGATAAGCTAAAAAGACATGCTTGCAAAATGCGATGCCATCTTGTTTTGCTCGGAGGTGAATAGCCAAGCATATTCCGAGATTGAGTAGCCAATCAGAGTGCGCGAAAAGTACTATTCACTTGTGTGGTAATCTAAAAAAACAATATTCCTTGAATGTTACTGGCCACACCCCTTAGAGGAGTGGTGGACATACATGTAGTAAGTTCAAAAGGTTTGAAGTATCTACAAAAAATTAACATTAACAGATAATAAAATTAAGTGCTGTAAGTTGTTTGGAAATTCTACATTATTACTCGGACACTTCCAGAGGAAGTCAGAGTTATAAAATGTGCTCTTTTGTTTTTAATTGTTTTCTTCGTAGTCGACAAAATGTGAAGTATGTGATCGTATCGGTAAGGAATGTCTGTTTCAGGGTTTCGATTGGCTGAAACCTGGGGCGATGATATCCCAATCCGAACACCTAATGAAGTAATTCTATGCTCAAATGGGTCAAATAGTTCGCTCTTGGGTCATCGTTAAAACTCATCGATCCATGACTACCGACTAGAAGTGCTGTGTAGAAGCTTGTGCTGTATCGAGAGAGTAGCAGTTGAGACCTGGAGTGTTTTTTTGAAGGGCCGGTCCACAAACTCATCAATCTTGAATATAATTGTTTTAATGCTGCTAAACTGAATAGTGTTGTATTTCAAAGAGATAGTTTAATGTTTCATAATGGAGTGTGTAACAACGAACCCCTCGTATATTTCACCCATGAGCCCTTGCGGCCGTTGTTCGAGTTTTTCCTTTGTGTAATCAGTGTAAGTCATTCAGTCGCTCTCGTTCAACCATCATTCTTGCGGAATCAGGAATCAAAACCATCAGGTAATTTCGTAGTAACTGTTCGTAGCATCATAATGAGTTCATCTAGTCGTTCAGTATATATATTCCAGCAAAACAACTCATGTAATTTCATCGTTTTCTCACTTAGAAACCACATCAAGTCACATCAAATCACGCCGCTAAACCACGCTGTATATTACAAAACGCCTACCTGATTACAGTATCACTAGTATCGATATGATCAATCAGTATCAATATACCAACTGAAATAAAAGCTTACAGTGCGTTTCTGACCGATTCATCTTGCACATTAGTTTCTGATGATGGTTTATCGTCGTTTATCCCGCTTGTTTGTTTGGTGTCGCAAAGGATCAAAGGAACAGTCTTCAATATCCAAAAACTCGAATTCTACAGTTTAATTTCACTACGAACGTTAAAGAAACCCTAAAGCATTCCAAGATTCAAGTTTGTTGGTCGTTTATTCTTAAACTAAAGCAGTTTTAGCAGTGTTAATCGAAGTAAAGCATGTCTACACCTGAATCCAAAGCAGACGAAGTTGTAGATTTCAATCTATCAAGGACCACGAGGTCAAAGAACACCGAAACGTCATAAACCTGGAACAACTTAAAGCCGAAGAGCTTCGCTTTCTCAAGAAGAGCAAGTCTGGTCATCTTGGTTATTTGAATCGAATTTACAGAGAAATTGAAACACTAATGATTGAAACGAGTAATGTACAACAAGTTTTATCTCAAAAGGAAATCCTAGACAATGCACACAAGAACTGTCTGCATGCTCACGAGAAGTATTTTCATTGTTTGGAGGACGAAAAAGAAAAGTGCGAGGCTTCTCAAGAGTACATTGGTCTCTCTACCGCAAAAAGGCAATTCGAAGACTACTTTGAAGAATGGTTCGAAAGAGTAAAAAAAACTGTTGTTTCTCCAGATCTGAAGGCCGTAAGTCATACTAGTACACCGGCAAAGACCCCCGAAGCCACGCCCAGCTTGGCGAGTAGCGCACGAAGTGCCGCAACTAGTGGAGAAGACGTCCAGTCTCTCGAAGTCGAATATAAACAGCTCGCCCGAAAGCAACAATTACAACGTCAAATTGCTGAGATAAAACGAGAAGAGAACAAGATCTTGGAGGATATAAAGAAGCAAGAAGAGGAAATAGAACGCCAGTTAAAGCTCCTAGAAACGCATAGTTATAGGTCTTCTTGTAGTAAGCCAACACAGATGAAACACGAACCGAAACAGGAACCAAATGCTAAAGAATCAGAAGATGAGCTACCACCAAGTGCATCACACGAGAGCCACGCGCAAGGATCGGTTTTAAAGACGGACATAGAACAATTGCTAAAGCAACAACAGACAGCGATGGAACTCATAGCTTCCTCTCTAAAGATTGGATTCGAAATGCCTAAAAGAGAACTTCTAACATTTGACGGCAACCCAGTGGACTATTGGACATTTATTAAAAACTTTGAATCTAATATCGAAAGCAGACTATCTGATTCAGATGGCAAGCTAACCTATTTGATTCAACAATGCACGGGTAAAGCGCGAGAGTCCATCAAAAATTGTGTGATCATTCAGAATAAAGATGAAGCTTACAAGAAAGCGAGAGAGATTCTCCTCACTCGTTATGGTGTCAAAGGCACGTAATAGCTCATGCGTACATCAATCGCTTGGTAAATGGTCCACAATTGAAAACGTCGGATGGAGCTGGCATATCAGAGTTAGCTCTACAAATGCAAAACTGTCAACTAACGTTAGTCAACATGGGATTCCAAGCCGACGTCAATACCTCGGATAATCTGGTGAAAGTAGTAAAACGATTACCTGTTCACTTACAGGGTAAATGGGCAGACAAAGCCGGATCGCTCATCAAGGGAGGTGTAGAGCCGAACTTTGAACACTTGACTAAATTTGTAGAAGAAAAGGCAATGCTTGCAAACACAATGTACGGTCAAATAGTTGGATCAAGTCCCGAGAGAGACAACTCAACGCGAATCAAGCCAACCTACAATAGGAATCAGAATAGTTCAAATTCAAGGGCATCGACCTTTATGACACACAGCCAAGTCAGCCACAAGAACTCTCAAGATCAAGAATCACCACAAGCTTCTAAAGGACCAAATCTGAAATGTCCTGATTGTTCTGGTCCACACAAGCTTACACGATGTGAAAAGTTCAAAGAAAAAAACACACAACAAAGAAGAGATTTCGTTATGCAAGCGAGACTGTGTCATAATTGTCTTGGAAGAAATCACATTGCTCGTGACTGTCGTAGCGAGAACACTTGCAGAGTTCAAGGTTGTGGACGGAGACATCATATGTTTTTACATCTATCACAGAGCGCTAATACTAGTAACGGCGAGAAAAGGACGGTGACAACTAACGATAATCCACGAGTTACCCCCAGCGCAGTGAGCGGGGCCGGAGCAATGGGTCAGTGCAGCTCAACCGGTAGCAGTAACAGAAACATAGCCAGCCTCCGCATCATCCCGGTAACAGTAAAGTCTTCAGACAGCGTATCAGAAATTGAAACGTACGCACTGCTCGATGCGGGTTCAGACGTCTCTCTTTGCTGCAACAGTCTATTCCACAAGCTAGGAATATCTGGAACTCCAACTAACTTTTCTCTAACTACAGTCAACGGTCAAGTCTCTAAAAGAAACGGACATGAAGTGAAACTTACCATCAAAGGCATACATTCTGACGAAGTCATTGATCTAGATAAAGTGTGGACTGTGGATAAATTATCCATCTCAACGCAAAACATCCCAACTAAAGAAGACATCGTTCATTGGCCTCATCTCAGCGGAATTGACATTCCATCGATAGATGCAAAGGAAGTAACACTTCTGGTTGGTAGCGATGTCCCAGAAGCGCACTGGGTTCTAGATCAGAGAAGAGGAAAAAGAGGTCAGCCCTACGCTGTACGTACGCCACTAGGATGGACGTTGATGGGACCAATTGGTACGAAAGATGGCAACGAGGCAAGTGTACACTTCCTACGTCGAGATGATACCCTTCTACACCAGCAAGTCGAAAGAATGTTTAAAGGTGATTTTAACGAACCCATGATAGACTCTAAAACAACAATGTCTCTTGAAGATAGAAGAGCATTACATCAAATGGAGGAATCCATAAAGTTAGTTGACGGCCACTATCAGTTAGCACTTCCGTGGAAACGGCCAAACACAGCTCTCCCAAATAATCGAGTGTGTGCTGAAGGAAGACTGCGTCTGCTAAAGAAACGTCTTCAAAAGGACCCTAAGCTGTTGGAAAGGTATCGAGAAACCATGAACGGTTATATTAATGATGATCATGCACGTGCACTTCCCGTAGAAGAATCGACCAAGGAAGTCCATAAGCGCATATGGTACTTGCCACATCACCCAGTCGTGCACCCTCAAAAACCCAACAAATTGCGAGTGGTTTTCGACTGCGCTGCTAGATATCAAGACACCTCACTAAACGACAACTTATTACAAGGCCCAGACCTTACTAATAGCTTGGTAGGAGTGCTAGTACGATTTCGTCAAGAACGCATCGCTTTAGCTTCAGACGTGAAGGGAATGTTTCATCAAGTAATAGTGGATCCCGACGACTGTAACTCTTTACGATTCTTGTGGTGGCCAGACGGCGACCTGTCAAAGCAACCTACAGACCATCAGATGTTAGTGCACCTTTTTGGGGCAACGTCGTCCCCTAGCTGCGCTAGCTTTAGCCTTCGATGTGTAGCTATAGACGATCAAAGTGACTTTAACGCTGAAACCATTGACACTGTTAATAAGAACTTTTATGTCGATGACTGCTTAAAGTCAGTCCCATCCACCGAAGAAGCAATCAAACTAGCAAGTGAATTAAGAGCTCTCCTCTCCAGAGGCGGATTTAATCTAACCAAGTGGGTCAGTAATGACAAAGAAGTACTAGCTACTATCCCAAAGAGTGAGAGAGCCACAACAGCATTTGATCTAGATCTCGAAGGTCTCCCAACCCAATCAACTCTCGGTCTTCAGTGGGACATGCAAACCGACACATTCAACTTCAGGACTGTCAAGAAAGTGAAAGCGCCCACAAGAAGAGGGATTCTCTCAACAGTCAGCGCAATGTACGATCCTCTAGGGTTTGCAGCGCCTGTCATCTTACCAGCTAAGCAGCTCCTGCAAGGACTCTGTAGTCAGAACTACGGCTGGGATGAAGCAGTCTCAGAATCAGAACTAACAAAGTGGGACAAGTGGTTGAGTACTCTACCGAAGCTACAAGATGTTAAAGTCCCGCGTTGTTTCAAGCCACCAGAATTTGGTAACCTCCATCAAGTCGAGTTGCATCATTTCAGTGACGCGTCTCAAACTGGATATGGTGCTGTGTCCTATATACGCCTCATCGATACGAATAAAAACATCCATTGCTCATTTGTAATGGGGAAATCAAGAGTAGCCCCTTTGAAAACAGTGTCTATTCCTCGACTGGAACTGTCCGCCGCTGTAGTTTCAATCAAACTAAACAGCATCGTTAACTTGGAGTTAGAATACCCCATTGATAGTACAACTTATTGGACTGACTCTACATCAGTGTTAAAGTACATAAGAAATCAATCCAGAAGATTCCAAACATTTATCGCAAACAGAGTTGCTACGATACAAGACAGCTCAGAATCATCTCAGTGGAAGTATGTCAGTACTACCACCAACCCAGCAGATATTGCGTCTCGAGGCATTAACGACTGTGATACTGCAAAGCTTAATCAGTGGCTTAATGGTCCAGAATTCCTATGGCGCGACGAAAGCACGTGGCCATTGCAACCAGATATCCCCTCACAGTTAACCGGCAACGATCCTGAAGTAAAGAAGGAAGCTCGAGTGAACGTTATAACTCAGAATGAAACGTTGACAACGTTGATACCTCGTTATTCATCTTGGTATCGTCTTCAGAAAGCCGTGGCATGGATCACACGTTTTAAAGCTTACCTGTGTTACAAGCATCATCGCAGCAAGTCACATACTGCTCCTGCCACCGGTCCATTAACGGTTCAAGAACTAAAGAACGCTACTAAAGAAATCATCGTCCAAGTTCAACGTCAGTCATTTCCTGATGAATATGCACTACTTGAGTCGGCAGAACTCTACCCTGAGAACGAACCTTCTCAATCTAAATCCTTTGTGTCTAGGAAATACCTAAGTAAAAACTTAGGAGCATCCAGCATCCTACGCAAGTTGAATCCCGTTCTAGATGATAAAGTATTGAGAGTTGGAGGAAGGCTCGAAAGGGCGCCATTAACATTTGAAGTGAAGCACCCAATAATAATACCGAGCAAGCATCATTTATCAGAGTTGATAATACGACATTATCATGTCGTCGAAGGACATTGCGGTCCAACTCAAGTTCTCTCATCGACACGTCAGAAGTTTTGGGATTATAAGAGGACATTCTGCTGTCAGAAGAGTCTTAGGAAACTGTATTGATTGCAAGAGACGAAACGCAAGCCTTGGAAAACAAATCATGGCTCCACTACCTGCAGCCAGGCTAACCCCATCAGAACCACCCTTCACGCGGGTTGGTGTCGATTACTTCGGTCCTCTACTTGTCAAACGAGGCAGAAGTCACGAGAAGCGATACGGGTGTCTGTTCACCTGTTTCTCCATCAGAGCCGTGCACATAGAAATTGCACATACCTTAGAGAGTGATTCATTTATTTGTGCCTACCAAAGATTTGTCAGCCGACGTGGTAGACCGAAGGAAATCTTTAGTGACAATGGGACGAACTTCAAGGGAGCTGAGAGAGAGCTGCGCGAAGCATTACAGCGCTGGAATCAAGACAAAATTAGCAATCGTCTTCATCAAGACGAAGTTCAATGGCACTTCAACCCCCCAGAAGCCAGTCATCAAGGTGGAGTATGGGAGCGAATGATACGGTCCGTAAGGAAAATATTAAGAGCTCTACTCCTAGAACAAGTAGTGAATGATGAGACCTTGTTGACTCTGATGGCAGAAGTAGAAAGAATCCTAAACGATCGGCCATTGACAGTTGTTAGTGACAGCCCTGATGATCCCGAACCATTGACCCCAAGTAAGCTATTACTGTTAAAGGACAATGCAAGTGTACCGCTTGATGTAATCACAAAGAACGATGTATATAACAAGCGCTGGCGAACAGCCCAATGTTTGGCGAACGCATTTTGGAGAAGGTGGATTCGTGAATACTTACCCACGCTTCAACTCAGACAGAAATGGACTGTACCTCACCGCAACTTTAAGGTTGGCGACCTAGTCTTAATTGTAGACGATAGAGTTCAACGAGGAAAATGGCCGAAGGGCCTTATTACAGATGTCTATCCCGACAAGCATGGTATTGTCCGCCAAGTTCACGTAAAGACGTCCAGTGCAAGCCTAAGAAGGGACATAAGGAAGTTGTGCCTTTTGGAAGGACATACAGACAAGCTTTACTAGTTATAATTAGAGATGTTATACTAAAAACTCATACTTAGATGAGTTCGTTGTATTTTCATTAGAATAAGCTAGCCTTGGTAGCTAATTCGGGGCCGGTATGTAACAACGAACCCCTCGTATATTTCACCCATGAGCCCTTGCGGCCGTTGTTCGAGTTTTTCCTTTGTGTAATCAGTGTAAGTCATTCAGTCGCTCTCGTTCAACCATCATTCTTGCGGAATCAGGAATCAAAACCATCAGGTAATTTCGTAGTAACTGTTCGTAGCATCATAATGAGTTCATCTAGTCGTTCAGTATATATATATTCCAGCAAAACAACTCATGTAATTTCATCGTTTTCTCACTTAGAAACCACATCAAGTCACATCAAATCACGCCGCTAAACCACGCTGTATATTACAAAACGCCTACCTGATTACAGTATCACTAGTATCGATATGATCAATCAGTATCAATATACCAACTGAAATAAAAGCTTACAGTGCGTTTCTGACCGATTCATCTTGCACAGAGTGCATATACCGCAACAACGTCAACAAGCTTGATTAAAATATATCTGAAGCCGGCAGCTCGGATCTTTATGGCCGATATAACACAGGCTTTAAGGTACCAGGGGACCTTCGTGACCACTGTTCACTGAAAGCCGCATAGCGCGCTAACCACTCGTCCAACATGTATAAAAGTATACATTTTCTTAAAGCTGAATAACTGCTGATTCTAAATATGCTGGAGATTATTTCCTATTTTGTGAAAAATAAATGTTATTGCACATTTTAGAAAATTCGACCGGCCTTATTCAATGAGTAGCGTGCACGCGGTAATTCAATCGATTTCTAAACGGAAAGTGTCATTGTAATGAGCACACTTTGTTCTAAAAAAACGTGTCTCTGATTTCCGATAAACGCTTTTGTTGAGGAGATATTTGATGTCAAAGTTCATTAATGTGTTTTTAAGCGATTTACACATAAATCATCAAATAACTTTTAAACGAGAAGGCAACGCATCAAAAATCGGAGACATGGTTTTTTAGAACAAAGTGTACTCGTTACAATGACACTTTCCGTCTAGAAATCGATTGAATTCCTGTGTGCACGCTACTCTTTGAACAAGGCCGGTCTAATTTTCTAAAATGTGCAATTTAACAATTTTTTATATACAAAATAGGAAATAATCTCAAGCATATTTAGAATCTGCATTGAATCAGCTTTAAAGAAATGTATACTTTTATACATGTTGGACGAGTGGTTGGCGCGCTATGCGGCTTTCAGTAAACAGTGGTCACGAAGGTCCCCTGGTACCTTAAGCACGCTCATTTCACATACAAACGCATACGCTGATTCGTGTGGGCCCACTCTGAAAGATGTCGTTTCATTTATAACAAAAACAAACGTGCCTTCATTACAACAAACGAAAAACTTTATCAGAACCATCTATCTGACCATATGCATGAATATGCAACCTCAACTGGACGTTCGAAGTACATGTACATGTAGGCTCTTGTCGATTGTGCAGCGGACTGGGAACGAGTTTATTAGAATTAATGCAATTACAATATTAAGTTTATGACATGAAACAGCATGTTGAAATTAGTATCTGTGCAAAGTGTGATGTGATTTGAGCGAATTCTGTCAGAATTATAAACTTTTGAAATTGTGTTGTCCAGCCAAAATTTTACAGTGAATGTATGGTTTGGCTGGACAACGTCAATAATTTACAGTTTGTATGTGAAAATAGACATCTTTGATGCCCTCTAGCATCGTCAATATTAAGCCGAAGTTCACCAAACTTTCCAGACTAGCTAAGTTTGATCTGCTCTCTCAGAAAATGATGCCCACTTTTGCTAGTTTCGTATTGAATTAGTTTTACGGCCTTGGTCCCAGTCCCCTGCTCGTTTTGGTAATGGCTAATTATGCTAGTAGCAGTGCTCGTTTTTAAAAATTATGCTACTTTTTTTTTAATTATGCTGTCCACAAAATGCACAAGACAAGTCCAAAAATATATTTTATTAGCTCTTAACCCATTCGCTCCTGAGCTATTTTGAGTTTTTTAGCGATTTTCTGGACCTAATCACGTCGTAGGAAATTTCGATTCCATATAAGGGGTTTCCATGGAAATCTTGACAGTTCTGAATGCCTGTGGGCTCGCGTCTTCACGTGTGCTGCCTTTCTTCTTGGGAGTTCGTAGGGGCTAGTAGTAATCACTACTCGAAAAGGCCAATTTTGCATTTTTAGAGTGTTTATAGCCATTATTCACCACAGAAGCCCCCAGGACAGCATCATTAAGCTTGACTGGTGTGGTAGAGACCGTTCTCCTGGAAGAAATCAGGAGTTTAGATACGAATTCACGAACAGATTTCGGCGGTGCCGTTGGAAATTCAAAATGGCGGACTCAAGTGTGAAATCGTCTCTCTGGTCTTTCTGTGGTGGATTCCAGGACCTACAAAGGCATTTTTGGCGACTTTGGACTTGTAAAGAATGCAACCGGTGCAATATTTTGCCTGTAGGACCGAGTGGCTCGACACTCTATATATTCTTAAAAAACGGATATTCGGGGAAATCTATGCCGAAATTCCCGGATGTTTCCCGGCATCCTTTTCGGGCGTGCAGAAGGAAAACACGTGTTAGCGAAAGTGGTCCTAAGGAAATGGCTATTGTTCGGCGAGTTAAGGAAGAGAGAGGGAAAAATTCACGAAGATATCAAGAAGAGAGATGGAAGTTTGCTGAGAAAGTGGCGTTTTGTTTCGCAAGGATGTCTTTTGGAAGAAAATCCAAGTCAAATGTCGTTCATTTTCGAGGTGTAAAATTGCGTCAAAAACACGCATTTTTGATTTTTATGGCAAACAAATTGAACTAATGCCCAGAAATCGGACCTGTAAGTCAGTTTACTTGAGGTTAAAATATGAAGAGTTATCTAGTTGTTAACTGGCCATGAGATCGATGTTACGAAAATTCAGAAAGTTAGAATTTTTCAAAGCAGTATCGATGTTTACGGCCGGTTTCGGAGTCAATGGGTTAAACTCAAGAATTTTTTTTTTTTTTTTCACTGACTTGCCATTTTTCCTACCAAAAACTATTTAAAACATTAAGTCTACCTAAGACGGTTATACATGCCAAATTTTATTTGAAACTGAGCTTGATTGAAGGACTTAGGGGGGGAGGGTATTTGTTATAGACCTCAAAAGCCCAATTTTACATATAGGTCAAAAAGTCAAAGTTGAGGGAGTGGTCATTGTGAAATTTAGACAGCAGAGAAGAATAGTTGTCGTGGATATTAGTCAGACCAATGGTCACACTCACCCTATGGTGATCCAGGGGGGGAGTGATGCTTGTCACGTGACTAGCCCTAGCCCCTAAGCCAGCCTTCAGTCAAATCTAACCCTAGCTTCCAGAACTTAACCCAAGGGCAAAAAAAAATAACCCTAAGCCTGAATCGTTGCCCTAACCCTAGTTTTGAGTTAACCCTAACCCTAACTTCTTCCCGGAGGTGACAAAAGTCCTGGTCACGTGACCTCATTTTTGTTTTTGTTTTTTTGTTTAACCCATTCGCTCCAGTTATTAGTTGTCACTAATAACTGGCCATGAGATCCATGTTACGAAAATTCAGAAAGTTATAATTTTTCAAAGCAGTATCGATGTTTACGGCCGGTTTCAGCCGGTGTAGGAGTAGGGGCAAAAATTATGCTCATTTTCTCAAATTATGCACAAAATTATGCTAGCACAATCGACAAGAGCCTAGTTCGAAGTACGTACTGCAGACGGACAATCTTTATCTATCCTCACTGACACATAGTCTCCCTAGTCACGCAACTGTCATTGTCATAAATGTCCGAGTGTACGCTCATTGAGGGTCTTGTTTTTATTTATTTTCAAAATAATGTCTATATATGTTCTCACATGGATTATAAACCCTTCACTTTTTCAGCAGTTTCTCTTTCACTCTGACAAAGGACTAATTTTCACTAGTGTCAAATGTTAGTAAAGTTTTCATGGATTGTTAATACAGTAGTTTACCCACTAGTTATATGTGAAGTTTATAGAACGAGAGACAGTGTTTTATCGTCATATAAACGACTTCTAAAACTCCATCCCAATTTACCTTGATTTATAACAGTATTACACGAATTCTAAGCAAATAATACAAGAAAATTACAAAACTTTCTTGTAAAGGTACTTTTGACATCACTACACTGATCATGCGCAGGATACACCTCAACTCATCCCACATTGGAAAGAGGTTTTGTAATTCGTAAGTAGGAAGCCGTAAGGATATTTGTAACTTGCTGTCGGTGCTATGCAAAGGTCAATGATACGAGTTAATGTAAGTTACAGGCAATCAGTCTTTATCACTATTATAACAAAAGTGATTGACTCTGGCTTAAAGTGTATATATGGCCCAAAATTTTTATTTTGGAAATCGATTCTTTATGAAGTAAATAATGGGGTGGTGTAGTAGTTTCCTGGTTTGGGCTTCGCATTTGTGAGTTACAGAGGTTTGAATTCTCAATATGCAAATCAGATGACGTAAATTCAGTCATCATTTATTATACAAAAACGCCTTTGTGTAAATTACTGGCATTTCTAAACTTGCGATATCTTTCCACAGTTTATAGAAATAGTTTTATGAACTTTTTTCCTATTTCAGAAAAAAAGTACTACTTGAAAATATATATATAAGTTATAACAAATTCCCGAATTCACGTCACCAAATTAGCATATTGAGATTTCAAACCTCTATAACTCATAAATGTGAAGCCCAATCCAAGAAACTACTACACCACCCCATTATTTACTTCATAAAGGCTCGATTTCCAAAATATTTTTTTTGGCCATATAAAATTATATACACTTTAAACTGTGTGAAATTAATACAGACGTTTCGGTCCACATCTCGGACCTTCTTCAGTGTGAAAAAACGTTAGTGTTGCACGCGCTTATTTAAACTAGTGCTTTTTTAAAAATAGAATTTACAAGTGTCTTATAAATATTCGGTATCTGAATATGACCATTCCCTGCGTTGTTATCTAGTTCAGAATACCATGCTTCCAAGAACAGCCGTTGATGGCAGTTGTTCTCACTTACTACCACCCGAGCCGTCATTAAGTCAAACTCGTGCCCAGTTTCATTTGCGTGCTGGGCGATCTTCGAGGACTTCTGATTATTACAAATGGCTCTTCGATGTTGGCTCTTCCATTCTCACCATCCTGTTGCGCACAAGAGATCAGTCGCAACAACGTTACTCCGTTGTGCCAATAATGTACCATCTAGCGCCCAAGAGAAGAAAGCAGAGGTTGAACATGTCAGGGATGTATTAAACAACTACCCAGATCATTTTATAAGGAAATGTGCCGACACTATCGCTACACCGTCCAGCAGTGAAGATAGTAATTCTAGTACACAAAGCCACCAGGACAACGAACCAAACCAAATGATCGTTTTGCCTTACGTAAACGGGGTATCAGAGAAAATCAGCAGGGCTTTAAGACCCCATGGCATCAAGATCGCCCATAAGCCTTTGTGTAAGATCAACGAGCTCTTCCCTCGCCCTAAAGCTACAAAGGACGTAACATCCCAAACCGGCGTAGTGTATAAAGTCAAATGCTCAGATTGTGATTTTATATACTATGGCCAAACAGAGAGATCTCTTCGGACTAGGATGGCCGAACACCGAAGAGCCATTTGTAATACCGTAATCAGAAGTCCTCGAAGATCGCCCAGCACGCAAATGAAACTGGGCACGAGTTTGACTTAATGACGGCTCGGGTGGTAGTAAGCGAGAACAACTGCCATCAACGGCTGTTCTTGGAAGCATGGTATTCTGAACTAGATAACAACGCAGGGAACGATCATTTTTACCACAACTAGTCAGTTTCTCGCTCTCTGATTGGCTTAGAGCCGTGGTAAATAAGAGTACATACCACGGAAATTGCGTGTTCGCTTGCGCACGGAGCTAGCGCGCGCTTGAATCAGTTTTGCTTTCAACATTTCTCGGCGTTTTCGGATGTTTTCTCCATCTGTTGTGGTAAAAAAAAAATTTACGATAGTTTCTTGTGGTATGTCCTCTTATTTACCACGGTTGGCGCCATCTCATCGTCAAAATTGTTAAGTGGATCCACTCGGCTACGCCTCGTGAATCCACAACAATTTTGACAATTCGATGACGCCAACCGTGGTAAATAAGAGGACATACCACGCGAAACTATCGTAAATTTGTTAAATTCAGATACCGAATATTTATAAGACACTTGTAAATTCTAAAAAAAGAAAAGCGTGCGCAAACCGCTAGTTTAAATAAGCGCATGCAACACTAACGTTTTTTCACACTGAAGAAGGTCTGAGATGTGGACCGAAACGTCTGTATTAATTTCACACAGTTTAAGCCAGAGTCAATCACTTTTATTATAATAATTATGAATCCTGGCTGCAATTTCCACATTTTTAAAGTCTTTATCACTGATAAAGAACTGATGAATAAAACATCAGTGTCTTTATAACTCATATAGACACTGATGAATAATCAGTGTTTTATTGGGCTATAAAGATCCATGCATGTGACCGATTGGACAACCCTGATTGGACCAATTATCTATGAATTATTAATGACTTTTAGAAGTACATTTACATCAGTTTTCCTACCTTGATTGATGGCAAGTTAAACTGTGGTTCCGTTATGAGTAAAGTGGTTTCTTCAAAGTCCACCTACAGTAATAACAATCATATTGAAAAAAGACGCAAATATCATTTTATTGAATTATTTAGTAGCCTCAATAGTTGGGCTGCCTGTGATTGAACATTCCGGGTCTTAAAGGGGAACTAGTACGTAAATTGTTCAAAATTTGATTTAGCTGAAACTTCACTGAAATAATCTCAAGACCCAAAAAATCACCAGTTAATTTTTTTTCTCAAAAATTCCAATGGCAAGTTATGTATTTTTATGAATCTTTAGAGGTGTCAGTGACGTCACTTACTCAACCCAAACTCAGCTCCATACATTTCTTTGTATTTTGTGATATTTTCAGATAACAGCTCTGCACTGAAGAAAACTAGTAAAACAATCAATCCTAAGCACATATAAGGTCATGCTCGAGAATCCAGCGGTGCTCTTCGGCGTGGGCTCGGAAATCGCCCCGCCAGAAGAACCGCTGGAGAACTTACCTGCTAAAACGACTTCTGGGGCGTGAGACAATGC